>CM064862.1:65568457-65928457 GCA_032719365.1 Prinsepia uniflora
TACCAAATGTCGTAATTTCTCGAAAATCGCCCAAAATAATAATATAATAATCATAAAACCGAGAAATTACCGGATTGAAACACAAATCATGCCCAAGCATATAAAATCATATAATAAGGCATTTAAATCATATATGCATGCATCACGATTAGAAAACAAAGTCCACTCACACACACCGTCCAAAACGGTCCGTTTCCGAGCTGCACGTTTTTCCGTAAAATCTGGAAATCACAACTCCTGTCCAAAATCATTATAGAGGGTTACTAACATCTCAAAATACATCATATAATTTTCCCCAATTTTTCCGGGATTTAAATACGTATTTTTAACGTAATACAAAACTTCGGATACGCGGAACATTAACGAAACAATATTCGATTTCCCCGAAACCAACGTCAAAATGTTCGTTACACTAAGAGGATCAAAAGTCATGTTGACCTCACCTTGAGACTAGGCCGGACGCGCCCTCACGCGCCGCCGTGAGTGGCTGCGCGTGAAATCCACGCGCCTGCTACAGTGTCACCGTCCCAACCCGTTTGTCTGGTAAACGGGTCGTTTAACCCGCGATCAGACCCGGTTTCAATCCTATCAATTCGACACTGAATTCATCAATTGAGCATTCAAACAGCTTCGAATTAAGTTCAATTTAAGATCTGTGGACACAATTACAATCGAACTTACCTCAAACCTCATGATCACAGTTGATCATTCGAAGAACACCCCGCACACTGTTCATCCTCAGAACTCCCTCAATTTCAATCGATTTCTCTCAATTGATGCAACCAGAAGCTTCAGTGGATTCAGGTAAACTCTTTCCCCATCTCAATTGCATCAATTCATAGCTCAAACGCCACGACTCAAACTCGATTCTTCGTCACTGTGCAACTATGGAGTTCAGTCAATTTCAATCAGTTTCTTCCAATTGATGGATCCAGAAGCATCGTGGGATCCTCAGGAACACAATCCCCACATCAATTACACCGTTTGATCGCTCCAAGATCACGACACAGCCTCGATTTCTCTCACTGTTACCAAACCCGTTCAGAGCCAAATGAGCCTCAATTCATCTCGTTTTTGATTTGAAACAACTCGTCTCAACCTCAGGAAGCTGAATGTGAGCTTCAATTTGATCCTCACGACCCCTCACTCGACATTTGAATTTCCCCCCAATTTTCTAAATTTTCGATTTTGATTTCATCCTCCCTCACTCTGTCCCGTGTGTTTCTCTCAATTAATACAATCTTCAAGTCTCACAATTCCCTCAATTCTGCCACAAGAAGGCAGCCAAGTCCCCCAGCTCACACACTCCATAGATGTAGTTCACGGTATAAGGAAATATGGGGGAAAAGGAAGAGAAAATGGAGGACAAGGATGATTAGGGATGATGATGATGTTGTAATGATGGTGTTGGGAGGGAAACATGGACCAGATTTCAGGGGATGGGTGACACTTGTCACTCATCCGAATGTGCACAGTCACCGGGTACTGTTCATATTAAAATATTATTTTAATCCCGGTTCGTTCGGTTAATCGAGCCCGATTCCGTGACCATAACTTCGTCGTCGAATCTCCGATTTCAGCATGCCGCCTGTCGTTGGATTCGTATCGACGAGACCTACGTAACGGTCCTTGGCCCTCGTCCATCGGACCTCCCGATCAAAAAGTCAACATTTGGCCCCTACTATGCCAAATTACCAAAATACCCCTCATCATCCGATCATCATAACTTTCACTACGAATGTCGGAATCGAACGTGCCACCTGTCTATGAACTCGTGACGTCCCGAACTACGTCACAGTCATCGGTCAAAGTCCGTTTGACCGCCCGAACTAAAAGTCAACATTTTGCCCACACTAGGGGCAAAACGGTCATTTTGCACGTTTCGTCCGATTTCACTCAACTAATCCCCGATTAGTCATTCTAAATCATAATTAATTAATATTCAATCCCGATATTCGGGACGGGTCATTACAACCTTCCCTCCTTAAAGAATTTCGTCCCCGAAATTCCAACTATCCGTATTCCACAACTACCTCGTGGAAAACAAATGGGCCTCACAACACGTGTACACCTGTACACCCACTAGCCAACGCAGAACTCGTCTGCACTCAGACGTCACATCGCCAATGCACGTCATACTAACTACACTTGACCGCCTCGAGTGAAATCGATCACCGGAAATTGGAAATATCGTCACTAAGCTGACTCCTTCAGCCTGACGGCCCCACGTAGTCACTAATGTGCCCTGACATCCGCTCTCATAGAGAGTCACCAAAACTCACCTGCCAGTCCATGCTGACACCACAAGCCAAACTGTCACCACCAAGCTTTACCACCCTAGTAAAGCGCCAATCAGTAACCAATTAGTGACAACACATCATACTACAACGTCCGTCAATGTAGCATATGATCATCAACATGATCTCCCCTCGCAGGGCAAACTCAATCCTGCGACAAATACCAACAGCAGTATCCACAACTGTCACCCCCGCAGCGATCCCAGATGCTGGTAAGGTCACGACAAGGTAACATCTCGCCGCAAAGCAACTTGCGGTCACACTAACCACCAACTCACTCATCCTGAGTATATGCATACCGTCATCACACTCAAACAGACGGTGTAACTGGAACATATTGAACACTAGTCTAGCAGTGATCACACAACTCAACACTAGAGTTATACTAGCCAACCATGGCGCAGAGCACCTGCTCAAACAATCACTGAAATCATCAGAATCACCCCGCCCAGTGCATCGTGTTCAATGTCCAGTTCACGTTCACAACCCATCCAATGGTATCAGGATTAAGCCGACTACTAACACGTTCACCAACGTACTACTGGTATAATCCGTATATCGTCACCCGACACCACAAGTCTGCAAAGTATCGTACCCCAAACCATAAACAAGGTACACCCATCTATCCATTGACAAGACTACAACCACCTAGGTCATAGCCAAACACGTTTCAATAATGGAGTCCATTCGCCCAAACCAACAAGAGACAAATCGAAACTCCACCCATCAACTAGTTCCAATTCCAAATTCGAATCCGCAATTTCGTAAGAAATCCCGAATCCGAACCCACACATCACATTTTTAATTCATGTCCAAATCCGAATCCGAAATCATTATTCCGTAAGCTAGCATTTGGAATAATCATTCCGCACCCAAATCCAGTATTCCACTTTCAAGTTCTAAAATCGAATCCTGAATCGTCACCCAGAAATTCGATTCCAAAACCCGAAATCTCGTTCACGTCCACTCGGACTCACCAAAACCGAACCTATCGGTTACCCATTTATTATACTCGGTTGACTTCATAAGGAAGCCAATCCAACAACTACACGGTTAAGGTTGACAAAATCCGATCACTTCGGAAACCTACTCACTCGTGTAATATACCACAAAGGGCCCCACTTTGAAAAGAAGTTCAGTCCCGTCATTTACGATTCACATACCGGAGTAAGAGTGACAAACTCTCTACCCAACTGGATCATCAGGATCACGGTCCAGATCCATCACTACGTCAGCTGGCCATGAACATCACGATCCTAGATCGTCACAATGCCCAATGTCCATGACATCACAAACCCGATCCACCTAGGGAAAACCAAGGATGATCCCAAAACAATAACACCAATATTCATCCCCAGGTCAAGTTTATTCTGGGCCCAACACGCCCATCTACAAACCAAACTGTTAACAAAAACAACCATCCGGACCCACAGTAGTCCGACACACCCAAAACACCTGATACAAAATTACAACACAAATGAACAATACAAACCATTTACAAGGTATCACGAAAACATGTATCAATACGATTATTCTGACCTACGGTCAAGTCGATCGGGGCAGTTCCTTCGCAAATGTCCAAGGTTCCTACAAAAGTGACAAGTGGCAGTGCTGAGGCGACTTGCCCCACCACGCCGCTTACTTGTCGACTGGGTTGAAGTTCCACCCGAATGAACGCCCACCGAGGATTGCGACACAAGATTATGAAGGCTAACTCGCTTCGTTGTTTCCTGACTCATCTGTTCAGTATCCTGACGCTCTCGGCGTCGTCCAGAGCCCAAAGGTTGTTCTGGCACAGGTACAATAGTAGCCTCCACTCGGATAGCAGCATCCGATAATTCCCTCAGGGTGGAATACGAGCCAACAGTTACAGCACCTCGTAACTCATTCCTCAATCCCTGCTCAAACCTTCGACACTTATCCTCCTCTGTAGCCACATACAGAGGAGCGAAACTAGATAAGTGCAAAAATTGCTGTTCATAATCGACCACTGACCGATTCCCTTGCTGCAATTGGAGAAATTCAACCTCCTTAGCGTTCCGAAATGAGCGAGGATAAAACTGATCCAAAAATCGCTCTCGGAATGCACCCCATGCCAAGGTACGGGCATCCCAGCCAGTCAACTGCAAACTATGCCACCACCTATAA
Source organism: Prinsepia uniflora (assembly GCA_032719365.1). Lineage (NCBI taxonomy): Eukaryota > Viridiplantae > Streptophyta > Magnoliopsida > Rosales > Rosaceae > Prinsepia > Prinsepia uniflora. Next base: position 65,572,903 of record CM064862.1, read on the forward strand.
GCATAGCCATCCAAAAGAAAAGTGGCTAAGGGTACCATGTCCTCCAGGGGACATATCATAACCTCAAAAATCCTTTCCAATCGAGTAAGCCAATCTTCGGCACCATCCGGTCCCGAATCACCACGAAACACAGTGGCTCCCAACCGTCGAGCTCGCTCAATATCTGGGCCTTTACTAACACTACTCTCGCCCCTCCCATCTTCAGACCGTGTACGGGACGCATGACTCGGAGGCATGACGTATCAACAGAAATCAAGAACCAAATGCTCTGATACCAATTTGACAGGACCCGTCCCAACTGGACGTCAAAAACCGTACCCGGTCCTGCTCCCGTCTGACAAGTCAACTAAAGGTCCGAAACTCCCCTTCAGTGCTTGCCAGACAAGGGATGTTTGCGCGGATTTCTGCTGCTGTCACTGCCTCACGATCAGTCCCGAACGTCGTACCACGGCCTGGAGGGTCACAAAACGGAAATGGTGTGAGTGGACAAAAATGACCTCTTATAAAAACATTTATCAAAATACAATCTTACCCTCCAGTTTTCACAAACTTGCATGCATATCGTAAAACATGAGTGACCGATAAAATTAAAACATATTTTCCCATGGTCCATAAAACTCATGTTCACCAAATCAGTTCATGTTATGCAACATCAAATCCCGGCTCTCAGGCCAAAACATGTGAAAACATAATCACCTGGCCACAAGGACCAAAAACCCGTACTCAATACCAGTACAACATCACAATCAATACCAATCAGCATTACTTACCAGTGCACAATAAATATATCAGTCCAATCAATCCGCACTACTCACGAGTGCATAAAATATCACCAATCACATCTGCACTACTCACAAGTGCACAATCAATCAAACTGCACTACTCACAAGTGCTGCACTACGCGTAGGCCAATATCTATCCAGTCACTCTCTCGGGAATAAACACCTCTGGGCTCAACCCCCTCGGGCTCAGTCACCTCTGGGCGAACACATCCCCAGGATCAGACACCTCCGAGTGGTACATCCAGGCTCAGTATCATCCGAGAAGCTGACTTCCATAGGATCAACTCCCGATCCTACAATCACATCCCCCAAGCTCCGGTCGTCTGGGTAATCCCCCCAAGCACCGACCGTCTGGGAATATCACAATCACAATGAAAACCATCCCGGGAATTACATCCCAAAACATTTCAATCAAATCTTGACTTCATACCAAGTCAAGGTCATTCTCAACTGGGTCTCAAGCCCAAAATACATTTTTCACATAAACCGTTAAAATCACATTTAAATCAATAGAATAATCCGGAAATCATCATTGACTCACCAACCAAATCAAAATATCATTTTAGAAATCATTTAGACTCCGGGCCTAGCCCAAAACATCATCTGCACATTCCTCGTAAAACGTGCCCGAAAGACTGATTAAAATAATCATAAAATCCCAATAAATCATTAATTTCACAATTTCACAAATGACTCCAAATCCGAGTCAAAATCACTATTCACTTGGGTTCTCATGCCCAAAATAACATTATCACGCAAATCCATGCGTTGCAACCTCCGTTGCCATTTTCACGTAAATCCACAAAGTCAATCACTGACTCATAACCCGAGTCCAAATATCATTTTCAATCCATGACTCAATAATCCGAGTCCAACCATTATTTTCAATCAATTTCAATCCCGGACTCATAAACCAAGTCCAAACATTATTTTTACCAAATGTCGTAATTTCTCGAAAATCGCCCAAAATAATAATATAATAATCATAAAACCGAGAAATTACCGGATTGAAACACAAATCATGCCCAAGCATATAAAATCATATAATAAGGCATTTAAATCATATATGCATGCATCACGATTAGAAAACAAAGTCCACTCACACACACCGTCCAAAACGGTCCGTTTCCGAGCTGCACGTTTTTCCGTAAAATCTGGAAATCACAACTCCTGTCCAAAATCATTATAGAGGGTTACTAACATCTCAAAATACATCATATAATTTTCCCCAATTTTTCCGGGATTTAAATACGTATTTTTAACGTAATACAAAACTTCGGATACGCGGAACATTAACGAAACAATATTCGATTTCCCCGAAACCAACGTCAAAATGTTCGTTACACTAAGAGGATCAAAAGTCATGTTGACCTCACCTTGAGACTAGGCCGGACGCGCCCTCACGCGCCGCCGTGAGTGGCTGCGCGTGAAATCCACGCGCCTGCTACAGTGTCACCGTCCCAACCCGTTTGTCTGGTAAACGGGTCGTTTAACCCGCGATCAGACCCGGTTTCAATCCTATCAATTCGACACTGAATTCATCAATTGAGCATTCAAACAGCTTCGAATTAAGTTCAATTTAAGATCTGTGGACACAATTACAATCGAACTTACCTCAAACCTCATGATCACAGTTGATCATTCGAAGAACACCCCGCACACTGTTCATCCTCAGAACTCCCTCAATTTCAATCGATTTCTCTCAATTGATGCAACCAGAAGCTTCAGTGGATTCAGGTAAACTCTTTCCCCATCTCAATTGCATCAATTCATAGCTCAAACGCCACGACTCAAACTCGATTCTTCGTCACTGTGCAACTATGGAGTTCAGTCAATTTCAATCAGTTTCTTCCAATTGATGGATCCAGAAGCATCGTGGGATCCTCAGGAACACAATCCCCACATCAATTACACCGTTTGATCGCTCCAAGATCACGACACAGCCTCGATTTCTCTCACTGTTACCAAACCCGTTCAGAGCCAAATGAGCCTCAATTCATCTCGTTTTTGATTTGAAACAACTCGTCTCAACCTCAGGAAGCTGAATGTGAGCTTCAATTTGATCCTCACGACCCCTCACTCGACATTTGAATTTCCCCCCAATTTTCTAAATTTTCGATTTTGATTTCATCCTCCCTCACTCTGTCCCGTGTGTTTCTCTCAATTAATACAATCTTCAAGTCTCACAATTCCCTCAATTCTGCCACAAGAAGGCAGCCAAGTCCCCCAGCTCACACACTCCATAGATGTAGTTCACGGTATAAGGAAATATGGGGGAAAAGGAAGAGAAAATGGAGGACAAGGATGATTAGGGATGATGATGATGTTGTAATGATGGTGTTGGGAGGGAAACATGGACCAGATTTCAGGGGATGGGTGACACTTGTCACTCATCCGAATGTGCACAGTCACCGGGTACTGTTCATATTAAAATATTATTTTAATCCCGGTTCGTTCGGTTAATCGAGCCCGATTCCGTGACCATAACTTCGTCGTCGAATCTCCGATTTCAGCATGCCGCCTGTCGTTGGATTCGTATCGACGAGACCTACGTAACGGTCCTTGGCCCTCGTCCATCGGACCTCCCGATCAAAAAGTCAACATTTGGCCCCTACTATGCCAAATTACCAAAATACCCCTCATCATCCGATCATCATAACTTTCACTACGAATGTCGGAATCGAACGTGCCACCTGTCTATGAACTCGTGACGTCCCGAACTACGTCACAGTCATCGGTCAAAGTCCGTTTGACCGCCCGAACTAAAAGTCAACATTTTGCCCACACTAGGGGCAAAACGGTCATTTTGCACGTTTCGTCCGATTTCACTCAACTAATCCCCGATTAGTCATTCTAAATCATAATTAATTAATATTCAATCCCGATATTCGGGACGGGTCATTACAGGGCGCGTGACAGGGAATCTGGGGAAGGTTCCAACATACGAAATCATCTATTCGATGTAACGAACATTTTGGGACTGGTTTCGTGTCGATCGGACACCGTCTCGAGATGTTTCGGGGCATCGGAAGGTTTAGGTTCGGGATTAAAAATAGTTAAAAATACGGGAAAATTACGGGGCTTTGGTAGGAGGTTAATTAAGTAGTTAGTAACCTTCTATTACGATTTGGACAGGTTTGGGAGTCCCGGTGACGGTGATCGGCTCGGGGAGCCGTATGGCACGCAAATCGAGGCGGCAGCTCGGACGGTCTGTGAGTGGACCTTGTTTTCTAAATTGGTGCATGCATAAATGTTTATTGTATGTTTTATTACTTGTTTGATGATGCCATGGGTGCATTTGTGTGTGGTTACGTATAAGCACGTATTTCGAGGTTTCGGCCTTATACGGTGCTTATACGGGTCTGTATTTCTTTATTGAGTTAAATGAACTGAATTTGGATTTCAAAATGATAAACTCGGGTATGAGACCCATTTGGTTTTGTCTCGGGCATATGACCTCAGATTCCGGGCACGGTGCCCAGTTGGTGTCCTATGTTCGGGTACGAGACCCAGTCACTTTACGGTTTTGATTTCAGGTCAGGGAACCTTAAATGGATTCCTAGGTTCATGACGGTTTATGGGAACCGGCATGAACCCTTGTTATGGTATCATGGTTCATGACGGTTTATGGGAACCGGCATGAACCCTTGTTGGTTATTACGGTACATGACGGTTTTATGGGAACCGGCATGAACCCTTGTTGGTTATTACGGTACATGACGGTTTATGGGAACCGGCATGTTACCTGATTATGGATATTATGGATCATGACGGTTCAGGGGAACCGGTCATGAATGTTTATGTTATGTATATATATGTTCGTCTACCTTTCTTTACTTCTATTATCTCCTCCGGGGAGGGTCGTTGGCCTGGGTGGACCCCGGAGTAGTCACGGAGCACCGACTGAGTGGAGTCACCCCCAGTTGGGTTCCTTACTCTCAGGAAGGCTATGGTTACTATTACCTCGGGTAGGGTCAGTGGTCTACGGACATTGACCTTGACTTTGAGATGACTCGGATTGAGACCCGGGTAGCGCGCGCGTAGCTTTGGATACCGTGACAGGATTGGTTGTGTGACTTATATATATGTATGTGATGTATATATGATATATGATATGTGGTGTGTACAGGTGTGCACAGGATTTGAGCAGTGGCTCGTGTACTTGGTTTCTTTATGGTTTGGGGCCGAGTCCTTTATGGATTTGGGCAGTGGCCCGTATGGTCGTTTTTATTGTGGTCCTTTCAACCTTAGTTTATATCTGCTTTGGGCTTAGTCCCACATATGGTTTGTTTTGGATAAATGGTTTTCGAATGCATGCATGCTTTTTAGTGGAGGGTACAAATGTCTTCCTTATTAAATGTTTTTATAAACTCTTTGTTTTGTCCACTCACAGTTTTTAATGTTTTGACTGCCCTTCAGGTTGACATCGGATGTGGACTGTAGCAGAGATCGAGATATCACATGCCTCCTCCGGATCCTGGCGTACTCTGATAGCCCGGGAGGGCAAAGGACGAAAATATCCCTTGTCTGACACTTCGTGTCAGACGGGAGTAGGGTCATCCCGCACTAATCCCGGGGGGGGGGGGGGGGGGGGGGGGATTGGGATGGGTCCTGTCACACAATGTTTATGAGTCTTTCAAAAGTTAATAAGGTTTGATCATGTAAAAATTTGAGTGAAATCTCGTATACTTGTAAATCCGACACAAAGAATGAATGTGAGGCCCAACATGATGAAACTTGGTCTATGTTCGAAGGGATGGATTATTGATGTCATTGCACTAAGGATGGGAAGCTAACCTACGTTTTGGGAGTCTTTTATTGAGTCTTGGAACGAATTTGAGCACCATTTATCCTATATATTTCATGGCTCTAAACTTAACCCATTACAACCATCATAAAGACCTTATAATCTTTAAAATGAGTAACCTTTGATTGGTTGAGTTTAACACTAGAGTAAGCTTATGGTTTTGATTCATTTGCGCAAGTATGTTTGATTCTTTCCTTAAGGCTTTATATGAGATTTCACGAAGTGCTTTATTTCTAAAATATGTAAGCCATTTGAGTGCCTTACTACTTTATATCTCACATATATTTTGAGTGTAACCTAGATATTGAGTGAAAACTATGAGTAGATACCCTTGTGAGTTGATTCATACTTGTTTTATTCATGTTGAGGCCCAATTCGCCAAACTTACTCATTGTCTTACTTGTTGAAGCATTTTGTCACTTATTATTAACTTTTGAATTCTCTATGCTTAAATGCCTTCTAGTGTAAATCTTTAATCCCATGTGTATATTAATGAGATTTGAGACAAATGGTTTAAGAGCTTATTTGTTTGAATTCGTAGTTTATTTTAGTATTTGGTAGGGACTAGTAAAGTCTAAGTGTGGGGGTATTTGATAAGCTTTGAATTGAGCGAAATGTGCATAATTGGATAGAGTTTGGAATTATGAGAATTTGGGCGAAAAATCATCTCAATAGGAGTTATATTGAACAAGTTGTGATTAAAACAAGGGAGGTCACCAAAAAGTACAAGTAAAGTCGGTAGCTTCCTATCGAACCAATCCAAGCTGCCCCATATCTCATTCGGTCAGCGCCTGCCGACTTGCCATACACTACTTCAGCGCGCGTGTCCTGAACTTGAAATTCCCACTTCGGGCCTCGTGTCCTGAACGACAAGCCCACACTTCGGCCAGCGCTTACCGAAAACATTTACCAGCATTCCTTAATGTTGTTGACTCGTGTTGACTGTCGAAATTTCTTCAGTTTTTCAACCAGTGTCCACCGAATTCTTCACCTTTTTTTAGCGTGCGTTTGCTAAATTTTCGAGCTCTGTTTCTGTGTGAAATTGGCATTTTCTATCCCCCCAAAAAGAGTCTTAGAGCTAGGGCTCCATGCCAAATCAAGAAAAATGATTTTTAGGCTAGTTTCTAGAAAAGTTATTATTATTTCCTAGATTTTTAGGAGCTACTATCACTATAAAATTGGAGGTTATTCTCATTGTAAAGGGGACTTCTTCTTTGACAAAAACTTGAACCTTCCCAAAGGAAAACCCTAGTAGGGTATATCCAAGGAAATTCAAGAGTTCTAAGTCCAAAATTCCCTTGTCTTTTCCTCCATCTTCACAAAGTTCCTTCTGCTAGTCAGAGAACCTTGTGAATAACAGTCCATTGTTTCCATCCACATAGGCATCTCAAGCTATTCTTGGATCCTAAAAGTGTAACTTTGTTCTCTCTACTTAAACTCTTGATATTGGTTTTGGTTTTACTTATAATTCATATGTGTTGATATTTTCTTTCTAACGGTTGTATGTATTAAATTCAATCTCCATGTGTTTTACTTTCTAAATTTTAGTTACTTCGTATGTTTTAGTGCTTAAACTTCAATTTGATGCTAAATGTATTGTCTGAATTTTGGTGAGTTTAGAATTAGGTTAAAGAGACTTAATGTATTATCCGCATTTCGGAGCATTCGGTCAACAACTTAAGGTGAATCATATTGTCAGTGTTTGTCCGTTATTCGGTGCATTTATATGTTGAAAAATTCATTAAGGTAATTGAGATGATAAAAATAAGATTTCGTAATTGGTTTCATATGTGCAAATATTGGAGTGTTGGCAAGATAAGTGTTTGAAGTAAGCCCATTATACAAAGGTTAATTAGGAGTAGATTTAATTTAATAATTGTTTATACTTGTATTTTTACGACTACACTATTGTTCAAAACTCCCCCATTTTATTCTTTTAACTAACCATTATAAAATGTCTCTCAATTCCCCGTTCTAGAACGATCCCTACTTATTAATTACTACAATCTACAAAAAAAGGTTTTAAGTTGAGCATTGTATGAATTGTGTGTTTATTTAAATGCATAGTTTAGCCATATCAAAGACTAAGTGTAAGAAGATATATTTGAGGAGACCATGGAGGTTTGTGGGAACCTTTGTTTTTTAGTACCGTTGTTGAGTGGTTCCATATGATAAGACCCGCCCTAAAAGGGCTTTAACAACCATGTATGGTCCTACTCCCGTTTGATAACTCAACTGCACGTTCCAAACTTACCTTGAGACAACACAACCGGAGAATCTATCAGACAAGAAATGTACACCGACCATGTTAGAAATATTAACTCGGTATATGAACCAAATAAAATTCGTTCTCTTGGGGTCACCGCCCAGACCAACCCACTGATCCTGACGAATCTAGAATTTGAAATCTCAGTTCCTTCCGAGCCTCAATCCATAACTGGTTTCTTCTCGGATTTCGTTCTAATATACCAATTCTTCTCGAGATATATCAGAATACTTAGTTATAATATAGATAACCAATAACTTAATTCCCTAAATCTCAGAAGTTGGACATGTATTCTAAATATGAATATTGACATTTTGGCATATAAGTGACTCCTAAACAATGATAACGCTCAAATCGTAGAGTAGTTTCATAGATAAAATCAATACTTTTATGTAAGTAATTTCAAATTAACAATCATATTATTTAAATTACCCCTAAAACAGACTTCTTTCGAACACAATTTTACCAACACTTTACATTTTGCTCATATTGAATCAATCAAGAAATCATACATTCATCATCTCAAGTACAAGCATACATTTTTTATTTTATAAATGCATCAACCATTAATATGCGTCAACATTAATATGCATCAAACACTTACAACATGATTCACCTTAAGTTTGTGATTAAATAAACTGATAGCGGCCGACATTAAAATCTTATCAATCAAATGTCAAGTGCACCGACAGCGACCAACTCTTAGTATCAAATTGAAGTATGAAGCACTAAAACTTATGAAATAAATGAAATTTAGAAAGTAAAACACATGGAGATTGTATTCATATTCTCAAATATTTAGAAAGCATAAATTGTATCTAAAAGAGAAGTCAAAGAAATTAAAAGAAAAATCTAAGAACAAAAATTAAAAGAAAACATAAGAATAAAATTAAAAGAAGTTACAAATGGTCCCAAAATAAATCTACAAAATAAAAAGAAGAATAACTAAAATAAGAGATAAACATGAACTGATAAAAGGGGAAAAAGAGACTAAAATTGGGGACAATTTGGGACCCTTTACAAATGAAATGGCCTCCCTATTTATAGAGGGAGTGCCAAAATTCAAATAATAAAATACAAAAATAAAATATAAAAATAAATACAATTGCAATGATGAAAAATGATGATTAATGATGAAATTAGGGATGGATTGTTGCTGGAAAATCAGGTAAAAGGGGGTAGGTTTGATGCAGAAAAATCAGAGCATGGCTCAACAAGAAGAAGTTGAAAATCAAGGACTGATTTCGGCAGAGATTGGTAGGGGGAGTAGGTGGGCTTTGGTGTGGCCCAGTGGGGTAGGCCGTACAGCCTTCGCGCGTGACGCGCTGACAGACTGAACCTAAATTCGGGAGGTGCGCGTCGAAGAGATGGTGAGAGGTTCGACCAGCGCGCGAGCCAAATTGAGGAGATGGCTTCGCGGGCTGGGGGATGATTTGGTCCGCGGGAATTGGGTCAGGGCTTTGGCGACTTGGGCTTCTAGGCTGCTCGCGAATGGGTGCAGGTTATGGGCTTCATTCAGCTGGGCTGATTTTCTCATGGATTGGGCTGGAATTAATATATGAATTTGGGCTGATCTTGTTTCGTCCATAATTTCATCGTTCTAACTCCGATCATGACGATTCTTTCTCTAAAACGCTCCAAATTCCAAGTTTTATTTATTTCTACAAAATCCCACAAAATATGTTATTTTCTCCAATTTTTTATTATTTTAATATTAAAAGTTAAGTATAAAATGTATAAAATAATATAAAATAATGTTTAATTAACGACCTATCATCCATTGGTTTCAAAATTTGTGTTAATAGGTCCTAACAATGAAAACATTAAAAGTCGTGTTGACTAGACCCCGAGAAAACGATGCACGCGTAACCATATGCTGGTGCGCTCCCTACGACTAGGCTTCACGCACCTGAACCTGTAGTCGCAAGTCCAGTTGCCTTCAATGTCAGGACCGGTCCCAAATCCCCCGGGATTAACGTGGGACCTGCCTGATCCCGTCTGATACGAAGTGTCAGACCAGGGAAAATTCCATCTCTAGCCCTCGCTGGGGCTATCAGAGTGCTTCAGGATCGTAGGAGGAGGGGAATGATGTCTCGTCTCTGCTACAGCCCGCATCCGCGATCAACCTGAAGGACATTAAAACATCAAAGGTCGTGAGTGGACAAAAATAATTTTATAAAATCATTTTCATATAAAGACATTTATGCCCTTCATAAATACATACGCATGCATTCAAAACCATTTATCAAACCTTCATAAAACTATTTATCAAATATTTAGAAAACCTTTCAAGGGTTCATGCTCGGCCCCATAAACCGTCATGACCCATAATTCACAAAAACTCGTAAGTCAAATCACTAAGGACTCAGCCCAAATCATGTCACATGGGTCTCAGTCCAAAACCATTCGCAAAACATCGAATACGGGGTCTCTACCCCAAACCACTTTTTAAAACATGAAACATGGAACACGGGGTCTCTGTCCCCAAATCACTTTTCTGTAAATCTCATACGTATCGAAATACGTATAACCCATCCGCGGCACTTCCGAAAAGATGCCAACTCGGGGCACACAACCCCTAGGGAACACATCCCCGATATAAGTCACGATATCGAATCTATACTAGTGTGCACACTACTCGGGGTCTCACTCCGAGTCTTCTCCCAAGAATCTCCATCTGGGAGGCTCAATCTCTGGATCTAGTCCGAGCTCTCTCTCTCTGGATCTAGTCCACATATCTCTCAGGAATTTGGTCCGGGACCACAACATAATAAGTAACCTTCACTCCTGGAACGGGATCCCTATGGGGATACCCACTCTGGTCTGTGGATCGTGACTCTCCAGGTCGACGCTGGAGGAGACCATATAATCAATATGGAGGGTTCATTCATTTCATTTCTTTTCTTTCTTTCTCAAATACTTTCTTTCTCAAAACTCATTTCTCAACTGGGTCTCATACCCTATTCATTTCAACAGGATTCCTCGAATCCGATTCAAATCACTTTCACAGGCCTCGGCCTAAATCCTCAGTTCAACAGGGTCTCATGCCCGAATACTCATTTCATAAACTGAACTGGGACTCAAGCCCGATGTTACATTCAACTGGGCCTTTAGCCCGATACCACGACTAACTGGACCCTAAGTCCAAAACCATAAAGCAACCGGACCTCACGTCCAATTTCACAACCAACGGGGCCTTAAGCCCGATATGTCAACCAAATGGGTCTCAGGCCCGATATCATAAATCAACGGGGCATCAAGCCCGATAGTACCACTAACTGGGCCTCAAACCCGAATCGTAAACCAACTGGGCCCCCGGCCCGATCATATAACTCAAATGGACCCTCGGCCTGATTCCTCGTCAAATCAAATGGACTCCAAGTCCGAGAGTTTCCAATCAATTGGGTCTCATCCCCGAGTTCATAATTCAAATCCAAAATTCATTTATTAAACCCTCGTTGAAAACCTAGCACGTACAAGCATCGTATAAAACAAGAAATCTCGTAATACGTGCAAATACGTAAATCCTAGGCTACCACAAACAAATGCACTCATGGCATCACAAAACATGATCTAAAACAATTATAAAACATTTGTGCATGCATCAATTTCGAAAGAAAGGTCCACTCACAGACTGTTTGAAGCTGCGCCTCAATCGTCGCCTTCGGGATTCCCAAACCTGTCCAAATTCATTTAGAGGGTTACTAATAGCCTCATTAACCTCTCATTGAAGTCCCATAATTTTCCCCATTTTCTAACTATTTTTAACACCGATCCTAAACTTTCGGACAGCCCGAACTATATCGAAACGGTGTTCGATTGACACGAAACCAGTCCCAAAATGTTCGTTACATCGAATAGATGAAATTACATGTTGGAACCACCCTCAAAGTACAACTCACGCGCCCTCACGCGCCCCTAGAAGGGACTGCGCGTGGGCCTCACGTGCCGGCGCACAGTTCCTTCTTCTCCACGCAGTCGATCGGTTCACCTGGTTTGGCCGGTCCAGTTGGACCGGCGTGACCGGTTCGATGCTCCTATTCCCTCATTTTCGGTTCTTTTCTTCCCTTTTTGATTCCAATCATCTTATTTCATCCCTAGCAAGCTTTTTGTATAAAGAAAACAAAGAAAACCCCTTTGAAACCACCCCGTTCATTTTCTCCCTCACGGCCTCAATTTTTCCCGGCCACCCCAGGGCTTCCTCAGCCACCAACCGCCACCAAAACCATCCTAACATCTTCTAACTAACTCACTGACTCCATCCTAATCATCCAAAACAATCTAAAACGTTGAAATCAAATTAAAATGGAAATTTGGGTAAACCGAGTACCTCTCGGATTTCATGGCCGCCGTGCACGGTGGCGTTGCTCCCTGGCCGGCCACCACCTTCCAAACGTCCTCCCTCACTCTCTGGCCTCTCAGTCATGGTCACAGGGTTGGAGGGTTGGATTTGGGGAGAATGGGTTGATCGGGTTTGTTTGGGAACAAAGAAAATGATCGATGAAGGTGGGAAGTGCATGAATGAAAGGTGTTGTCCAGTGGATGAGTGACAATTGTCACTCATCCATTGGGCCTTAGGATAAAATCCGGGCCCCACTAAAGTCCAAAAGTAATCCGTCTCGAACTTCGTGCAATAGTACTTTCGTACTTCCGTGAACCGTAACTCTTCCGTCGAACGTCCGAATTTGACGTGCCACCTGTCTACGGATTCATATCGTCCCGGTCTACGTAACGATCTTTGGCCCTCGGCCATCGGACATCCCGGGTCAAAAGTCAACTTTTGGCCCAAATTACCAAAATGCCCTTGAACTTCCGAACGTCATAACTTTTTCCTCGGACGTCGAAATCGAGCGTGCCACCTTTCTATGAACTCGTGACGTCACTAACTACATCACAGTCATTGGTCAAAGTCCATTTGACCGTCCGAACGAAAAGTCAACGATTCGTCCATGTTAGGGGCAAAATCGTCATTTTCTCCTGAACTTCCGCTAATCCTCGTCTAATCTCCGATTAGCCTTGCTAATCCATCATTAACTCTTAATTAATTCCGCTAATTCGGGACGGGTCGTCACATTCAACCTCACGACGGGTCAACCTAGTTTCCTGCAATCGGGTTCCAACTTAGTAACCCCAATCTGGTTCATTCTCCCCCAATTATGGTCTATTTTTAATGATCAGATAATCAAACTTCATCTAATTCAACCCAGAAACACATCTCCAGCATAAATATATATATATATATATATATAAATGGTTACCTCGATTCCACGAAGGAAGGTTCAAAGCTCATGGTTAAAGTGTGAACACCCATATGGCAACCTCCCTGTATCTAGAACACTTAATTCCTCAACCCCTCTTAGTTGTTCAGGTCCAGGGAAATTGACATTAAGCTTAGTTTGATCTTCCCTAGTCCGAAACCAAGAATCCATCACAAAGACCATAGCTTCTTCGTTCATGCCATTTATCTCTAATCACCCCTTCCTTTCTAATGATATACATGAACATCCCTAGCCTTCCTATGAACCCCGAGAGATATCAAGGAGTAGATCGTATTCTCTTTTTTCTCCCCTTCCTCTCGCTTTTCCTTTTGGTTCCATATATAAGAAAAGGAACAAAGGGAGATGTTGACTACCACCTCATCCCCTCAACAGGTGACAAATGTCACCCCCAGCATGGAATAAACGCCAAGTCATCACATGAATAAACAACTGAATTAACTAAAATGCCCCTGTTTGTAAAAATTACCGAAATGCCCTTAGTGCATTTAGACCCGTAACTTTTTCCTACAATTTCCGCTTTTCGTGTGACACCTGTCTACGAACTTGTAAGTTCAAGACGCACCATCAGTTCAATCGGAACTTCCAAGAAGTTTCCTAAATTAAATTTGACTTTTGGGCCATTATCAAAGAAAGGGTTAAATTCGTCCATTCTCAATTTCTTTTTCGAAAATGTCTTAAGTTTCCAATGGGTCGTTACACAATACCTACTTAAGATTAAGATGGCAGATTGAAAATGAAGTCTTTATTCGGTGGCAACATCCCCTTGTTGGATTATGCTTAACACTTATGGTTGTTGAAGTGGCGAAACTGGTGATATTTGTATTGGTAGTGTGTTTGGAGAAGATAATGGAAGTGTCATAAAGGGGTTGATGTGAATCTTGACCGAGGCCCTATGCTTCAAGCTAAGATTTAGGTCTTCTTTATTGCTTGAGAGTGGCTAGCCAAAATAATTGGCTCCTTTTTTTAATTGAATTCAATTCTAAGCTTGGGATTGAAAGTGTAAATGCTTCTTAGTCTGATCCTCTTCATTCCTTGTTCAACATTGTTGTTAACGGTAAAAAGTTAATAAATTGGGGTACTTGTAGAGTTCAACATGTGTTCAAAGAAGGGAACCGGGTAGCTGATAAGCTTGTTGCAACTAGTCAAAATTTGTGCTTTGGTTTTACTAATTGTGTGAGTCCTCCGGATGGTGTTTCGCCGCTTGTTTGGGAAAATTTATGCCAAGTTAATAAATCCTGGAGTTATTATTATTTTTTTTTGGGGGGGGGGGGGGGGGTGTTGTGGGGGCGGCCTTATGCCCTCTCCTGTATCAAAAAATATATACCTCTTTCAGTATGAAAGTTGAATCCAAAACCGGGGGGGGGGGGGGGGGGGGGGGGGGGGTGTTGTGGGGGCGGCCTTATGCCCTCTCCTGTATCAAAAAATATATACCTCTTTCAGTATGAAAGTTGAATCCAAAACCATTCAGACCTTAGCATTAATAGCTTCCCTCTTTGTTTCAGGGCCTTTTTTTTTTTGTCAATTCTGGTCAATTAGCTTTGCTAACTTTTACAAGACAAGGATTAAAGTGAAACATGCTTCGAATTTAGAGGGTGCAAATTGTAATTAACCTTAAATTTGAATCTGATGAAACCCCAATTCCCAAATCACAGTTCCATTTTTCCATACCAAATCCCCTGCGTCGATTTCAATTCAGGTACTGCCTTCATTAATCTCATCTCGTGCTTTCATTTCTCTGCGCTTCTTTCTCTTTCAACTCCCTGCGTTTCTGCAAAACCCGTGTTATTTTGCTCTGCGTATTCTTCTGCTTCATTGGGCTTGGATTTTTTTTTGTATGCGTTGTTTACTTTTCATGTTTGTGTAGGAATGTTCATAGCTAGCTTAGAAATCACCATGGAATAGTGGAATTAGTTCAATTTAACTCTTTATATTTATAATTATGAAGATTTGAGTCCCAGCAATTCCAACTATTTACACCACCCCTTCTCCTTTGAATACTTCCTGCTCATGATCCAATATCAGTCTATTGCTTGATCCTGTTGTCTATATGGAAATGTTGGGAAAATTTCTAGACTGAATAGGACCCTCGGAATAAGTCCTTTTTTTTTTTGCCACTTACTAGCAGATAATAAGTTTGAAACTTTGAACATACTTACTGTGAGATAATTTTGCTTTGGATCTTTTCACGACAGGTAGAGATATCTGAGGTCAATCGGTGAGTTTATCAGTGTGTTCGGGTTAATTTTTTGTGCCAAAAATGTCCTGAAACCGAAAGGGTAGGCTCTGGTTGATGCAATTTTTTTTATGAGCAGAAAACAGCAAGGAACTAGAGATGACGTTGTTGCCAATGACCTCTATGATTCTTATGTTCTTATTCTTGTTGTACCCTGTGGTTGTTCTTGTGCAGTCTGGCCGTACACTTTCCACCAATCCTTGCAACCCCACAGCCCAATACGACCCACGAACACTCAGCTCAGACCAACTAACAGTCCTCATTAATGGCTACTCTGAGTCTCGTATCCCTCTCCTACAAACCATTGTTTCCACGTATGCAGCCTCCTCTTTGGTTTCGTCCATTCTTGTACTTTGGGGAAACCCTTCCACGCCATCCCAAATCTTGTCCCAACTGGCACACAATCTCACTGAATCCTCCTTCGGATTTAGTAGCATCTCTGTAATCCGCCAAGCATCTGACAGCCTCAATAATCGATTCCTTCCCAGACCCTTAGTTAAGACCCGAGCAGTCTTGGTCTGCGATGATGATGTTGAAGTTGACCCCAAATCCTTCGAATTTGCATTTAGAATGTGGGGATCAAACCCAGACCGTCTTATTGGATTCTTTGTGAGATCTCATGACATAGATTTATCGAAGAAAGAATGGATTTACACCATTCATCCGGACAAGTACTCAATCTTGCTAACTAAATTTATGCTCTTGAAAAGCGAATATTTGTTTCGGTACAGCTGTGCAGGAGGGCCTGTGATGGCAGAAATGAGGAGGATCGTGGATAAGATGAATAATTGTGAGGACATATTGATGAACTTTGTCGTGGCAGATGAGGTTAATTCTGGGCCTATATTGGTAGGGGCTGAGAGGGCTAGAGATTGGGGGGATGCGCGGAATGATCATGATGATGGTGGTGTTGATGGACGGAAAGGATTGAGTGGGGAGGTGGCGCAGGTGGGTTTGAGTAGCAGGAAGGCAAAGCATAGGATGAGGAGAGGGGAGTGTATAGGTGAGTTTCATAGGGTGTTGGGGAGAATGCCTTTGACGTTTAGCTACGGGCAAGTGGTGAACTCCATTGGTGAGCAAGGGCTCTGTCGAAAAGAAGGGAAATTGGTGTTTTGTGATCAATCATAGTTGTTTATTCTCTTCTTATTGCCGAGAAGGCGAAAATATTCATTTCTCTGTTCCATTAAAGAAGCAGAGGATTATTGTTTTTGTAACTGCTGCTTCGCTTTTGTAACTTCAAGGAAACAATTTGCTTGAGTTATGAGCATTAGGATGCATTTTAGCTGTCAGATATTGATGATGTCAAAATGGACCGGATGGCTGCTAGAGTGAATACCTCCTAGGAAACAGATAGATCCATATCATTGTACTTTTAATTCCAAATCATTTTTAACACTATCGCTATTATGTGATAACTTGAGTGGCATTTATGAGTTTGTTAATGCAATCAAGCTAATGTTGTATGCTAAACATGTTCTAAAGGATAGACTCTTGTTGGTGGAACATGTTTATGAGCTAGACACAATGTCCTTTATCATAAATTAAGTCAATTGATTTCACTCTTTTTGTTTTTATGTATTTACCCCCTTAGTTGGAATATTGTTCGTTGCAGGGCGTGAATTTCTGCCCCAAGCAGTAGCTATGCCTTCACCCGTGTTTATTGTGCAGGCCCTATCTAATTCGTGTCATACACTTGGAACTCCTTCTTCCCCAAAAACGCTGCGTGTAAAAGACAGGGCCATTACAAATGTAGAACTATGTAATACTGGACCCGTGTAATCCTAGGTTAGCATAAGTTAGTTACAGACAGTTAGTGACAGTTCTAGGTAGTTAGTTAGTTACTAACTCCAGTTACAATAGGATAAGAACAAGAAGGTAACTGTTTATACTTATCTCCTCCCAATCCTCTATATATACAGCCATTCGGCTGTCATAAATATATAAAAAGATATACATAATTCTACATGGTATCAGAGCAAATTCTGTCTGACCACCATCAATCGATCCTCTGTGTTCTTCTCTCATCATGGCCAGTGACTCTTGCTTCACCCCTTCCGTTACTCCAAACCATGTCTCCATTCTAGTTTCCATCAAACTAGTTGAAACCAATTACCTACTCTGGGAAAGCCAGATCAAACCTTTCCTTATTGGCCATAATTATTGGCGTTTTATTAATGGCACACACCCACCTCCCCCTCCAACCCTCAACATCTCCAATTCGACAAAATCTTCTCCCCAATCCGACTCCTCTGCTCTGCCCTCACTTCTCCTTTTATCCCACTCCCTAATCTTGCCTATCAACAATGGTTTCAGATAGACCAAACTCTCATCAGCATGCTTAGAGCAACGTTGACTGAACATATCCTAGCTCAAGTGGTTGGACTCCACACCTCTTGTGAAATCTGGGACGGCCTCCGCCAGAATTTCTCCCAACAGTCCCTTGCTAATGCCACCCATCTCTGTTTCCAACTCATGTCTCTCGCCAAAGGTGCCAAATCCATCTCTGAATATCTCACTCATGCTAAGGCCCTTGTTGACTCCCTTACTGCCATCAATGGACTTTTCTCCTCCAACGACTTAGTGATTGCTGTCCTCTGTGGACTTGGACAAGAATAGAGCATGCTTGGCACCGCCATGTTAAATTTTCCACCTCTTCCTCCTTTCTCAGATCTCCGAGCCCGCCTCCTTTCCTTTGAAGCCCAACAAGCCTCCACTTTTCAACTTGCTGGTCCCAATCCACCCACTACCTTCTATACCGCCTCCGTCTTTCAACCTGCTAGCCAACATCCACCAACTACCCTCTATACCAGTCCTGCAACTCATGGTTATCCCTTCACCCACTCATCCCGTGGTAGATCTGGTTTCTTGCGCGGCTCTCGTCCTGGCCGTGGACTGCGTCCCTCCTACCGCAGAGGTTCGACCCGGTTCTCCTCACCCAACTCCTCTCCTGGTGTGCTCGGATCTTTTCCTCCACCCTCCTATCGGCTTTCAGGTCCTCAGTGCTGGTCCTTCAACTGTTTTGGACATGTTGCTGCTCAATGTCACCAACTGTCTCAGTCCCAAGACAATAACCTATCCAATTCCTTTGCTGGTCTCCATCTTGCCAATGTTTCTGATCCAAACTGGTATCCTGACACTGGGGCTACTCATCATGTCACAATGAACCCTCCTTGTCCACAGCAGCCTACCACCTCTTCCCCCGAACAGGTTATGGTTGGTAATGGTACTACACTTCCTATCCATCAGACCGGTAAAGTCTCTTTCACCTCAGGCCCCCTTCTGTTTAATCTCTCCAATGTACTTCATGTTCCCACCATACAGAAAAACCTCTTATCTGTTTCTCAATTCACCAATGATCACAAAGTCAAACTTACCTTCTTCCCTACTCACTTCACTGTTCATGACTTGCTTACGAACGCTATTCTGTTTCAGGGCCCTTGTAAGGACGGTCTTTACCCAATCACTCCGTAACATCCAGTCCCACCGCAAGCCTTCCTCACTACTGCAGTCCCATCTCTCTGGCATCAGCGTCTCGGCCATCCATCTCACCAAGTCCTCCGCATGATTGCAGCCAAGACCAACCTATGTCCTCCCCTGTCTTTAAATTCTGCACCCTTTTGTAATCATTGTGCCTTAAGCAAGTCTACTCAGTTGTCTTTCTCTTATGTTGTACACAAATCAATAAAACCGTTTGATTTAATTCATTCCGATGTATGGATGTCCCCTTTTCTTTCTTTCTCTGGTTTTAAATACTATGTTCTTTTTTACTGATGACTAAACTCGTTATAGCTGGATATTTCCCCTTCGGCTCAAATCAGAGATCTTTCATCACTTCACAAAATTTTTTACCTACGTCCAAACCCAATATTCAACCACCATTAAACAATTCCAAAGTGATGGTGGAACTGAGTACACAAACCGTGCCTTCCAAACCTTCTGCAACACACATGGTATTCACCAACGTTTCTCTTGCCCTTATACACCACAACAAAACGGGTTGGCTGAAAGCAAACACTGCCACATTTCTGAAATGGGTAGAACACTCATATTGTCTGCAAGTCTGCCATTCTCTTATTGGGCAGATGTTGTCACCACTACTGTTTTCCTCATTAATATTCTTTCCACACCTACCTTACACTAGACTTCTCCATACACCAAACTTCATGGCAAAACACCCTCATACCACATCCTAAAACCGTTTGGTTGCTCTTGCTACCCTTATCTCAGTGACTACTCCCAACACAAGCTTACACCCCCACAGTCTTCTTCCTTGTATCTTTCTTGGATACAACCCTCATCACACAGGTTATCGCTGCCTCATATTGTCACAGGTCGTGTTTACATCAGTCGTCATGTTCTATTCAATGAACTTGACTTCCCTTACCCTCAAAAACCAACCACTCCGCTCACAGACTTCTCGTTCACCCCACTGATCCCCATCCCTGTCCCCAGCCCCACCACCACCACCCCATCCATCCCTAATCGACCAGGCTCATCTCCCCCTCCTTCTTCCACTGCAGCACCCTTGCATCCTCCTCCTACTTCTATTGTATCTTCCTCCACACATTCTTTTGCGCCCAAAAGCAACCTCTCCACTTCCCTCCCATCTTCCCCACCACAAAATATTCACCCTATGATTACTCGTAGCAAAGATGGCACTTCCAAATTGAGAAATCTCATGTTTAACACCCGATATTTTCTACCCAAGGCCTTCACTACTGTTACAGTATCAGCCAATGAGCCAATTTCCTACACACAAGCATCTCGTTCTCCTGACGAGACTGTTTCCATGAATGCCGAGTACTCTACCCTTCTCAAGCAACACACATGGTCCTTAGTTCCCCTTCCACCACATGCCAATGTCGTGGGCTGCAAATGGGTTTTCAGGCTTAAACAACGTGCAGACGGTTCCATTGAGCGCTACAAGGCACGTCTTATTGCCAAAGGATTTCACCAGCAAGGGGGCCTTGACTACCACGAAACATTCAGCCCTATTGTTAAACCCACAACCATCCATGTGGTTCTTGCTCTTGCTGTCTCACTTGGCTGGTCTCTCCGTCAACTAGATGTGACTAATGCATTCTTGCATGGTACTCTCACCGAGGAGGTCTATATGGTCCAGTCCCCTGGCTTTGTTGATCCAAAGCACCCTGCTCATGTCTGTCGCCTTCACAAAGCACTATATGGTCTCAAACAAGCTCCCAGGGCATGGTTTGATCGTTTCAAATCCTTCCTCCTCCACTATGGCTTCATGCGGAGTCAGACAGATCCCTCACTGTTTATTTATCATAAATCTCAGTGCATTATGTTTCTTCTTCTGTATGTGGACGACATTATCTTAACATGCAACTCCTCTCATGACTTGTCCTCCTTCCAGACCTCCTTGGCTCATGCATTTTCCATCAAAGATTTGGGCCCGCTCCACTACTTCTTGGAAATTGAAGCAACCCCAATGCCCACTGGATTGCATCTTACGCAAAACAAGTACACTTTTGATCTCTTGCAGGGCAGCGCCCTTACGGACTGCAGACCATCACCTACCCATGTTGCTCCCAAACACGTTCTCTCTGCTCATGTTGGCACGCCTCTTCCTGATGCATCTGTCTACCGCCAGCTTGTTGGTAGCCTACTTTACTTAACACATACACCACCAGATATCTCTTTTGCAGTTCAACAAGTTGCCCAGTTTATAAGCTCTCCAACTGACACACATCTCACAGTTGTCAAGCGTATCCTCCATTATCTTAAAGGCACACTTGGCATTGGCCTTCATCTTCAGCGTTCAGCCTCTCCTCTTCAACTTCATACATTCTCCGACACTGACTGGGCAGGGTGCCATGACACTCGACGATCTATAATTGGCTTCTATATTTTCCTTGGTCCGAATCTTATCTCCTGGTGTGCAAAGAAACAAAACACTATCTCTTGCTCTAGCTCTGAGGCAGAATATTGCACCCTTGCCTACACTTGTGCCGATACCATTTGGATTGTCAGCCTTCTACGTGAACTCAACTTACTGCATCAGTGGCCAGTGCACCTTCACTGTGATAATTTGAGTACCACTTACATGACCTCTAATCCGGTGTTTCATGCGCGTACAAAACACTTCGCCCTTGATTACCACTTTCTCCACGAGAGAGTTGCTGCTGGCACCCACCGAGTTCACTTTGTTCCATCTCATCAGCAACTTGCCGATATCTTCACCAAGGGCCTCCCAGCTGCTCGTCACTGCCTTCTGACTTCCAAACTTGTCACCCAACGGGTGCCTAATTTGCGGAGGAATGTAGAACTATTTAATACTGGACCCGTGTAATCCTAGGTTAGCATAAGTTAGTTACAGATAGTTAGTGACAGTTCTAGGTAGTTAGTCAGTTACTAACTCCAGTTACAATAGGATAAGAACAAGGAGATAACTGTTTATAATTATCTCCTCCCAATCCTCTATATATTCAGCCATTCGGCTGTCATAAATATATAAAAAGATATACAGAATTCTACAACAAACCTCTCTAAGCTTCTCAGGCAGACAAGAGAACAAGGTTGAGGATCTTTGCATCCTACTTAGTTCGGAGCTTTCTTTCCTTGATCCCTTAGGAAAAAACTGCCAAACTTGTCAGTCAGGGAAATAGCTCAGTTCGTTTCCAAAATATGGGAACATCTGATCTCCAGATTGCTCTCTGCAAAGAAATGGTCGAAGGACCTGTTCAAAAAGTCGTGCTTTCCTATGGCAGGAAGTTGAGGCAAGGCTTGTAGCTCTTTTATGGAAAATAGAGGACTAATTGTCAGAAGCATTGATTCTTATCAGGGGCTTGGTCAAAGAGATGAGGATTGAGGACTAAGGAGATTAGATGACTACTTCCTGTAGGTATAGACTTGGTGGAAAGTTAGCTTCATTTTTCGTTGGAGAAACCTTCGTAACATTTATCTGAAGACACCCTTCCTCCTTAAGAATCTAACACAATTTGATTTCGTTTTAAATTGTGTGATTGCATTTTACTAAGCTAGTCCAAACAAGTGATTAGCATTGATCGGTGCCAACCAAAAACTGCTATTGAACCGAAAATTGCTATAATGTTCAATTGGCAACTATCATACTGCATATATGTGTGGGGTGGGTCACATCCGATTAGGTCAATTTTAGGATCAATCAGATGTCTCAAATGTGAATCCCTCATTAACTTGTAACTTGCTATAAGATTCGATACAGGGGTTTGGCTATGCATCTAGGAATGCTTTGCCAAGGAGGCAATGCCCCACGAGGCACTCCGATGCTCACCTATGAACAGAAGCAACAACTCCTCCCTATAATACAAGGAGCCCATGATAAAGCCCTAAAGGACTCGATAGTCCTCTCAATTTCTTATATCCACTCATAATTTTTTTTTTTTTTAATTCTTTAAATTGATGGTGTATGCAAGATATGCTGATTTGCTGAATAAATTGGACGATGATCCATTTTGCCGTAAACAAAAGAGGAGTGATATTATCAACTAGAGAGTCATGCTAACATCAACCAGAGAGTCGTGCTAACATCAACCAGAGAGTTGTGCTAACATCAATCCATGGCACGGAATACTAGCACCATTAGACAATTAACACATTTTAAATCTTAAAGAGTTGCACTAGTATTATTTAGTGGAACACAAATAACCAATTTCGTTCAAAATTGTGCTAATATCAATCAGTTGCACGCAATAGTTAGCACAGGTAACGAATGTATGTGTGGGTGACTGACGGTACTATATGAAATACGTAAAAGAGACTAAAAAATTGGAACTGACATAAAACTAAAGTGGCCTGAGGAAATGTAAAGGTGAAATAAAAAAATAAAAAATAAAAGGCCTGGATAAGAATCAGGCGGGCTCTACCGGTCCAAAGCAAAAGGAGGCCTTAAGAAATAGAATTAGGACAAGTGACCATTAAAAACCTTGAAGTATAAGTAACGCATTACTACCACAAATGGAATACTATTCTATTTATTTACATCATCATCAAACTTGTGATTTTTTTTGCCACTTTCCCATTTTATATTTGCAACTTTCCAACATTAGACCACTTTCCTCGGTGGTTCTGACGTGGGGGCTTTTTTGATAATTCACCTTAAGAAAAGTTAGGCATTTATTGCTTAGTTTTAATTTGTTTTCAAGATTGAATTAGATCTAGATTAAACACGCGAAAATTAGTTATATTCACGTTCCGAACTCAACAAGCAATTAGTATTATTGTTTGTAGTCTTTTTTTTTTTTAGGATAAACTATATAAAAGTATCTAAATTATAGTATCGATTTCAAAAGGTACTCAAACTTTAAAAAAAAAAAAGTTTCAATTGCGTATTCAATCCATCTGTTGATTTCAAAAGAGTGCATCTATTAATTTTTCCATCCAAAATTCAATTAAATGCCTATGTGGAAAATACTAAATGTCACTCAGTATTTGATGTGGCAAATTTTCAATGGGCATTTTGGAACAATTTTAAATCATCTCCCTTCTTCCTCTTCACTAATTCATCATCTTCATCTTGCTCAACAATATCTTCATCTTGCCCAACAACATCTTCATCAATCACCAATCATCATCTCATTTTCCTCGATTCTTCATCAATCATCATCCATAATTTAGGGAAGATTAATTTTGGATTTTGATTTATGGATGATAATTGATGAAAAATTGGGGAAAATGAGATGATGATTGATGAAGATGTTGTTGGGGAAGATGAAGATGATGATTTGGTGAATAGGAAGAAGGGAGATGAATTAAAATTGTTCCCAAAATGCCCATGGAAAATTTGCCACATCAGATGCTGAGTGGCATTTACTATTTGTCACATAGGCAATTAACTGAGTTTTGGATGGAAAACTTAACAGGAGTATTCTTTTGAAATCGACATATAGATTGGGTACGCAATTGAAACTTTTTTTAGTTTGAGTACCTTTTGAAATCGACCTTATAGTTTGTGTACTTTTATATAGTTTGTTCTTTTTTTATTTATTATATAATGGGGGTCTTAAGTTTCAAATTTTACATTTACATAATAAGATCGAAATCCAATATATATATCATTTTGTATACAAAAATATTAATTTTAATTTTAATATAAATATAAATTATTTTCATCATTGATATAAATCAAACTTAAAATCTCAACTTATAAAATAATCAAAGAATAATTCATGGTCTTAATTAAGAGTAAATAAAGTTATGAAAAAAGAAAGTTCATTACTTTATAAACCTCATAGAAAGTGAAGAGGAAAACCTCCTTTTTAGCAAGCAATACAAAGCATCTATCAGCATCTTTGTTTTTTAGGTCGGTGCTTGTCCAAATCAAGCTCCCCTCATTGCTTTGTCCTACTAAAAAAAAAGTCCCTAGAGATCCACTCTATTTACCTAAACACACCACAATCCCTAATGTGCTTGCCTTCAAGGAGTTATTTTATATCCCTTTGCATCTCTAGCCCACAAAATAAAGATGGAAGATTACATAATGTGATATACCTTTTGTTGGGTTTTGACTGCATTTCATTGGTGGCCACCATGGTTTAAAGCTTATCCAAATTCATTAAGGAAACATGTAGAAATGAATTAGTCTTTGCTTGATCAAATTCTCTAATTCAATTCAACCTTATCCAATAAATTATAAGGGAACTTTATGATAGGGGCATGGGCCAAAACTAGCAACTATATATGCATTTCCATATTGTATCCAAGGCGAAGGGCCCAAAGCAAAGCATAAGGTGCTTGTGTAATTATAATGAATCCAATCTAATCCCTATGAAGACATATAGGACATGGAATTCATTACCAATTTTAGCTTTTAGCACTAAATTATGCTATCAGTCGTTCGTATAGGTCACCCTTAATCTCTCATAAATGTGTAGGCGACGAATGATAGGCTTATTTGTATTCTTCTATCATGAATATTACTAGTGATATAAGTTGTGTATCCCAGCATCATTACCAAATTCAATTGAAAAGAATTAGTAAATTTTTTTCATCTCTTCGATACTATTCAAAAACAAAGTTCTTTGCATATTAATCTCGGAAGTCATTACAGATGTCAAATTTTATTAATACTTTATAATAATATCAGTATTTTTCAATTTACATATAAATCATAAATAATTCGATGATCCCTCAAACTAATGATGAGCTTGCAAGTATTGTTCTATCGTGAATATTACTAAGGTTATAGGTTATGTAGCTTAAATCATCATCACCCATTCAAATTGAAAAGAATAATAAATGGCCCTATCTCTTCAATATATAACATTAGAAATCATTCAAACCATGTCCAATTCCATACCTGTGGAAAATGACCCAACAAATAAGAATAGCCACAGACATCATTAAATATAGGCTTAGAGTGAAAATGGTTGAATAAAAAATCTAGACCTTCCATTACACTTATAAGGACCAATAATTCAGTATAACAATTCTAGCGAGGCGAGGGGGTGACTTAGCATGATAGTAAGTCTAACCTAACTCTTCTCAAAGAAAAAAAGTCTAACCTAATTAAATATGTGGACGTACCCAAATAACCTTCTCCATCTAATTTCATCTTCAATATTATAATCGCCCTCAGTTCAACAAACAAATTTGATTGGCCGGCCTTATAAATATTAGTCCAATATTGCACTAGTGAGCTGCAACTAAGACATTATTATTGCAAGGGGGATGAGCATTATGAAGTGCTTATAAAGGAAATCAAATAATATCTCTACGTATACACATGAGTTGCACAGAAATATAATACAAAATGATGTGGGATATTCAATTAAGAAAAGATTTAGTTTATATCCAATTAATATCATGATTTATCTTTCCATTATTGGCATGTCAACTCATTTGGTATTAGTTTTTGTTATAAATTCTTGGTAACCCAAGCATTTTTGTACCTCAAATGCATATTGGAAGCCACCTTGATTATATATAAAATTTTAAAATGCTTTCTGGTTAAGTATATTTCTAATGACTACTTTCGTTGTTAGAATGCAAGTTTTACAATTTCAAAATTCAATTTTATGTCTAAATAAATTGAAAAAGTGAGACGTAAAATTCACATATTATTGAAAAATGATACTACTAACATTAAATCCTAGTACATTTGATGAAAAATAGTAGAGCGTTTAACATAAAAGCATGGTCTAAATTTAAATCCATCTTAAACCAAGGGTTGAGATTAACATTTTTCGATTTTACAACTCCATATTTTACAAATTCCCACTAAACTAAAATATGTTTATATTTTAGAATATTTTAATAAGATGTCGTTGAATTTGTAAGTGGAGTCGATTTTCACACTCTATTTTTATTTTCCATTTTTAGTTTTTTTTTATATTTTTTAAAAAATGAAATAAATAAATAAATAATAGTGCATAAAAATTAATTCTCTTTGTTAAACTTTCATTTACATCTTTAATTGTATTTCTGAACACTATAATGCTCTAAGGTAGCCCTCGTCATTGGGCCGGGTCGGACGGGTTTACTTACATATATAAAAGCCCTTGGGCTTTATCGGGCCGGACTTTTATCGAACTTTTTGAGTCGGGCCTACTAAGCCCACTTGGGCCGGGCTTACGTGGACTTTTGTAATAAACTATTTATCAAATTTTAAAGTTACAAAAAAATATATGAATATGAAAAAAAATACACAAGGGTGTAAAAATGTGGCCTCGTTAAAACCTTACCTTAAAAACCTTAACAAAACTGCCCAAGTGTACCCAACTAGAGGGAAAAATAGGAACTGAAAGTAAGCTTAAAAGGAAGAATGGGATTGAGAGATAAGAGAGATTCTGTTGAGTGAGTGTGGGCTTGTAAGATACTGAGATATGAGTTTTAAACTTGAGAGTTGGGAGAGAGATAATGCAGTTAGTGATGAGAATCAGAACATGCAAAGGGTTAGGGTTGAGTGAAATTTCTTTAAGTAGGTGGACATAGGGTTAGCCGGTTAGGGTTTGTATTGGGTATTGACCATTGAGTTTTCTAAAATAAATTAGGTAGATTTGAGGTTGAGATTTGGGTTTGGGCTGAAATATTAATATTAAAAATGAGTTAGGTATTAATTCTTAAATAATAAGAATTTTATATATTTGGGCTTATGGACCGAGTTTATACGGGCGGGTCGGACTGAACTTACCGGATTTTATCGGGCTCGGGTCTATTGGGTTTGAACATCATAAGTCCAAACTCAGCCCACTAACTATCGGGCCGGACTTTTGTCCACCGGGTCTATCGGACCTCCATAAACGTATAAACTTTTGGACCAAATGACGAGAGCTACTCTAAGGTATGCCACGAAATTTCCCATCCACCCACTCCATAAGGCGTTTCACAATATAATAATGTAATATTACTTCAAATCATAATCGCCGTGTCTTTAGCTTTCGTTCCATAAGTATCCTTGTAAAATGTAAACAATGAAGAACGAAGGGGATGACCCCAGCAGATTCAGATGGCCCACCATATGAATCCCACTTGTTTCATGTCAGCATCTTGATTCTTTCTAGATTCTAGGAATCAACGGCTCAGATCTTCAAAAATAATAAATAAAAAATAAAATGCAAATTTCATTACTTGCACACGAAGAACCCGCCATGTCCAATTACCATACCACCCACGGCCCCCCCACTCGAAAACACACATCGAACCCAGCCAAATCATCTCGCTCAACGACGGAGGGTATTTTCGTAATCCAACCAACCACAAACTTTTAACTTCATGTGCCGCCCAACTTTTCCTTTACGTACTTTGCCACGTCAGCCTTTCTCCCTATTTATACATGGCTGCCTCTGCTCTAATTCCCTCCCCCTTCTCTCTTTCTCCCCTCTTTTTGCTACTCTCACCGGAGGCAGCATGGAGCAGAAGCCTGCTGGCCACGCGGCGATGTGTTCCACGGCACACTCGCAAACGATGTCCTCGCTGTTTGCGAGCGGCGAATTGAAGCGGAGCTCGTCGGAGTTTTCTCTGGGCGAGGCTCTGGAGTATCTGGAGAAGTCTATGATCGCTCAGGAGGCCGCCGATAGTCACGGCCCCCACCGGGACGAAAAAATGGGCAAATTACGGGGTCATCCGAGGGACCGGAGCTTCGCCGATACGGGTGGATTTTTGGGCGACGTTTGTGGCGGTGACCTCAGCTTCGCTTTCAAAAATGGGGTTAGTCACTCTCAGTCCCTCTCACTGTCCACCTACTCATTTTAAGAAACCGTGTCTCTGACCTGGCAATTTGACATGGCATTTATGCTTTTAGTATTTGGGCTTAAACGTCGTCGTTGCTTAATAATATTTATTTACCAAAAAAAATGCAAATAATGATTAATGAATTTAATTTAAAAAATGTAGTGGTTAGGTGGTTACATCACACTCGAAAGGGAAGTCATAAGAGGATGGGGAGGGTCATGTGAATTGTTTGAGAACATATAGACCATTAACCTTTTTTTTAGTTATGGGCCTATGGTAACTTTAAATATGTTGATTAAATTAAGAATCCCATGTCAAATAAAAGTAGCCAAAGTATGCATAAAAATACAATTTTTAAATTGAATAAGTAAGACTGTGTTAGTAAAAAGGGAAATCAACTAGTAAAAAATAATTGAAATTCAAAACAAGGGTAGTTTAGGAAGATAAAAACAAACAAAAACATTAAGAAAAACATTAAAATATCTTATTTATTAGTTAAAGCACTAGAGTGAATATGTAATTTTACATAAGGTTAATCTCTAAACTTGATATATATTATACCAGGATTAAAATCTAATTATTTGAAATTATGGCAAGGGTGAAAGATTTTCATGGGTTATTTATTTTTCAAGTAATTAATTGTGGGAGAGAACATACGTTCTAACACTATGTCTACCAAAGATAGGTAGCTCTAGGTGTTGGTACCTTGCGTAAGCACAACCAATTAAGAATCCAAAATTAATCACCTTTATCTTCTTATTTTATTCCGTTCGAAATTTTTTCCTTCTTAATTTGATTTTCATAATTAAGTGAGTGCTTTAAGTGGCACAGTGATTAGTGAATGACTTTTGAGACGCTACCAAAAGTTCATAGCAGCATTACACGACAAGGATAAAATGAAGTGTCAATATTTGATTTTTAGCTTCCAAAAAAAAGTGATTTTTATTTTTTTTTATTTTTCAAAAGTACCAGAGAAAATGATTAATTCAGAGTTTTTTTTAAAATATAAATATCAATCCATAAATGCAGGATATAATGAATGCTTTTTCAAGCAGTGGTGAACTCACAGAAGCCCTTGTTTGCACACAAAATCTCACTCCAAAAAACTCCAGCATCTCAGCAACCATGGATTCCCAATCATCAATTTGTGGTATGCTTTTCGCTCTCTCGGAGACTTATAGATAATAAAACGCACCTCTTTTTGTCTTTAATTGGTTTGATGTATAATTTGGTTTCATTAATGTGTGGAATATTTTTCAGTTGGCAGTCCAACATCAGCTGCTAAACCAGTTGGCGTGGATAACCAAGGAAGAGGGGCCGAAAGTGGTTCATCCGGTGATCAATCCTATGAGGATGATTTTGAGACAGAAGCCGGTCCATGTGGAAACAGCACAGACCCCCTTGACACAAAGCGCATCAGACGGTATTTTTTCTCTGTTTTTTTCCCATGTATTTGTTGCTAGAGTGGAATTGATCTCAAAACTAAATTAACATGTTTTTGCCCTGCAGAATGGTCTCGAATAGGGAGTCTGCTAGACGATCAAGAAGGCGAAAGCAAGCACATTTGGCTGATCTCGAATTGCAGGTACCAAATTCTATGTGTAAACTTTTAAGTAATGTTATAAATTTAAAGGATTGTCGCATTACTATCATTTCATTGTATTTCGGGTTAAGTTTGTGATTGTTTTCTTGATTATTTTGAAGTATCATGAAGAAGTTCAATTTATGGTTTGGTTTTAGGTTGAGCAACTGAGAGGCGAAAATTCAACCCTATATAGCCAGCTTACGGATGCTTCTCAACAATTTCGTGACGCTGATACAAACAATAGAGTCCTCAAATCGGATGTGGAAGCTTTGAGAGCCAAGGTATAACTGAAAAACTATCAAAGAATCGGATGCTGTCTTGTCCCTTGTTCTCGCAAGTGAAGTAGCAAATTCTTACCCAAAAAATGGCTAGAAACTATAAACGAAATTATGTGATTTTGTTGTTTCATTTTAGGTGAAGCTAGCTGAAGATATGGTTACTAGGGGTTCCATAACCTCTAGCTTGCATCAAATTCTTCAAGGCCATTTAGGCCCCGCGCAAGTGCCACTCAACCCTCACCATAGTCTGCGAGGGGTGGCGCATGTCTCACCAACAGTCACCATTCACGGA
Organism: Prinsepia uniflora; assembly: GCA_032719365.1. Lineage (NCBI taxonomy): Eukaryota > Viridiplantae > Streptophyta > Magnoliopsida > Rosales > Rosaceae > Prinsepia > Prinsepia uniflora. The sequence goes on from CM064862.1 coordinate 65,603,598, forward strand.
GAGGATGCTTCATATGCTGGAATTGCAATGGCTGGACAGAACAATGCAGGGCTTGGGCTTGGACATGCCGGGATGGCGAATAGCAATGTAAGTAGCCGGATCATGAGTGATAACGTTAGCTGCGTGTCGGATATGTGGGGATGAAATAAAAGGATTATTGTAATACCTGTATCCTTGCTAGTAGATGAATCTGTTATGATATGCAGTAGGCAGCAGATTTGTATGCAGTTTTCTTTTGTGGTTTCCTAGCTTGTACAAGGCTTGTAATATTCTCCTGTAAAATTTAGTACTTTAGTGAAGAATATGTCTGCTTTCAGTCTTCAACCGAGTTTGAAAGTTTCGACGAAATTTTGTTGTTTTTGTATGTCCTTACTTTTTTTCCCACTTACACACTTTATAAGGAATGAAGGGATTTCATCAAATCAATCAACCAATGACCTTATTATTTTTCACCCCATCATTAACTCAAACTCACCAAAATCAACCTTCCCATCAAAATTCAAGTCCACAACTTCCACCATCTTCTCAATTTGATCCATTTCCCACCCACTCCCCAACCCTAAACACTCCAACACCCTCTTCAACTCCACAGCCTCTATGAACCCATCACCATCCTTATCAAAAATCTTGAATGCTTCAAGCAAGAGCTCGATGCGCTTGGGCCCGCCATCACCATCCTCCTCCTCCAATCCACCAAGAACCTCCTCCACTGGCACCTCTTGATCATCCCCCGGCAAATCGAAACTTGACTTGTCTTCTTCATGGCGTATTAGCCCTAGATTCTCCACCACCCGCCGCGCCTTGTCTTTCTTGATCCTTCCATTGGTCTCCATCCCAAACACTGTGATCAATGCCCTAGCCATTGACTCATCAACTTTGATGGCATTTTGTGGCTTATTGCATTTGGGACATTGTTGTTGTTGATCATTATGAGCAGCTTCTTCCTTGCTGCTTGACTTTGAGTTTGAGACTCCTCCGATGGCTTGAACCAAGTCACCAAGCAATCTTGAGCAGACACCTGTAATTCCCATAATGCCACTTAAAAGTACGTGTAAACCCTAAGAACGCTAATGGAAGTGTGAAATGTAGAGAAATATATGAAATGTGTGATTTTTGTCACAGCTACTGTGTACCGTTTTATAGTGTTGGCCTTCTTAAAACGCCCTCGTTGGTATGTGGAATCACGGGAATGCCATTGCAAAATGATTTAACTGTAATTATTATTGTTTGATAAATCCTTAAGATTCTTAAGGAAGCTGGCAATTTGAATTGAATATGAAGTTTAATTATGTGTGCAGTGCACAAAGGGGGATGGATGTCATTGCCTGGAAGTGGATGGCATCATAATTATTTTAGAGTTGGTCGGTTTATCAGCAACAATGCTTATATAGAAGAAAATTTAATGCGGGGGAAAATTAAAAATAAATAAATCCAATAAAATCAATTGTATTTTAAATTTGTAATGCTGGAAGCATCACAAGAACTTCTCAAGATAGAGAAATTACAGAAATAACTATTTTCAAGATCCATGAATGCCACAAATGTACACTTAATTTTCGAATGGTTTTAATTAATAATTTGTTTTTGTTTAGATCAGTTGGAAATTGTTTTCTTACCAATTTTGATTTGATGGTGTAAGTTCATTTCTTGTTTAGTAATAAGGATTAGTTTGCACATGATTGAGATATTTAGATTCACTTTACTTTGGAAATTGCTGCATATATATAAGGCCTGGTTTGCGCTTATAAATTGTAATTCTTCATAAACCTTTGTAACCCGTTAACATACGGAAATACACCGATTGATTTATGCTTGTAAAGTGCTCACATCGCTACCAATATGTGGAGCTTAGTTTCTTGGTGCACCTATGAGCTACAAATTCGTATATTGAGATTTCTAGTGCATTAATTTTTGTTTGTATTTATTTGTTTGATATAATATGAGAGCAAATTTGATCCATCTTTTATACTTTGTTGTAGAGCGACACTAACTATGTATAAACAAATTGATAAGAATAATAATAATTAATCAATCCATTAAAACTAGAAACAAAGAATCATTTCACTGTGTCCAACAAGTAATCTGCTTTTTAGTCTAAATATATCTAAAACTACAACTTTAATCTCACTTTGCATCCAAAAGTGCTCATTTTTCTCACTTACCACCCAAAATCAATCCTCCATACAAAAAAAAAATTGCACCATTTCCATTTACTCCATCTAATAGTCATCAATATGGGGGCAATTTTGTCATCTGAGGCAACAAGATTATAAATAACTAAATACACATGATGCGATAAATTAGAATGTGTATGAGCAAATTTTAAACCTTGTATAACCCATCCCAATTTGTTCATGCCAAATTCCATCATGTCATGTGTATTTAGTGCTTCATCCAGAATCTTGTAGCCTAAGATGAAAAAAAATACCCCGGATATTAATGATTATTAGATGAAATTAACGAAATTAGTGAAATTTTTTTATGGAAGGTGGATTTTAGGTGATAAGTAAGGTAAATAAGCATTTTGAGTGTAAAGTAAAATTAAAGTTACAATTTTAAATGCATTTGAACTAAAATGCCTAAGTAATCTCATAGACATACAAAGTAGTCGAAAGCGTCATTTCACTGTGTCCAAATTGAAACGAAAATAGGGTCTCAATATAGAGAACTTGGTTTGAAGCATGAAGAACCATGGAGGGCACTGAGAAATGTTTCATGATCTGTTTAGTGTTTGTTATAAAATTAAGGAAATATGAAGTCTAAAAAAGAAGGAAAAACTATATAAAAGTACCTAAATTATAAGGTCGATTTCAAGGTACCCGAAATATAAAAAATTTCATTTTCATACCCCAAACATTACTGTCGATTTCAAAATAGTACTTCCGTCACAAATTTCGTCTAAATTTCAGTCAAGTTTTGTTTAATCCTCAAATGACCAACTCGATGAGACCCACTGGGGGATCTAGGACCAGCCGTATGGTGTCTTGGGCCCGCTGGTGGCGTTGCTGCTCGGCAGGGATCCTGCAAAGTCTTGAGACCGGTGTGGTGTCGGCCGAAGAGGCTCCGATGCCAAAGTTAGTATCCGAGTGTCGAAAGGCAAGTAAATACAGTGTTCTGGATCGGGTTTGAGAGGCTTACCTTTGTGAAGGGTTTCGAGGTATTTATAGTAGCCATAACTGCAGTAGGTGGGCTACTGTTGCGGGAGCAGGTTATGCTTTGTGGCTGAGAGTTGCCTAACAAGCCCTGGACATCCGGAGGAGGCGCCAGCTGGAGTCTCAACCTGCCTCCGTCAGGGAGTGGGTATGGCAGAGTTGGTTAGGTGACTGTTGCAGCCAGCTGGCGTCTGTGCCCTGTCAGGTTCCGAATGACAGCTCTGTAGGCACGTGCCGGTCGGCGGGCCAAGGTTGTGGAGGTGCCGATCGGCGAATCGTTTGGCGCCCGTCCTGTTCTGGAAGGCCATGTGCTTAGGTGGTCGGTCGATATGGTATCAACATAAGTCCCCTAAGTCTTTGACTAAGGTGGATTTCCTCGGTCGAGGACTTGTGATGACAGCAGATACCTGTCGACCAACCGGGGCGGTGCGCCCCGTTCCCGAGTAGCCCCCCAAGTCGTGGATCGAGGAGGTGCACCGTACGTCCGATTGGAAAGAATTCCCCGGTGCCGAGTCCCGTAAGCTGCCTGTAATGACCCGTCCCGAATATCGGGATTGAATATTAATTAATTACGAATTAGAATGACTATCGGGGATTCGTTGAGTGAAATCGGACGAAACGTGCAAAATGACCGTTTTGCCCCTGGCGTGGGCAAAATGTTGACTTTTAGTTCGGGCGGTCAAATGGACTTTGGCCGATGACTGTGACGTAGTTCGGGACGTCACGAGTTCATAGACAGGTGGCACGTTCAATTCCGACATTCGTAGAGAAAGTTATGATGTTCGGAAGTTGAGGGGTATTTTGGTAATTTGGCATAGTAGGGGCCAAATGTTGACTTTTTGGCCGGGAAGTCCAACGGACGAGGGCCAAGGACCGTTACGTAGGTCTCGTCGATACGAATCCAACGACAGGCGGCATGCCGAAATCGGAGATTCGACGACGAAGTTATGGTCACGGAATCGGGCTCGATTAACCGAACGAACCGGGAATAAAATAATATTTTAATAATGAACAGTACCCGGTGACTGAGCACACTTGGATGAGTGACAAGTGTCACTCATCCCTTAAAATCAGGCACAAAACATGGATCCATGATTTTGGGGGAGACCTAATTATTATGTTTTATTATATTAAATTAATTAATTAATCCTAATTTCCATTAATCTCCCATATTTTCTTCAACCGTGTACAACCCACAAATCAGTTTTCTCCCAACCTCCAATTCTCTTCCATTTCTGAACCAAAGTGTGAGCATTTGAGAGTGAATTGAACTGGGAAAATCGAGGGATTAATTGAGAGCTGAGGACTGGGATTTCGGGTTTTAGAAAATTTGGAGGAAAAATCGAATTGGTCGAATTGAGCTGTGATGATCGAATTGGACATTGGAAATAGCTTCCTGAGGTTGAGACGAGTTGTTTCAAATCAAAAACGAGAGGAATTCATGCCCAATTGGCTCTGAACGGGTTTGGTAACAGTGGGAGATATCGAGCTTGAGTCGTGATCAATGCGTGATCAAACGACGAAATTGAGGTGGGGAAACAATTCCTCATGGTCCATTGATGCTTCTGGGTTCGTCAATTGGGAGGAATCAGTGGCCAAGGTGGAAACTCCATGGTTGCACACTGTTCGGATGTTCGAGTTTGAGTCGTGAAGATTGAGCAATGATTTGATCCAATTGAGTTGGGGGAAAGGTTTACCTGTGATCAATGAAGCTTCCTGATGAATCAATTTGGGGAAACCTTGTGGAATTGAGGTAATTCGACTGATGAACAGTGGCCGGAGGTTCTTCGATTGTTCATCCTTGATCGTGAGGATTGAGGTAATGTTTCAAGTAATTAAGGTTACAGAACCCTAATTGAACTTATAACGAAACTAACTGGATGCTCAATTGATGAAAACAGTGTGGAATTGACTGAAAACCAGCCGGGTCTGATCGCGGGTTGAACGACCCGTTTACCAGACAAACGGGCTTGAACGACGACACTGTAGCTGGCGCGTGGGTTTCACGCGCAGCCACTCACGGCGGCGCGTGAGGGCGCGTCCGGCCTAGTCTCAAGGTGAGGTCAACATGACTTTTGATCCTCTCAGTGTAACGAACATTTTGACGTTGATTTCGGTGAAATCGGATATTGTTTCGATAATGTTCCGCGTATCCGAAGTTTTGTTTTACGAGTTAAATACGTATTTAAATTCCGGAAAAATTGGGGAAAATTATATGATGTATTTTGAGATGTTAGTAACCCTCTATAATGATTTTGGGCAGGAGTTGTGATTTCCAGATTTTACGGAAAAACGTGCAGCTCGGAAACGAACCGTTTTGAACGGTGTGTGTGAGTGGACTTTTGGTTTTCTAACTGTGATGCATGCATATATGATTTAAAATGCTTTAATGATTGGTATTTCAATTCGGTGATTTCTCGGTTTTGTGATTATTATATTATTATATTCTGGCACGCTTTTCGAGAAATCATGAAATTGGTTAAAAATGATATTGTGGGCGTGAGAACCCAAGTAAATAATGATTTTGACTCGGATTTGGAGTTACATGTGAATTTGATGATTTTTGGTATCCTCGTGATTTTGTGATTATTTTAATCAGTCTTTCGGGCACGTATTACGAGGAACGTGCAAATGATGTTTTGGGCTAAGCCCGGATTGAAAATGATGTTTTGACTCGGGTTATGAGTCAGGAAGTTGAAAATGATATTTGGACTCGGATTATGAGTCAGTGATTGATTTCATGGATTTACGTGATCGTGGCAACTCGGGTTTACGGTTGCACGGATTTACGTAATATTGATATTTTGGGCTTGAGACCCAATGGAATTGTGATTTTGATTGGATTTGTATTTCCATGTGATGACATGATGATATTGATGATTTTCGGATTTATAAAGTAAATCGGGACTTGGGGCTGAGACCCTGTGTTGATATATGATTTGGTTTTTAATGCAACTGTTTTTCACTGGTTTTTGTGATGGTGATATGTTGCGGATATTTAGGGCTTTCGGGAGAAAATATGTTTTTCCCCGGAGTGCACCCTGGAGATAACGCTCGCCTTCGGGATGGAAGTGTTTACCCCGAAGAGGTCACGTAGCACGATCTTTGTCTTGCAGCCCAGGGGAGGCTTGACTCAGATCAGATGTGCTGGATTATATGGATCGGTAAGTGATGTGTTCACTAGATCTGGATTGCCGGCTGGTGATGTGTTCACAGCGGCGGATGCTCGGATTTTGAGCGGTCCTTGAGCCTATTGATATGCACGCGTTGCAGGGATAAACGTGACTCTAAGCAACAGGATATGGAAATAAGTCCCGTGGTTTATGGAAAATGATTTTGAGGAAACCGTGGTTTAGCGGTTAAAATGATTTAAAGAAATTGTGAACTTTTGAGATGTTAAACTGATTTGGTGAACATGAGTTTTTGTGGACCATGGGAAAATATGTTTTGATTTTATCGGTCCACTGTTCATACTTGAATGATTTCATACTATTACTCATGTTTTACGATATGCATGCAAGTTTGTGAAAACTGGAGGGTAAGAATGTATTTTGGTAAATGTTTTTATAAGAAGTCATTTTTGTCCACTCACACCTTTTCTGTTTTGTTAACCCTTCAGGTCGTGGCGCGTTGATCGAGGCTATTCCAGAGGTGGAGGTATGTGCGGGCACAGGCGCAAAAATTCCCTTGTATGGCAGGTACTGAAGGGTAGTTTCGGACTTTCAGTTGACTTGTCAGACGGGAGCAGGACCGGGTACGGTTTTTGACGTCCAGTTGGGACGGGTCCTGTCACTGCCCACTGTGATGACCGGAAGATCGTGGAGAGGCGGCCGAGGGGGATGGCGGGGATCCTTCGGTCGCATTGCGCTTACTAACAGAGAGAGGAAGCATGCCGCCGAGGGAGATGCCGAGAGGTGCCAGTCAGCATGTTGTAATGATGTATACTGGTAGAAATGTACTTACGTACGTACGCAGTTGGGAATGTATGATATCGATGGGCATACAGTACATGGTCGTATCCGTATCTGAAAGGTGGCCGTATCAGCCTGGTGGCCGTCAGATCGGAAGAGCGCATCTCGAGGCGTGCCAAGGGCCTATAAAAGGGAGTGGAAGCTTTTGAATTTTTCACTTTTTACTCAGTGCATCCGTGAGATAATTTCAAGTGCCGACTGAATTGGAGCCTGCAGAGAGGAAAGGAAACGCATGTGAAACCAATTCCACCGAGCCAGTACGTGACAGGTATAATTTCTACCGATCGGCACATCATCTAAGTATATGTTCAGTAGCGTAGGTGTTTAGTCGTAGTTTCTTTGTTTTGGTAATTTGTAGATGTCAGAGTCAGAGTCAAATAGTGGATCTGGGGTTAGGTCCCCTCAAGCTTTTGGCGGGGAAGCACCGTCTCGTTCGGCAAGCGACGTGCCGAGCGAGCGTAGTGGTTCAACGTCCACTAGTGGGTCCACTACCGATAGTTCTTCGTCGTCCAGCAGTGGTGACAGCCTAGATAGGGCTCTCAGGTTGCCGAGGAAGGAGGTGCGGTAACAGGGGGACTGCAGCACGTCTTGGGCCAACCGTCCTACGGGCCGAACGACACCACCCCATTCCCCGCCAGTTGTCGTGGTAGACATGGCCGACGAAGATAGCAGGATGGAGACGAGCTCGCCGTTGGAGCTAGATGCTGATGGTGTGGTGAAGACGGAGTACGTCGTGGACTACGAGGCGAACACCATGTAACGCCCCGGACGTTCCGAAAATGTAATATTATAAAATATTAAATAAAATGACGTTTTTGCCCTGTGATTTGTGTGGTCAATTTGTTGACTTTTTGATTGGGGGGTCGAACGGGCGTTGAGCGATGACCGTGACGTAGTTCGGGACGTCACGAGTTCATAGACAGGTGACACGTTCGATTCGAACGAACAGGGTGAAAGTTATGATGTTCGGAAGTCCAGGGGCATTATCGTAATTTGGACGTTATATGGGAGAAAGTTGACTTTTTGCTTGACAATTGATTTGCATTTGACTCGAAGACCGTTATGTTCGTCTCGACGCCCCGAGTACAACGACAGGCGGCACGCTTGAAATGGACGTCGGATGACCGAGTTACGGGTCACGGAAGTTGGAGGGCATTTTGGTAACTATTACACAGAGGGGCATTTTGGTCATTTCACGGTGGTTACTGTTCACCACCGTGAAAAACAGAGTGCACGGCCGTGGGTCTTGTGCGTGGAATTGTTTATGGCTAAGTGGACTGGTGAGTGGGTTTAGTTTATGGATTTTGAGGTTGTGGGAAGCAGCCATGCGTGTCTGGGCAGAGACTGAGTGCACGGGAGGAACGAGAAATGGATGTGGTCTCTGTGTTTGCGGGAAACCGTTTTCAGAGGCCTCAGTTGGTCTCCCACGGGCTGTTGGCCACACCGATCGAATAACTGAGTATGGGAATGGAGTGAGGATTGAGTTAGGGTCATTTTGGTTCAATTTGGGAGCTGAGCTTGAGAGGAACTGTGAGAGAAACTGTGAGCAAACCGTTTCGGGTTTTTGGGGGGAAATCACAGAGTTCAATTTCTAAGGGTCGAGGGATCAATCTAAACACACTGTGAGTCTTCTGGGAGTGACAGAATCTCGGCCGTGCAAGAATTGAAGGGATTCGAGCACGGATTGCCCAAGAACCCAGAGTCCAGTTCGAAGGAAAAACCAGTTGGAGGGAAAATTGAAGATCAAATTGTAGGGACTTTCGAGCTAAACCAAGGGCCATTCTAGTCTTCTGGGAGCAAAAGGAAACCAACCACGTCGATTTCGAGGGACGACACTCACGAATTGGCCAAGAACGGAGTTCCCTGGTTCTGAGTATTTTCGAGCTTGAGGTCGACGACTTCCAGGTAACGGTGAGCCCAATTAATTGTACCAGTGTGTTCGTATAAGTTTCCTTAAGCTACTGGTGAAATTAATTTGAGTATGGAGTCAGTTTGGGTGAGTTTCAGAGGTCGACTTGTTCGACTGTGTGAGCTTGAGATGGGTCGATTTAGTATAAGTCGAGGTTAACCAATGATGCAGACCTAAAATAAATGGGTTAGGGAAGATAATAGGATTGAAAACGGGAGGTATTGACTGAGAATTGAGCTTGAACTGGTCGGGTTGAGTCGCGGGTATAGACCCGTTTATCAGTCGATTCGGGTAAGGACGAAGATACTGTAGCTTGGCGCGTGGCCTTCACGCGCAGCCACTTGGGGCGGCGTGTGACGGCGCGTGTGACGTCAACTCCGATCACGGTCAACATGAGAAATAATCCTTTCAGTCTAATTAACATTTTCCCTTTAGGATTCGAGTTGTTCGGGAGTCGTTCGGGATAATCTCGGGAGCCCGGAAGTTTAGGCCCTTAAGGTTTATTTTGCCGAAAAATCCGGGAAATTAGGGAAAAATCTTACGAGCTATTTGGGGATGTTTGTAACCTTTCTTGAACATTTTTACAGGCCCGGACACTTCCGAAGCTACGGAGGAGCACGCGGGACGCGATTGACGCGTCCTAAAACCGTGAGTGGACTTTTGATTTTCTAAATTGGGCATGCATGACTATTTTGCTTATTTATCTCATGGTTTTACATATGATTTTATGATGGTGATATGTTATATCGGTTTTATGTGTTTTTCACGTTTTCGAGATATTTACCGTATTTCACGCATTTCGAGGTTACGGTTTTCGCTTATGCATGCGTGATGATTTTGATTAAGTACCTGGATATGAATATGCATGTTTCGGATTTATGATGTTTGATCACATTGTGAGGTAATTTTTGGAAGTTGCATGTGTTGGGATTTGCATGTGAATTCGGACATGAGTCCTGTCATGATGAGAAATGTTTTCGGAATAATGTTGGAAAAAGGTTTGTGATGAATCCTGGTTTATTGAGTTTAAAAACGGTTTTGGGTTTAAAGACCCGGTTAATGGTTGGATCTGGTTTTGGGTTTAAAGACCCGGTATGTTGATGACGGGGGCGGGCCCGAAAATTGGGTTTAAAGACCCGAATTGAGTTTAAAGACTCGTGAGTTTAAAGACTCGATTATTATGATACCCCCGAGGCCTATTAATCATGTTTTGAGTTTAAAGACTCGTTGATATCCCGGGAAGGCCTAATTTTGAGTTTAAAGACTCGGATGGATCCAACGGCATAATTGTGGTTATTGATTCACGTTTTACTTGATTTGTGCAATTAACGTTCAAAATGACGGTTTCTGAAACCTGGAATTATTAAATGGTTTTTACACGAATTATGGCGATCCTTTGTAACGTTTTTCACGTGTTTCAGAAAAAGAGTTTTCAAAAGTTAATACGCAAAATTTGAATATTTGGTTATGCATGCGTGTTACAAAACTGGAGGGCGAACCCGATTTCGGAAAAACTGTTTTCCTTTAAAACTTATGTTTCGGTGCACTCACGCTTTGTTGTTTTAAATTCCCTCCAGGTCGTGGTACAAGTGCGGGGGCAAGCGCCGAGGCAGAGGCGGAGGCATAAAGTTTTTCGTTGCGGAGTAGTCAGTTCATAGAGTAGGATTTGTTTTTTTAACTTGTTTTGTAATATCGCTCTGTGAAACTGTGGACTTGACGTCCAAACGGTTGTATTTGTTTAATCACCCTGGTCTGACAATGGGTGTGTTGTAATAGTAATTAGTTTTCCGGTCTTTTGGATTCGATTGTCAGACGGGAGTAGGATGCTTCCCGATTATCGAGGCGATAATCGGGGTGGGTCCTGTCAATTGGTATCAGAGCCTAGGTTTACGATTCGTGTCCGGCACTCGGGTGTGCCTTGATTATTGTACTAACTTATGCCTCTTTCAGAGAGAAGGACGACCGGCCATGCCTCCGCGACGCGAACCCCCTCCACGACCTGATGGCGATACCGAGAGCGCTTCGATCGAGCGAGCCCAGCGTCTTGGGGCTACGGTGTTTAGTGGTGGAGCGGATCCCGAGGATGCTCACCGTTGGATTTCTCGGATTGAGTGGATTTTTACTGTGATGCACTGTCCTCCTGAGGAGCGTGTGGTGTTGGCCACATTTCTACTTGAGGGCTCTGCTTATGAGTGGTGGTATACTCTGGAGTTGTCGGGCTGGGATGCCCGTACAGTGGCTTGGGAGACCTTTCGTGAACGGTTTCTGGACCAGCATTATCCTCGTTCATTCCGTGATGCTAGGGAGATCGAGTTCCTGCAGCTCCAGCAGGGGAGCATGTCCGTAGCTGAGTATGAACAGAAATTCCAGATGCTAGCTCGTTTTGCTCCTACCTTTGTATCTACTGAGGCTGAGAAATGCCGTAGGTTCGAGCTTGGCCTACGGGGTGAGATACGGGCCATTGTGACGACCGGAGCTTTTGCCACTCTCAGGGAGTTGTCTGATGCCGCGGTGCGGGTTGAGGCTAGTCTCCCGACACGTCCACAGTATTCTGGTGGTGGACAACGTCGCGAGCATTCATATCCTGGATCGTATGGTCAGAGAGCCCCGAAGAAGGGACGTTATAATGGAGCCTCATCCGCAGGCAATGATCGTCATGGCAGGCCTTGTAACTATCAGGGTTCCGGATTCCGAGCGCCTAGGGCGCAGACTGCTCCGCAGGCGAGCGCGACTTCTGTTGCTTCCACGGGACGGCAGGGTGGTGGTTTTGTTCGAGATGCTTCCAGTGTTATCTGTTTCTTCTGTGGCGAGCGGGGCCACTATCGGAGGGACTGTCCATCTTTGCCACAGGGTGTTGGCGCAGGTCGGGGTGGAGCAGAGCAGGGACGGAGCACAGCTGCAGTTTCTGGGATTGGGAGCACTCGAGGAGGTGGTACTGGAGCGGCTAATGGACAGAGGGGCCGGGGCCGTGGGCGAGTAGCTGGACCACAGGCCCAAGTTTTTGCTGTTATGCAGCAGGAGGCCAGGGCAATGCCTGGTGTTGTGACAGGTACACTCACGATCTTTGGGCATGATGTTTTTGCTTTAATTGATCCCGGAGCTACTCATTCATTTATATCACGGGACTGTGAGTTGTTCGCGGGTAGAGAGGTGACCGCCTTGGACTGTGACTTGGGTGTGAGTACACCCACGGGAGATGTTCTTGTGGTAAATCAAGTGTTGCGGGAGTGTCCCGTAATGGTAGGTGATGTTGGTCTGATGGCAGACTTGATACTCTTGGACTTGCACGACTTTGATGTCATTTTGGGAATGGACTGGTTGACACTCCATCATGCTTCTATCGATTGTGTCGATAAGAAGGTTACCTTTCGGAGCCCGGGGTTACCGAAAACCACTTTTCAGGGAATTCAACGAGCCACTCCTGTCGGAGTGATTTCTGCCCTGAAGGCAAGTAAGTTGTTGAGGAAGGGGTGCCAGGGATACTTAGCCCAAGTGTTGGACTCACGAGCTGCACCATTGAGGGTGGAGGATATACCGATTGTACGGGAGTTCCCGGATGTCTTTCCGAAGGATCTACCGGGATTGCCACCGCATCGAGATGTTGAGTTCACTATTGATCTGGTTCCATGTACGCAACCTATCTCTCAGACTCCGTATCGTATGGCGCCAGCTGAGTTGAAAGAACTGAAGGCGCAGTTACAAGAATTACTTGAGATGGTATTTATTCGACCGAGTGTATCCCCATGGGGAGCCCCGGTGTTGTTTGTGAAGAAAAAGGATGGGAGTTTGAGACTCTGCATCGATTACAGGCAACTGAATAAAGTAACAGTCAGGAACAAATACCCGTTGCCTCGGATCGATGATTTGTTCGATCAGCTGCGAGGAGCGCAGTACTTCTCCAAAATTGATCTACGTTCTGGGTATCATCAATTGCGGGTTAAGGATGAGGATGTACCCAAGACAGCCTTTAGGACCCGTTATGGTCATTATGAGTTCCTTGTGATGCCGTTTGGTTTGACCAACGCACCCGCAGCGTTTAAGGATTTGATGAACCGAGTGTTGCAGCCTTACTTGGATCACTTTGTCATCGTGTTCATCGACGATATCTTGGTCTACTCGAGGAGTGCGGAAGCGCACGAGGAGCACTTAAGGATGGTGCTAGGTACCTTGAAGGAAAACCAGTTGTATGCGAAGCTCAGCAAATGTCAGTTTTGGTTGACGAGCGTGAGTTTCTTGGGGTATGTAATCTCAACGGACGGGATCAGTGTGGATTCTCAGAAAATTGAGGCAGTGGCGAAGTGGGAGCAACCGAGGACCGTCACTGAAGTCCGAAGTTTCTTGGGTTTGGCTGGTTACTACAGGAGGTTTGTAGAGGGTTTCTCTACCATTGCTGCCCCGTTGACGCAACTGACGCGGAAGGGAGTCAAGTTTGAGTGGGATGACGATTGTGAGCGTAGTTTTCGGGAGCTAAAGGAAAGGTTGACATCTGCTCCTATACTGACCCTTCCAGGCGACAGTGGGGAATTTGAGGTGTACAGTGATGCATCCTTACAGGGTTTGGGTTGTGTACTAATGCAGCATGGGAAAGTGATTGCCTATGCTTCGCGCCAGTTGAAACCGCATGAACGCAATTATCCTACGCACGATTTGGAATTAGCTGCTGTTGTGCATGCATTGAAAATTTGGAGACATCACCTGTATGGTGCGACTTGCAGAATGTTCACGGATCACAAAAGCTTGAAGTACTTGTTCACTCAGAAGGAGTTAAATGTGAGGCAGCGACGGTGGCTAGAGCTAATTAAGGACTATGATTGCACGATTGAGTACCACCCGGGAAAAGCCAATGTGGTGGCTGATGCTCTAAGCCGGAAGTCAACGCATTTTGTAGCACATCTACGGACGGTTCATTTACCACTTTTGGTTGAACTCCGTAAGACTAGCATTGATCTGGGCTTGGATGGCCAAGGTGTTTTACTGGCTAGCTTTCACGTGAGACCACTTCTGATCGATCGGATCGTTGAGGCTCAATCTCAAGATCCTGTCTCATGTGTACTTCAGATTAAAGTGGAAGCCGGTGAACGGCTGGATTTTACAGTCAGGGAGGATGGAGCTTTGCTAAAAGAAGGACGGTTGTGTGTGCCCGACGTTGAGGCACTGAAGAAGGAGATCTTGGACGAAGCTCATAGTTCAGCCTACACGATGCATCCTGGTGGGACCAAGATGTATCGTACCTTGCGAGAGCACTACTGGTGGCCGGGGATGAAACGAGAGATTGCCGAGTTTGTCAGCAGGTGTCTGATTTGCCAGCAAGTGAAGGCTGAGAGACAACGACCTTATGGAGCTTTGCAACCACTACCTATTCCGGAATGGAAATGGGACCACTTAACGATGGATTTCGTGTTTGGACTTCCTAGGACACCCAGAGGTCACGATGGAGTTTGGGTGATTGTGGACAGGCTTACGAAATCACCTCATTTCTTGCCAGTGCGAGAGAACTTCAGGATGACACAGTTGGCCCAGTTGTTTATTAACGAGATCATCCGTTTGCACGGTACTCCGGAATCAATAGTTTCTGACCGAGACCCGAGGTTTACTTCTCGATTTTGGCAGAGTCTGCATGAAGCATTTGGGACGAAACTTCGTTTCAGTACTGCATTCCATCCTCAGACTGACGGCCAGTCTGAGCGGACCATCCAGACTTTGGAGGATATGATGCGAGCTTGCGTTTTGCAATTTCAGGACACTTGGGAGTCACATCTAGCCTTGATGGAATTTGCCTACAACAACAGCTATCAGGCGAGCATTGGGATGGCTCCGTACGAAGCCTTTTACGGACGGCAGTGCAGAACTCCGTTGTGTTGGACGGACGTGGGTGAAAGGAAGCTGACTAAATCCGAATTGGTGGAACTGACGACCGAGAAGGTCAGACTCATCAGGGATCGGCTCAAGGCAGCCCAGGACAGACAAAAGAGCTATGTGGACCATCGGATTCGAGATCTTGAGTTTGCGGTCGGAGATCGGGTATTTCTGAAATTGTCCCCTTGGAAGGGTGTAGTGAGATTCGGCAGGCGAAGAAAGTTGAGCCCTCGTTATATTGGACCATATGAGATTACCGAGAGGATTGGCCCGGTGGCCTACCGGTTGGCACTACCGCCAGAGCTGTCGAAGGTCCACGATGTTTTTCATGTGTCGATGTTGCGGAAATACGTGTTCGACGCATCTCATGTACTGGAGGAGCAGCCCATTGAACTTCGAGATGATTTGAGCTTCGAGGAACAGCCGGTACAGATTTTGGATCAAAAGGATAAAGTACTACGTCGGAAGACCGTTCCTCTGGTAAAGGTTCTCTGGAGGAACCAGAATGTGGAGGAAGCCACATGGGAACCCGAGGCGCAGATGCGAGAACAGTTCCCCTACTTGTTTCCTTGAAATTTCGGGACGAAATTTCTTAAGGGGGGGAGATTGTAATGCCCTGGACGTTCCGAAAATGTAATATTATAAAATATTGAATAAAATGACGTTTTTGCCCTGTGATTTGTGTGGTCAATTTGTTGACTTTTTGATTGGGGGGTCGAACGGGCATTGAGCGATGACCGTGACGTAGTTTGGGACGTCACGAGTTCATAGACAGGTGGCACGTTCGATTCGGACGAACAGGGTGAAAGTTATGATGTTCGGAAGTCCAGGGGCATTATCGTAATTTGGACGTTATATGGGAGAAAGTTGACTTTTTGCTTGACAATTGATTTGCATTTGACTCGAAGACCGTTATGTTCGTCTCGACGCCCCGAGTACAACGACAGGCGGCACGCTTGAAATGGACGTCGGATGACCGAGTTACGGGTCACGGAAGTTGGAGGGCATTTTGGTAATTATTGCACAGATGGGCATTTTGGTCATTTCACGGTGGTTACTGTTCACCACCGTGAAAAACATAGTGCACGACCGTGGGTCTTGTGCGTGAAATTGTTTATGGCTAAGTGGACTGGTGAGTGGGTTTAGTTTATGGATTTTGAGGTTGTGGGAAGCAGCCATGCGTGTCTGGGCAGAGACTGAGTGCACGGGAGGAACGAGAAATGGCTGTGGTCTCTGTGTTTGCGGGAAACCGTTTTCAGAGGCCTCAGTTGGTCTCCCACGGGTTGTTGGCCACACCGATCGAATAACTGGGTATGGGAATGGAGTGAGGATTGAGTTAGGGTCATTTTGGTTCAATTTGGGAGCTGAGCTTGAGAGGAACTGTGAGAGAAACTGTGAGCAAACCGTTTCGGGTTTTTGGGGGGAAATCGCAGAGTTCAATTTCTAAGGGTCGAGGGATCAATCTAACACTTTGCTTTTCAGTGCATCCCCAAGTTGAGCAAGCCGCCCAGAAGAAGATGAGCGAAGCGGTGGCGAAGCATGGCCCTGCAGCCGACGGCAAGGGCAAGGAGCCGGAGGTGGCCCCCTAACCGCCGCGGAGGCAGAAGTCCGTGGCGCTGAAGCCGAAGGGGGTTCGCCGAGGCAGCAGTCGAGGAGGTGGTGGAAGTTTGAGGGGGGGCTGTACTTTGTTTTTTTTTTTGGTAATCCGGGGCATGCCCCGTGTAACTTGTAGCTCGTGATTGAAATGAAATGAAATGTGGATTACAACATGTATCGATTGTCTACCGTGCGAAGTAACTTTTTTTTTGCTTTTGTGTGTTGTGAATGAGGACTGCCGATAGGCGAGTACTTGGTGGATTGTGCACATGTGTAGGCATGCCAATCCACGGGGTTGTAGACTAGATATGGACCGAACGGTCGTAAAGACAAATCCAAATAATAACGCACATAATCACCACAAATCAAACCGTAATAGCGAAGGCTAATTGAACTTCATTGATTTTTGACTAAGTGGATGTCCGTCGACAGGGCAAGTAGATGCCGTTTGGGTCACCGGGAATGCCGATCGGTAATGGTGAATAGGCTACCCAAGGTTTTTAAGGACTAAAACCAACATGTAGATAAATGAAAGAACATTTGGCCGAAAAGGCAAGTTCGACTGAAGATAGCCAAATCGAATACAAAAGAGCGTAAAGCAGTATACATGGGAAAGTACTCTTAACTACAAAATAACTTGAGATGATTCGCGTGCCACGGGTGGGTAAGCGAACGTCCATCCGTAGTCTGAAGCTCGTAAGTGCCTGGACGACAGATTCGAGTAATCAGGTAGGGGCGCTCCCAAGTGGGCCCTTGTGTCCCATCAACACGTTCTTTAGTGGCCAGGGTAACCTTGCGGAGGACCTAGTCGTCGACCTGGAAACTGCGAGCGTGAACTCGAGAGTTGTAGTAGCGAGCGATTCGCTGTTTGTGTGCCATGTTGAGGAGATTGACCTGTTCGCGGCTTTCCTTGATGAAGTTAAGGTTTTGCGTCAAGAGCTCCGCATTTTCTTGGGGATCATAGGATAGTACCCGATACGTGGTTTCCCCAATTTCGACCGGGACGACAGCTTCTGTCCCGAAGGTCATGGCGAACGGTGTTTCCTTGGTTAAAGTCCGGTAGGACCATAGGACGTCGGACAGGAGGTCGAACCACTGGCCTTTTGGGGTGTCGTGTAGTCGAGCCTTGAGATTGTGCTTGATGAGCTTGTTTACGGCTTCGACCTGTCCATTAGCCTGGGGATGTGCCACTGAGGCGAAGCAGAGCTGGATGCCATAAACATCACAGAAGTGTCGGAAACGAGTGGAATCGAACTGAGTGCCATTGTCTGTGACGATCATGTGTGGGATACCGAAGCGACAAAGGATGTTCTGGTAGACAAAGCTCTCGATCTGGGCGGCCGTGATTGTTTTGAGGGGCTTTGCCTCGGACCACTTAGTGAAGTAGTCCACCGCAACGACCGCGTGTTCGACGCCGCCTTTTCCTCGTGGCATGGGACCGATAAGGTCCAGGCCCCATTGGGAGAAGGGCCAGGGGCTGAGCATGGGAGTGAGGCGCTCAGCAGGAGCACGAGGTACAGGAGCGCACCGTTGGCATGGGACGCACCGCTGAGTGATGGCCATAGAGTCGGTGCGCATTGTGGGCCAGTAGTAGCCTTGCCGAAAAGCCTTATGCGCAAGGGACCTGGGTCCGGAGTGATTGCCACAGATCCCCTGGTGAATCTCCCGGAGGACCGCAATGCCCCGATCAGTAGGGAGGCATTTCAGGAGGGGGGTGTCGAATCCCCGTCGATATAAGTGGCCATGTGTAACGCCCCGAAAATCCAAAACTTGTAAAATATTAAAATAATGTGAAAATGACGTTTTTACCCTTGATGACATATGGCTAAAAGTTGACTTTTTGTTTAAAATACTTTTTGCACATTTCTCGAGTACCGTTGTGTAGGTCTCGGAACGCTGAATCCGTAGACAGGCGGCACGTCGAAAACGGAGCTCGTATGAAGAAGTTATGGGTCTGAGAAGTTCAGGGGCAAAATGGTCATTTGTGACCACAAGGGTAAAATGGTAATTTTATATTGGTTTTAACTTAAACGGGCTAAGGATTAATATGAAGTGCTGACTCTCCCTTTTAATTGCTGATTCATTTCAGCAAATGACTCATATCCTTCATCAAGTGACAAGTGTCACTTGTTTATAAGGGTTAGTGGCACTTGGTTAATTAATTAATTAATTGAGGTTAGCAGCTGATGGGTAATAAGTGAACAGTAACTGGCTTAGAACCAAAACAGAGCACCGATACTTCCCTTCTTCCTCCTTAATCGAATTCTGTTGTAACCAGCGTGATTGAGCATGAAATTGGCTAAATTGAAGAGTGAAAAACCGAAGAGGAACCAAACAAACCTAAGAAAACACCCTACTGCACTTACCCGAAAATCCTTCAATTCCTTCATTTTCGAATTTAGATTTCCAGACGATTTCGTTCCAATTTGACGTGATATTAAGCTTCCTGGGAGCTTAACGACTCGAACCCAATCAAATAGAACGAGAATTGGAGCTGTAATGGTGATGAACAGACCCTGCAACTAGTTCGGAAAATCGAGCTTGAGTCGAGGTACTTAGAGGTAAAATTTCATGAAATTGATTTCGAATTCGTGTTCATTATAGTCCTATGATGCTTCTGGTGTGAACAATTGAAGGAAACAGGTGAGTATTGGATGGGACCCGAACTCAAACCCGACGGGTGTTCCTCTTGAGTCGAGATGATTTAAGGCTTAATTAATTAAATTGAAGTGATAGAACTGTAAGTTAGATTGACTTGATGATAACGAGTGAAAGAACGGAAGGAATTGAGTTGGAATCACGGGAAAACGAGTCGGGTCTGATCGCGGGTCACTGACCCGTTTATCAGAGAAACGGGTAGAGAAGGGAACTGTAGCAATCACTGTTCACGGCGCGTGGCTTTCACGCGCAGCCGCTTGCAGCAGCGCGTGAGGGCGCGTGGCGGGAATCTGAGGAAGGGTCCAACAGCAATTTTGATACTTTCGATGATACGTACCTATTAGCGTTGGTTTCGGGTCAATCGGATATGAACTGAGAGTAGTTTTGTGTACCCGAAGCGTATAGGTTACGTTTAAAATAATATTATTTTATTCCGACGATTAGGAGATTCGTATAGGGGATTATGTGATAAGCTAGTAATATTATATTACTTGTAAGACAGGCCCGAATACTTCCAGGACATTGGAAGGAAGCGAACAACGTGAAACGGAACAATCTGGACGGTGTGTGAGTGGACTTTTGTTTTCTACCCTGAATGCATGCATATATGTTTTAAATGCTTTATAATATGATTGGAAATGATTTGGTATGATTGATACTTCGATATGATGATTTCTGGATTTTTGGGAATATTATATTATTTTTGGAATATTATATTATTTTTGGAATATTATATTATTTTATATGCTTTTGGGCACGATTTTCGAGAAAACTGTGAAACTGATATTTCGAGCTAAGGCTCGGGGTTTGAACATGATTTTGACACCGGATTATGAGTCTGATATTGGATTTGATGAATTTATGTCATAAATAAGATTGTGATTGCGCAGGTTTGCGTGGATTGGTTTATGGATTTGAGAAAAGTATTTTTGGGCTTAAAGCCCAGTTCATAAATGGTTTTGATATTACATGCAACTGTTTTCACTGGTTTTCGTGATGATGATATATGAGGGCTTTCGGTGTGGAATATGTTTCCCCCGAAATGAACCCTGGAGATAACGCTCGCCTTCGGGATGGAAGTGTTTACCCCGAAGAGGTCACGTAGCACGATCTTTGTCGAGCAGCCGAGGGAGGCTTGACTCAGATCAGATGTGCTGGATTATATATGGATCGGTAAGTGATGTGTTCACGAGATCCAGATTGCCAGCTAGTGATGCGTTCACAGCGGCGGATGCTCAGGATTTGAGCGGTCCTTGAGCCTATTGATTTGCACGCGTTGCAGGGATAACGTGACTCTATACTGGACCTGGATTCTGTGTTTTCATTGACATTGAGATTTATATTCACATCTTAATTATTTGATTTATGAGTTATGATATGCATGCATGTTTGTGAAAACTTGAGGGTAAGACTATATTTTGATAAATGTATTTCTAAAGGTTATTTTTGTCCACTCACACCTTTGATGTTTTATTTGCCCTCCAGGCCAGTGCACAGGTACTGAGGCTCATTTCGAGGCAGAAGAATAAACGGACCGTTGCATACTCAGACACTTTGCAACGTAGGATTTTGCTCCCTACATGTAAATATTTCCTATGCTCTGTAAACCTGTTGACTAGGTCAACGGTCTCGAAATACTGAACTATCCCTGGTCTGACGATGTTATCGTTTATATGTGTTATATGTATATATTTGAAACTACTTTTGGTATTTTCGAATTATTGTCAGACGGGAGCAGGATCTATCACAGTTATCGAAGGATAATCGGGATGGGTCTTATCACCATGTGCCATAGTGTATCGTGTGGACTGGCGCTGGATGCGTCGGGCTTCGTTACGGTCGGGCGAGAGTTCGGCCATGGTGAGGTATAGTACGATGGGATCCATCCAAGAGGCTTCTTGCATTATGAGCAGGACTGGGTGCTCGTTCGTGCTTGGAGATAACAGGAACTCAAAGAGAACACGGCGGCCTACCCTGTTATCAATGGAAGATGCCAGACGGGCCAGAGCATCTGCGTGACTGTTCTCCGACCGAGGTATCTGAGTGACTTCGTAGCTGCGAAAGTGGCGAAGCAGGGATCGAGCTTTGGCCAAGTATCGGGTCATGGAGGCGTCTTTAGCATCGTAGAGGCTATTGATCTGGCGGACGATAAGTTGCGAGTCGCTGTAAATCCACAGCTGTTACGCTTGGAGGTCGGTGGCCAACCGAAGGTCAGCAAGGAGGGCTTCGTACTCGGCTTCATTGTTGGAAGCCTGGAAGCCAAAACGCAGCGCGTACTCTAGCCGGTCCTGAGTAGGTGTGCTGAGTACGAGGCCAGCGCTAGAGCCGGTATGACAGGAAGACCCGTCCACATAAAGGGTCCAGATGGGCTTGGCGGGGTCCAAGGTGGACGGGGGTGATGGCTTGCAGGTAGGAGCGGTGGACGCCGCGGTGTTGGGATCAAGAGTGTCGGGCATGTGCTACGTTGTGTTGTAAGTGAATTCGGAGAGGAAGTCAGCGACGACCTGCCCTTTGACCGCCATTCGAGGGGCGAAGGTGATCTCGAACTCACTGAGCTCAACTACCCACTTGATGAGTCGCCCCGAAGTGTCTGGCTTTTGGAACACCTGACGAAGAGGCTTGTTAGTGAGGACTAACATGGGATGTGCCTGGAAGTATGGGCGGAGGCGCCGGGCCGTCACGAAGAGGGCAAAGGCCAACTTCTCTAGGTCGCCATACCGGGTTTCCGTATCCTGGAAGGCTTTGCTGACATAGTAGACCGGGAACTCGGCCCCATCTCGGTTTGCCACAAGGACAGAGCTAGCAGCAGATGTGGAGACGGAAAGGTAGATGGTGAGCCGCTCGCCGGTGGTAGGTCGTGACAGGACCCATCCCAATCCCCCCGGGATTAGTGCGGGATGACCCTGCTCCTGTCTGACACGAAGTGTCAGACAAGGGATATTTTCGTCCTTTGCCCTCCCGGGCTATCAGGGTACGCCAGGATCCGGAGGAGGCATGTGATATCTCGGTCTCTACTACAGCCCACATCCGATGTCAACCTGAAGGGCAGTCAAAACATTAAAAACTGTGAGTGGACAAAACAAAAGTTTATAAAAACATTTAATAAGGAAGACATTTGTACCCTCCACTAAAAAGCATGCATGCATTCGAAAACCATTTATCCAAAACAAACCATATGTGGGACTAAGCCCAAAGCAGATATAAACTAAGGTCGGAAGGACCACAATAAAAACGACCATACGGGCCACTACCCAAATCCTGTGCACACATGTACACACCACATATCATATATCATATATCCATCACATACATATATATAAGTCACACAACCAATCCTGTCACGGTATCCAAAGCCACGCGCGCGCTACCCGGGTCTCAATCCGAGTCATCTCAAAGTCAAGGTTAATGTCCGTAGACCACTGACCCTACCCGAGGTAATAGTAACCATAGCCTTCCTGAGAGTAAGGAACCCAACTGGGGGGTGACTCCACTCAGTCGGTGCTCCGTGACTACTCCGGGGTCCACCCAGGCCAACGACCCTCCCTGGAGGAGATAATAGAAGTAAAGGAAGGTAGACGAACATATATATACATAACATAAACATTCATGACCGGTTCCCCTGAACCGTCATGATTCCATACTATAATCAGGTAACATGCCGATTCCCATAAACCGTCATGTACCGTAATAACATAACCAAGGTAACATGCCGGTTCCCATAAACCGTCATGTACCGTAATAACCAACAAGGGTTCATACCGGTTCCCATAAACCGTCATGAACCACGATACCACAACAAGGGTTCATGCCGGTTCCCATAAACCGTCATGAACCTGGGAATCCATTTAAGGTTCCCTGACCTGAAATCAAAAACCGTAAAGTGACCGGGTCTCGTACCCGAACATAGGACACCAACTGGGCACCGTGCCCGGAATCTGAGGTCATATGCCCGAGACAAAACCAAATGGGTTTCATACCCGAGTTTATCCTTTTAGAAATCCAAAACCATTTCATTTAAATCAATAAAGAAATACAGACCCGTATAAGCACCGTATAAGGCCGAAACCTCGAAATACGTGCTTATACGTAACCACATAGAAATGCACCCATGGCATCATCAAACAAGTAATAAAACATATAATAAACATTTATGCATGCACCAATTTATAAAACAAGGTCCACTCACAGACCGTCCGAGCTGCCGCCTCGATTTGCGTGCCATACGGCTCCCCGAGCCGATCACCGTCACCGGGACTCCCAAACCTGTCCAAATCGTAATAGAAGGTTACTAACTACTTAATTAACCTCCCACTAAAGCCCCGTAATTTTCCCGTATTTTTAACTATTTTTAATCCCGAACCTAAACCTTCCGATGCCCCGAAACATATCGAGACGGTGTCCGATCGACACGAAACCAGTCCCAAGATGTTCGTTACATCGAATAGAAGATTTCGTATGTTGGAACCTTCCCCAGATTCCCTGCCACGCGCCCTCACGCGCCGCCTGAAGTGGCTGCGCGTGGGCTTCACGCGCCGATACAGTACCTGCTGACGTCATCGCTGACGTCAGCATGACGTCATCACTGACAGCCCCTGACAGTGACACGTGTCACGCTCCCATTGGCCCACTGTCTGACATTGTCAGATCTGACATGATGACGTCATCCCTGACATGATGACATCATCAGGATGACGTCATCAGTCATCCCCTACATCGGTCAGACCGGTCCGAACTGGTCCGGTCCGGTTTTTCCTGCAACTTGGACCGGCGTAACCGGTCCAGGTCTCCTTCTCCCTCATTTTCGGTCCGATTTCATCCATTCCAATTCCTAAATTCCTATTTCTTCATTTCCTATCTAACCCAATTAACAAAACTACCTAAAACCCTCGAAATCCGACCGGTTCAATTTTGAACCTCACGGTTCAATTTTCCCGAAACCTCCCAGGGCTTCTCCGACGTCCAACCACCACCAAAACCTCCCTAACAACTCCCTAGCAACCTATTTAACTCAAACCAATCGTCCAAATCGACCCATAACAACAAAATCCACACAAAAATTGAAAATGGGCTTACCGGGTACCCGATCGGGTTCTGGGTTCCCGCCACCGCCCACGGCGGTTCCAGCCACCAGCTGCCGTCCTTAGTCCTCCTCTCTCACCCTCTGGTCTCAGTTATGGTTAGAAGGGAAGGGTTTGGTGTTTGGGTGAAGAAATGGTGATCGGTTTGGTTTGGGAAGAAAATGGGAGAAATGGATGAACGGGGAAGGGTTTGGTTCATGAGTGGGTGGGGTTGGCCAGTGGATGGGTGACAAGTGTCACTCATCCATTGGGCCTCCATTAAATATCTGGGCCCACTAGAGACAAAACTGCACTTTTTGTCTCGTAAAACGTGCCGTCGTGAATAGTAACCGGGAACTTCCGTGAACCGTAACTTCGACGTCGAACGTCCGAATTCGACGTGCCGCCTGTCTACGGATTCGTATTGTCCTTATCTACGTAACGGTCTTCGGCCCTCGGCCATCGGACCTCCCGATCAAAAAGTCAACATTTGACCTCCTATTCACTCAAATTACCAAAATGCCCCTAAACTTCCGAACGTCATAACTTCCTCCTCGAATGTCGGAATTGAACGTGCCACCTATCTATGAACTCGTGATGTCACGAACTACGTCACGGTCATCGGTCAAAGTCCATTTGACCGCCCGATTAAAAAGTCAACGTTTTGCCACCACTAGGGGCAAAACGGTCATTTCGCATCGTTCGTCCGATCTCGCTCTACTAATCACGGATTAGCCTCACTAATCGTGATTAGTCACTAATCTAATCATGAAATTTGGGACGGGTCGTTACAACCTTCCCTCCTTAATTAATTTCGTCCTCGAAATTCCAACCGACCTAATCTAACCGTTCTTCCCTCCTTAATTAGTTTCGTTCTCGAAACGCCAACTATTCTGATTCCACATCCACCTCGTGGAAAGTAGAATCGACCTACCTCGCAACACATACACGCTAGTACACCCACTAACCAGAACAATACTTACTCGTCTACAACCCGACGTGCCACTAACGCTCTCGTCGTATCGACTACATTCGACCACGTCGAATGACAGAAGTCTTACGCTCTGAATTGACACGACCTGTCAGTATCAGAGTAGCCCAAGTATCCTATGATCAACCCACTTGTCAACTCTACCCTTTCACGGACATAAACAACTCTACTGTTCCTTCCTCAATCTCTAACCTATCCTGACAACTGCTCCCACTGGGAGTCATCAGACCTCACACCATGATCCACGCTGACACCTCCTACAAACTGTCAGTACTTGACAGTTGTCAGTCGCAAACTGATATGACACACACTCGTGGTTACACTAACCACAAGCATTTCACTCGACCTGTGTGTAACTAGACTCATCAGAACCACTATGACCTAATGCATAGTATCCAATGT
The DNA here is from genome assembly GCA_032719365.1 of Prinsepia uniflora. Lineage (NCBI taxonomy): Eukaryota > Viridiplantae > Streptophyta > Magnoliopsida > Rosales > Rosaceae > Prinsepia > Prinsepia uniflora. Next base: position 65,629,190 of record CM064862.1, read on the forward strand.
CCAGTCCACGACCCCGACTAATCCAATGGTATCGGAACCAAGCCGACTACCAACACGCTCTCCAACGTACCACCGGTATCTCCTATATACCGTCACCAGGAACGACAAGTCTACCTAGTATCGTACCTTGAACAACGTACAAGGTACGTACATCTACCCGTCAATCAGCCTACAACCACCTAGGTTGTAGCCAATCACGTTTCAATTATGGAGTTCATTCGTCCAATCCAGCATTAGACAAATCAAAACTCCAACCCATCATCTATTTCCAAATCCGAATCTGAATCCGCAATTTCGTAAGAAATCCCGAATCCAAACCCAGAAATCATATCCATAATCATGTCCAAATTCAAATCCGAAATCATCATTCCGTAAGCTAGCATTTGGAATAACTATTCCGAACCCAAATCCATAAAAGAAAATCTACAGTCAAGCTCTAGAATCAAATCCTGAATCGTCACCCAGAATCCGATTCCAAAACCCAAATCTAGAAATCCTCTTTCAAGTTCCAAAATCAAATCCTGAATCGTCATCCAGAAATCTGATTCCAAAACTCGAAATATCGTTCTCGTCTACCGAGACGTATCAATCATGAACCTATCGGTTGTCTGCTCAACCGATTACTCCAACACCATCGATTGACTTCATAGGGAAGCCAATCCCAATATCCGCACATCTCTAAGGCTAACCATATCCGACCACGTCGGAAAACTACTCATCGGACAACTACTCAGGCGAGTAATAAGCCATAGGGGACTTACCTCGAAAAGAAGTTCAGTCCAATCATGCTTCACTCAACATCCAAGTAAGAGTAATAACTCTCCACCTATCTGGATCATCAAGATCACGATCCAGATCCACCACTACGTCAAACGACTATAGACGTCACGATCGAGACTGTGGGTCCTCCCCAATCACCTCGTATCGATCCTTGGCATTCCACCGTGGAAAACCAAGAATGATCGAATAATCCATCCTACGTGAATGCAAACAACACTCGCTGCACTCACCACGTCATGTAACCTAACATCGTCTGCCACCAAGTAGAAAATGAGGAATCTCAGTCACCTAACTTCGATATACTCATCTCCTCCTGATGGTCCAGAACAAATCCCGGGTCCACCAACGAATACACAATCAGTGTACTAGTGGCAACCAACAACATCTATATCATCAACGTCATCTACCACCATCAATTATGGTAGAACCTGAGAACCCAAAATGACTTCGACATACCCAATACCAAAGCGAAAAACCCGCATTCCTCTCGTCACCTCAATCGCAACCTCTCGCGATTCCGAAGTTCCAACAAGATTGGAAACAACATACTCAGACATCAACCACGTGTCCCCTAACCAGTTTAACTCTATCTGAGTTCCACTCCTGAACCACAGATACCGAACATATGCCCTTTACGACGGAGTCGCATCCCGACTCATAACTCATCGTCATCACGATCACCAGCACCAGCACCATCACTACTACCTGTCAGCATCAGCACACAAGCATCCTCACTAGCATCAGTACTAACGCTAGCACACCGTGTGCAAAACTGACACCCTGGATTTCCGCTCATACCAAGCGACGATCGCGTACCTCTGCTCGTATAGGAGAAACTCTGCCTCCCTCGTACCCGACAACTCTGGGTACAGTCACCCTGACAGCTCATACGGGAAAAGGAAAGGCTCCCCGAACGTCCCCAACTCATTCTGCGATCGCACTCAGCCGTAACCGAGTCGAATCCAGAATCACTGCTCGTACATATGCGTTACTCACGCACCTCGTATCATCGTCACGACTAACTGAGTCTACTCGACCTGATGAGACTCGACTAAGTCCATCGATAGTAGCGTCTGCCACAACCTTGTGCAGACCTAACTACCAGACCTCGCTATCGAGATTCGCATCCAACGGAATCACTCGCCCGTACCAAATACTCCTTATCCCCGCTCCGGGATCCCATCGACAAGTACCAACCCTGGTAACTTGTCCAACCACACTCTAACCAGTCGCAACTCGACTATCCCAATGTCGTCTACCAGGTCACCCGCGACCTTAGTTGCACCAACCCACAACTGAAGTAGCACGACAACCAACTCGGTCTAACCGATACGTACAACCCTGACTGCGAAGTGCAGTCCCAACACAAGCTGACATGACTAGACCGACTAACGAATCCAAATCCGAATAGTCGTCCAAGTCAAACCACCAGTCAACTCCCATTTCCGAACCATACACATACGGTAGGGTTCCACGATCACACCTAGAGTTCCCCTGAACCCACCTGCGAAAAGCAGTAAAATCAACAATCTGACCGACCCTACGGTCCGACATCGTAAAGACGTCAATCCAATCCTACCAACAATCCAACTCGGATTCCTCGAATCCGGTTGCTAACTGCCAACTGCAGTAAATCCATTTAACTCAACAATATTCGAACATCGGATGGTCATAATTCCCAACCAGTCGTCGGAACCGATCCTACGACATCGTGAAGACGATCCCAACTAACCATCTCACGATCAAAATCTATAAGAATACTTTTATCCCTTTGTAGGGTCCCACACTGTCATCCACGACAGAACTATGGCAACCCCGGCATCGAGTGCCGAACCAAGGCTTGCCAATCCTACTAACTATCGTACCGTTACCCCAACTATCAGGTTGACCACGGACTGCAGCCCAATGAGATATCACATCCTCGACCAGCATACATACTCCAAGAGCTCCGCGGTTGCTCGAATAGAGACAACCCCGCTCTGATACCACGTTGACAGGACCCATCCCAATCCCCCCGGGATTAGTGCGGGATGACCCTGCTCCCATCTGACACGAAGTGTCAGACAAGGGATATTTTCGTCCTTTGCCCTCCCGGGCTATCAGAGTACGCCAGGATCCGGAGGAGGCATGTGATATCTCGGTCTCTACTACAGCCCACATCCGATGTCAACCTGAAGGGCAGTCAAAACATTAAAAACTGTGAGTGGACAAAACAAAAGTTTATAAAAACATTTAATAAGGAAGACATTTGTACCCTCCACTAAAAAGCATGCATGCATTCGAAAACCATTTATCCAAAACAAACCATATGTGGGACTAAGCCCAAAGCAGATATAAACTAAGGTCGGAAGGACCACAATAAAAACGACCATACGGGCCACTACCCAAATCCTGTGCACACCTGTACACACCACATATCATATATCATATATCCATCACATACATATATATAAGTCACACAACCAATCCTGTCACGGTATCCAAAGCCACGCGCGCGCTACCCGGGTCTCAATCCGAGTCATCTCAAAGTCAAGGTCAATGTCCGTAGACCACTGACCCTACCCGAGGTAATAGTAACCATAGCCTTCCTGAGAGTAAGGAACCCAACTGGGGGGTGACTCCACTCAGTCGGTGCTCCGTGACTACTCCGGGGTCCACCCAGGCCAACGACCCTCCCTGGAGGAGATAATAGAAGTAAAGGAAGGTAGACGAACATATATATACATAACATAAACATTCATGACCGGTTCCCCTGAACCGTCATGATTCCATACTATAATCAGGTAACATGTCGATTCCCATAAACCGTCATGTACCGTAATAACATAACCGAGGTAACATGCCGGTTCCCATAAACCGTCATGTACCGTAATAACCAACAAGGGTTCATACCGGTTCCCATAAACCGTCATGAACCACGATACCACAACAAGGGTTCATGCCGGTTCCCATAAACCGTCATGAACCTGGGAATCCATTTAAGGTTCCCTGACCTGAAATCAAAAACCGTAAAGTGACTGGATCTCGTACCCGAACATAGGACACCAACTGGGCACCGTGCCCGGAATCTGAGGTCATATGCCCGAGACAAAACCAAATGGGTTTCATACCCGAGTTTATCCTTTTAGAAATCCAAAACCATTTCATTTAAATCAATAAAGAAATACAGACCCGTATAAGCACCGTATAAGGCCGAAACCTCGAAATACGTGCTTATACGTAACCACATAGAAATGCACCCATGGCATCATCAAACAAGTAATAAAACATATAATAAACATTTATGCATGCACCAATTTATAAAACAAGGTCCACTCACAGACCGTCCGAGCTGCCGCCTCGATTTGCGTGCCATACGGCTCCCCGAGCCGATCACCGTCACCGGGACTCCCAAACCTGTCCAAATCGTAATAGAAGGTTACTAACTACTTAATTAACCTCCCACTAAAGCCCCGTAATTTTCCCGTATTTTTAACTATTTTTAATCCCGAACCTAAACCTTCCGATGCCCCGAAACATATCGAGACGGTGTCCGATCGACACGAAACCAGTCCCAAGATGTTCGTTACATCGAATAGAAGATTTCGTATGTTGGAACCTTCCCCAGATTCCCTGCCACGCGCCCTCACGCGCCGCCTGAAGTGGCTGCGCGTGGGCTTCACGCGCCGATACAGTACCTGCTGACGTCGTCGCTGACGTCGGCATGACGTCATCACTGACAGCCCCTGACAGTGACACGTGTCACGCTCCCATTGGCCCACTGTCTGACATTGTCAGTCTGACATTGTCAGATCTGACATGATGACGTCATCCCTGACATGATGACATCATCAGGATGACGTCATCAGTCATCCCCTACATCGGTCAGACCGGTCCGAACCGGTCCGGTCCGGTTTTTCCTGCAACTTGGACCGGCGTAACCGGTCCAGGTCTCCTTCTCCCTCATTTTCGGTCCGATTTCATCCATTCCAATTCCTAAATTCCTATTTCTTCATTTCCTATCTAACCCAATTAACAAAACTACCTAAAACCCTCGAAATCCGACCGGTTCAATTTTGAACCTCACGGTTCAATTTTCCCAAAACCTCCCAGGGCTTCTCCGACGTCCAACCACCACCAAAACCTCCCTAACAACTCCCTAGCAACCTATTTAACTCAAACCAATCGTCCAAATCGACCCATAACAACAAAATCCACACAAAAATTGAAAATGGACTTACCGGGTACCCGATCGGGTTCTAGGTTCCCGCCACCGCCCACGGCGGTTCCAGCCACCAGCTGCCGTCCTTAGTCCTCCTCTCTCACCCTCTGGTCTTAGTTATGGTTAGAAGGGAAGGGTTTGGTGTTTGGGTGAAGAAATGGTGATCGGTTTGGTTTGGGAAGAAAATGGGAGAAATGGATGAACGGGGAAGGGTTTGGTGCATGAGTGGGTGGGGTTGGCCAGTGGATGGGTGACAAGTGTCACTCATCCATTGGGCCTCCATTAAATATCTGGGCCCACTAGAGACAAAACTGCACTTTTTGTCTCGTAAAACGTGTCGTCGTGAATAGTAATCGGGAACTTCCGTGAACCGTAACTTCGACGTCGAACGTCCGAATTCGACGTGCCGCCTGTCTACGGATTTGTATTGTCCTTATCTACGTAACGGTCTTCGGCCCTCGGCCATCGGACCTCCCGATCAAAAAGTCAACATTTGACCTCCTATTCACTCAAATTACCAAAATGCCCCTAAACTTCCGAACGTCATAACTTCCTCCTCGAATGTCGGAATTGAACGTGCCACCTGTCTATGAACTCGTGACGTCACGAACTACGTCACGGTCATCGGTCAAAGTCCATTTGACCGCCCGATTAAAAAGTCAACGTTTTGCCACCACTAGGGGCAAAACGGTCATTTCGCATCGTTCGTCCGATCTCACTCTACTAATCACAGATTAGCCTCACTAATCGTGATTAGTCACTAATCTAATCATGAAATTTGGGACGGGTCGTTACAGGTCGGGTAAGTAGGGGTGCGGTGCTCATGTAAGTTTTGAGGGCTTCAAATGCGGCGTCGTATGTCTCATCCTAGGTGATGTGCCTGCCCCGAGTCTTCATGACCTTAAAAAATGGTAAACACTTGTCAGTTTCCCGAAAGATGAATCGGGTGAGGGCGGTGATCCTGTCAGTTAGGGTTTGGATTTCCTTGAGTGTGCGCGGGGGCTTCATGTCCAGGATAGCCCTAATCTTCTCGGGGTTAGCCTCGATTCCCCGCTGGCTGATCATGTAGCAGAGGAATTTTCAGGAACGGAAGCCGAAAACGTACTTGGCCGGGTTGAGCCGCATTTTGTACTGCTTCAGGACCTGGAACATCTTGTGGAGATTTGGCACGTGTTCGTTGGCCGTCCTGCTCTTGACAAGCAGATCATCCACGTACACCTCCATGGTCTTGCCAATTTGATCCGCGAACATGAAGTTGACGAGCCGTTGGTAGGTGGCACCGGCGTTCTTGAGTCCGAAGGGCATAACATTGTAGCAGTAGACCCCAAAATTGTTGCGGAAACTGGTGTGGATTTGGTCGTCGGGGTGCATCCTGATTTGGTTGTAGCCAGAGTATGCATCCATGAAGCTGAGGAGTTCATGGCCATCCGTGGCGTCGACCAAGAGATCGATCTTTGGAAGAGGGAAGCTATCCTTCGGACAGGCCTTGTTGAGGTCTGCGAAGTCGATGCACATCCGCCAGGATCCGGAAGGTTTTTTGACGAGTACGACATTTGCAACCCGGGCGGGGGCCAGGCGTTCGCGCCCGTGGCTTGGGGATTGTGCCTTCGATGATCATCAAGACATTCTCGAGGGAGGTATTCAGGATGGAATAAGTTTCATACTTTGAGGTGGGGCCCGTGTGGGGTTTGCCTGACTGGTGGTGACCCGATCCATGCCCCTTATTGTGGTACTTGTCCCTCCCGCGATGATCGTTGTTGTACATCCCCTTCCGCTTACCGGAGTGTGAGTCAGATCGGTGATCCATATGAGCGTTATTGGTTGGTGGAGGCGACTGTGCCTGCCAGTTGTTTGGAGGTGGGGGGCGCGTGCTATTCACGTCGGGTCGGGGCGCCACCTGGGGAGAGTTGAAGTGCTCCGCCTTGGCGTGTATTGGCACTTGCCGCATGAGTTCATTGTAATCGTCCCAACCTTGGGTAAAGGCATGGTACTTGAAGGTGGACTCCCGCAGCCCATTGCGGAAAGCCCGGTAGGCAGCCTTGTCATCCGTCTCATGGCATTTGGAGTATTCCAAGCTGAATCGAGCGGCATATTGGCGTAGGGGCTCGCTATCTCCCTGTCGGCGGGTTCCCAAGTCCTCGGTTGTGAGCAATCGATCCGTCTGGATCATGAACTGGTTCAAGAAGACCGTATGTAGGCGGTCAACGAGTCGATAGACTGCGGTTCCAGACGATAGAACCAATTGAGCGCGGCCCCAGTGAGGGTGGAGCTGAAAAATCAGGCACTGCGCTTCGTCGGAGAGATTTCTGAAGGCGGGCGTTGTAATTGTTGATATGGGTGTCTGGGTCTCCTTGTCCATCATATAGGGTAATCTTCAGGGGTTTGACCTCCGTTTCATGGCGGTACCGCATGCGCTGGAGGAGTTCCTGGACCACCTCGTCTGATCGGTCAGGCCGCTCTGTCCCAATCGACCGGTCGCCGGTTGGATGATTTGTGCTGCCGCCCCTGGGCTTCCCGGGTTGTGTCGGTCGTCGCCCGGACGAGGTCGTGGTCGAGCTGGCATTGTCTTCAGGCTGGTGCCTACCGATCGGAGATGAGGGACTGCCTGGAGGCTGGGCAGAGGGCCGCGGATGCTACGTTGGTCGGCGTGCCGATCCGGACCGTGACCGGGCGCCCTAGGATAGTATTGGCAGAGGCGGTTGTGCCTGGATGCGGGGGTCGTGAGTGGGGTAAGTCAGACGGTTGGCTGAGGCCTGCGTCTGTCTCCTGTCGAGTAGTTCGCGGGCGTCACGGTAGATCTGCGTTCCCGAGGGGCCAGGCAGGTCGGTCTGGTGGAAGAACAGGCGACCAGACGCTTCTGGTCGGCAGGTGTCACCAATCTCGACTCGGCAGGCGTCGAACTCCTGCCGACGAGATGCAGCGGCCAAGGCCCGTTTGGTTGCCTCCCGCTGCTCCTCCAGTTCCTCGCGTGTGGATTGCAAGATAGCTAGGGTGCTGCCATGCTGCTCCCCCCACACGTGGTTCCTGCTCTCGATGGCAGCTTTGCTTTTCCTGAGTTCGGAAACCTCCGACCGGAGGATTCTCAGCATCTCGAGCATGTCCTCGGAAGGCAGGCTGGCTCGGGCTCGGTTGCGATCTCCCTGAGGGGTGTTATTGAGCTCACCGTCATCCCGTTCGGCAGACATGGTGCGTCGGCAGGGAGTTGAGCGAAGGTATGTGAGTTAGTGGGATGTATACAGACGGCTCCAATTGTTTGATCCTAAAATGACCAACTCGATGTTGACCCGTTGGGGGATCTAGGACTAGCCGTATGGTGTCTTGGGCCCGCTGGTGGCCTTGCTGCTCGGCAGGGATCTTGCAAAGTGTCAGGACCGGTCCCAAATCCCCCGGGATTAACGTGGGACACGCCTGATCCCGTCTGACACGAAGTGTCAGACCAGGGAAAATTCCATCTTTAGCCCTCGTCGGGGCTATCAGAGTGTGTCAGGATCGTAGGAGGAGGGGAGTGATGTCTCGTCTCTACTACAGCCCGCATCCGCTATCAACCTGAAGGACATTAAAACACGAAAACCGTGAGTGGACAAAAATAATAATTTATTAAAACATTTTCACATAAAGACGTTTATGCCCTTCATAAAAGCATATGCATGCATTCAAAACCGTTTATCAAACATTCATAAAATCATTTATCAAACATATCAAAACCTTTCAAGGGTTCATGTCCGGTTCCCATAAAACGTCATGACCCATAAATTCATTTGGGTCCTCGACCCGAAATCATAACTCAAACCCGTAGGTCATATCACTAGGGACTCAGCCCAAATCACATCAAGTACGGGTCTCAGCCCAAAACCATTCTCAAAATATCACAAACGGGGTCTCCGCCCCAAATCACTTTCACAAATTCAAATATGGGGGTCTCCGCCCCAAATCACTTTCTGAAACATAAAACACAGGGTCTCCGCCCTCAAATCTCGTATACGGGGTCGCAGCCCCAAATCACTTTCTAATCATAAAACATAGGGTCTCCGCCCTCAAATCACTTTTCCATAAAATCTCATACGTATCGTCATACGTATAACCCATCCGCGGCACTTCCGAGAAGATGCCAACTCGGGGCACACAACCCCTAGGGAACACATCCCCGATATAGTCACGATGTCAATCTCTATACTAGTGTGCACACTACTCGGGGTCTCACTCCGAGTCTTCTCTCAGGAATCTCCATCTGGGAGGCTCAATCACTAGATCTAGTCCGAGCTCTCTCTCTGGATCTAGTCCACACTTCTCTCCGGAATCTGGTCCGGGACCACATCATAAGTAACCTCCACTCCTGGAACGGGATCCCTCTGGGGATACCCACTCTGGTCTGTGGCTCGTGACTCTCCAGGTCGACGCTAGAGGAGACCATATAATCATATGGAGGGTTCATTCATTTTCAAATACTCTTTCTTTCTTTCTCAAATACTTTCTTTCTCAAAATTCATTTCTTAACTGGGTCTCATACCCTATTCATCTCAATAGGATTCCTCGAATCCGATTCAATTCCATTTCACAGGCCTCAGCCTAAATCCTCAGTTCAACTGGGTCTCATGCCCGAATTCTCATTTCATAAACTGAACTGGGACTCAAGCCAGATATCACAACCAATTGGGCCCTAAGCCCGGAACCATAAAGCAACAGGACCTCAAGTCCGATTTCACAACTAACGGGGCCTTAAGCCCGAAATCTCAACTAAATGGGTCTCAGACCCGATATCATCAATCAACGGGGCATCAAGCCCGATAGTACGACTAACTGGGCCTCAAACCCGAATCGTAAACCAACTGGACCCTCGGTCCGATCGTATCGCTCAAATGGACCCTAGGTCTTATTCCTCGTCAAATCAAATGGACTCCAAGTCTGAGAGTTTATAAATCAAATGGGTCTCGTGCCCGAGTTCATATTTCCAATTCCAAAATCCATTTATGAAACGCTCATTGAAAATCTAGAAAGTATAAGCATCGTATAAAATTGGAAATCTCGAAATACGTGCAAATACGTAAATCCTAGGCTACCACAAACAAATGCACTCATGGCATCACAAAACATATATTAAAAAAATTATAAAACATTTATGCATGCATCAAATTCGAAAGAAGGGTCCACTCACAGACCGTCCAAAGCCGCGCCTCGATACGCGTGCAATAACCGTCTCCCGGGTCAAACGTCGCCTCCGGGATTCCCGAACCTGTCCAAATTAATTTAGAGGGTTACTAACTACTTATATAACCCCTCACTAAAGCCCCGTAATTTTCTGGATTTTCTAACTATTTTTAAACGCGAACATAAACCCTCTGACAGCCCAAACTATATCGAAACGATGTCCGATTGACACGAAACCAGTCCCAAAATGTTCGTTGCATCGAATAGATGATTTCGTGTGTTGAACACATGCCCAAAAACCCTAGCACGCGCTCGCACACGCCCCTGGAAGTTACCTGCGCGTAGGCCTCACGCGTCGGCGACTGTTCATCTTCCTCAGCAGTCGAACCGGCTGGCCCGATTTTTCCTGCAAATCCGGTCCGCTTGGACCGGTCATGCAAATCTGGTCCACTTGGACCGGCGTGACCGGTCCAAGGCCCTCCCATCTTCATTTCTCGTCCGTTTGGTCCCATTTTAATCCCTAAATTCCTATTTTATTGCTTTCTATCATTCCCAATTAATTAAACCATCTAAAACCAACTAAAACCCGTGAACCCATTTTGAACCATACGGTTCGAACTTCCCCGATCAACCTCCATGGCGTCTCAGCCGTTAAACCCATTAAAAACCTTCCTAAAATGTCCCTAGCAACCTAATAAATGTTCCATGATCAACTAAAACGAAGCATAATGTAAAAATCGACAAAATGGGAGATTTGGGTCTAACCGGGTACCTGTTCGGGTTTGGGCCTCCTTCGTGCACGGCTGTGCTTCCCTGGCCGGCCACCACTTCCTTCAGTCATCTCCTCCCTCTCAGTCCATGGTAGTGGTTGGGGTGAAGAGTGGATCGGTTGGGCTTGTTTGGAAACAAAGAAAAATGAACGATGCACGGGAAGGTTGGATGCATGAATGTGGGATGGTGGCCAGTGGATGAGTGACACTTGTCACTCATCCATTGGTTGCTGAAAAGCAACTGGGCCCACTAAAGTCAAACGGTCCTCGTAAAATGTGTCACTGTGAATAGTATCCCGGAACTTCCGTGAACCGTAACTTCGTCGTCGAACGTCCGAGTTCGACGTGCCACCTGTCTACGGATTCATATCGTCGTGATCTACGTAACGGGGCTCGGCCCTCGGCCATCGGACCTCCCGTCAAAAATTCAACTTTTGACCCCTTTTTTCCAAAATTACCAAAATGCCCCTAAACTTCCGAACGTCATAACTTCCTCCTCGGACGTCGGAATCGAGCGTGCCACCTGTCTATGAACTCGTGCCGTCACGAACTACGTCACGGTCATCGGCCCAAGTCCAATTGACCGTCCGAAAGAAAAGTCAACGATTTGCCCATTCCAGGGGCAAAATCGTCATTTCGCGCGAACTTTCGCTAATCCTCGTCTAATCTCCAATTATTCTTCGATTAGCGAGGCTAATCCGTCATTAATTCTTAATTAATCCCGTTAATTTGGGACGGTTCGTCACACAAATTCTTGACGCCGGTGTGGTGTCGGCCGAAGAGGCTCCGATGCCAAAGTTAGTATCCGAGTGCCGAAACGCAAGTAAATACAGTGTTCTGGATCGGATCTGAGAGGCTTACCTTTGTGAAGGGTTTCGAGGTATTTATAGTAGCCATAACTGCAGTAGGTGGGCTACTGTTGCGGGAGCAGGTTGTGCTTTGTGGCTGAGAGTTTCCTGACAAGCCCTGGACATCCGGAGGAGGCGCCAACTGGAGTTCCAACCTGCCTCCGTCAGGGAGTGGGTATGACAGAGTTGGTTAGGTGACTGTCGCAGCCAGCTGGCGTTTGTGCCCTGTCAGGTGCCGAATGACAGCTCTGTAGGCACGTGCCGGTCGGCGGGCCAAGGTTGTGGGGGTGCCGATCGGCGAATCGTTCGGTGCCCGTCCTGTCCTAGAAGGCCATGTGCTTAGGTGGTCGATCGATATGGTATCAATAAGTGTCTATGTGACAGAACGAAAAGTCACTCAGCATGTGATTTGGCAAAATTTAAAGGGGCAATTTGGGAAAATTATAATTTATCATCTTTTTCCCTCGTTTCTCCGGTTCATCATACTTATCAATCATCTCCCAATTCAAATTTATCTTTTCTCCATTCCATCATTTGCACCCACCATATTATCATCACCTCATCATCTGAATATGGGTTGCTATGAATTAGAGACAAAAAATCACTTGAATTTCAAAAAAATTGAAGAACAAAACAAAATAAAATTCAACCCAAAATCCAATTCATTATTAAATACCCATGGCACTTCCAATAGAATCAAACTCAGAAATTTCATGAACGAAAAACCCAGAAATTTCATGATACTTGTCGTCTCCCACTCCCAACACGGCGCTTCCTAGGTTGACTCCATCTGCATTGCTGAAGGCCGTTTGCAGCGTAACCCAGTACCCGACTTCCTGTTTCTTGAGCTAGATCTTCACTCGAGACCTCGAACACCATTACGCCACTGACCGAGAGATTATTTTGAAGCTCTCTCTTCACGTCGCCATTAACGCGGCCTCGAAGCTTACTGATTTTCCTTCAAAATGTTCATTGGAACATTATTGGGGGTAAATGTTTTTTTTTTGTGTGAATACAATGTGGAAAAGAAAGAATACAAGGACCATTAAACTCAGATCCAAGAAGAGTTCGATTTGGATGGATTGCACAGAAGAAGGAAAAAAATCCAAGGGTTTTAAATGGCTCGAGTTAAGCCCCAACTACATCCTTTGCAGGCATATCCGCTCCTCTCCTAGTTCACATCTATAAACCCTGATGACGACCATTGGTTATAAAGGCCAAGTTCTACGACCTAATGCCCGACCACATTCCTTGGGATCGGGTACTCATCCCTCCATGAATTCGCTGGCGAATAGACACGAAGGTGGAACTGCTGGCCTAGGTGCTTGCGAGAGTCTATTTGCTGACTTGGTCAATACGCTTAATGACTCGTTGGTCTCCATGGATGTGAATCAGGGTGAGCAGCTACTCTCCTCTGCTAAAATTAGCGACTTGAGGACTTGGGTAGTTCGGAATCGATGCCCAGCAAGATAAATTGATGATGAAATCACTGGTGGGTCTGTTTAACAAAAAAAGAAAAAAAGAAATCACTGGTGGGTCTAGGTTTGTAACTGGGTTTCAAAGCCATCAGAAATTGGGTGGTTTGGTGGAGTTGGAGAGGATGGACAAAACGGAGGAGGGATTGACGATTTCGGGGGGAGGCATTGGCATTGGCAATGGCAAGCCATGGAGTTCATTGAACTGGATTTTTGGTTGAAGTTTATTTTGTTTTGTTCTTTAATGTTTTTAAACTCAAGTGGCTTTTGTCTCTAATTCATAGAAACCAATATTCAGATGATGGGGTGGGGTGATGATGATATGGTGGGTGGAAATGATGGATTGGAGAAAAGATAAATTTGAATTGGGAGATGATTGATGAAGATGATGAAATGGAGAAGTGAAAGAAGGGAAGATGATACATTATAATTTTTCCAAATTACCTCTTTAAATTTTGCCACATTATATGTTGATTGGTTTTTTTTTCTGTCACGTAGACACTTAATTGAAATTTGGACGGCATTTGCGACGGAAATACTATTTTTGAAATTGACGATATTATTTTCGGTATGAAAATGAATCTTTTTATAGTTTGGATACTTTACGAAATTGACTTTATATTTTGAGTATTTTTATGTAATATATAAAAATGTTTAGTTTAGACTTTATAGAGGAGAGAGCACATGAAGGGGCAGAAACCGCGTTTTGTAGTTAAATATTTCTACTTATAGACATTGAATTATTGACTAATTTTGTAATTAAATAATTTTATTTGTCTAATCCTCTGCATTCACTGCTCACCATCTCACGTGCGATCGATAATTTAAACTTCTCGTGTGGGATGCGGATGCAGATTTCATCAAGAAATAACATATGGGAAATATAACGTTTTCATGTTTTGTTATTTTCTCTTTTAGTATCCAAAAAGGACTATCTTACTCTAAATTTATTATTAGTGTGGAATCCAAAATCATCCGAAAATTATGGAGCTGCTACGTGGCCCGTAATTCCCAAAAATGACCAAATTGCCCCTGGTAATAACGCTGATCATTTGAAAACACTCGCACATTAAATAATCTATTTACCAGTTAAATACGTTATTTGATCGGGTTAAAATCTCCGTAATATCAATATTCTTCCCGAGAGTTAATTATCGTTATTCTTAATAATGGATAATTAATATTGATATTAAAATACAATAATTGTCATTACTATCATGATGAACCATCATTACAATTATTAAATAGTATATTTAATTAATAATATATTTTTTATTAATTAAAAATTCAACCGACTAATCAGAACGTTTCAAGGCTCCCAAGATTTTCCTATAAATAGCGAGGCACATTTTCATTTCCAAGGTACGTTGATTCTTCGCTTCGAAGTATATCATTTTTCTCTCTCAAAGCTAACTTAAGCATCGGAGTGTTCTTGGTCGAACAACCCCCCGGGTAAATCGATCGAGCCAACTATAGCTAATTGTTTGCTGTTTGCAGGAATTGTGAAGACTTTTCGTGGCGGGTTCAATCTTTGATTCAACAATTAGGAAAACCGAATTTTTTGATAATCCCTTGCCCATTAAGTTCTTATTTATTTTCTATTTTTAGATAAAAATATATATATATATATAAAAGTGATTACTTTTAAGAATTATCATACATTACTCATTTGTAAAAACATAATAATAAAAAGGGAAAATAGTTATCAGCGTTCTAAAACTTTACTATCGTTCTTAAATTTTATTATTATTAGCAGATATATAAAAGTGGTTACTTTTAAGAATTGTCATACATTACTCATTTGTAAAAACATAATAAAGAAAAAGGAAAATGGGTGCCAGCATCTTTAAACTTTACTATCGTTCTTAAATTTTATTGTTATTAGCAGATATTCATGAATTATGTCTAAATATGTAACGATGGTTAAGTGAGTTTAGTTCAGTTGGTTCTAACGTTGACTTGTAGACAATTGGTCACAAGTTCGAATCTCAATTCAAAATTTCTAGCTCCCCTGTAATATAAAAAAAAAAACATAATAGGACAACTTTACCCTTATTCTTAACATAAAAAGTTTTCCACATATTTAGCAAAAAAATTATTTTTACACGTTTAGACATAACTCAAGAACATTTGTTACTCAAAATAAAATGGTAAAATTCAAAGAAACTGACAACAATTTTTCCTAAATGAAAAATAGGCAAGTTCACTATAGCGGATAAGGTCTCTACTTGTTTTCACATTGCTCGACTCTTTGGATGAGCAATGTACTACAAAGGATAACTCAATGATTATTATCTAAATATGCTGCTTTCGTATTCAAATTCCATGCTCATAGCCAATTAGACGTAATTAAGTTGGCTAAGTATAAACATATTAGTCAAAATAGATTCCCTCTAAATGCACTTGTCTTTACATCCAGATCTCATAGTCTCGTACTTAGAACAAGAAGCAACTACTCCAGTTAAAGCCAATACGATCTCTCTTTTGCAGTCCCTTTCCTTACGATAAAAATATAACAATGATTAATGATTAATGATTGAAAGGTGTCACCATTAAGCATTGTCGACATGGTGCCATGGTTACAAGACGAAATCTCTAGTATCTGCAAGTTTTATTATTGAACAAAGAAAAATGAAATGAAAAAGGAAACTCAACTTCTCAGGTGCGCTCAAATTTTCACTATTAGCATATGAACTATTCAAATGACAATCACTATAACTATATATATACACTCATTCTTGTGGGGTAAAACAGAAAAAGTAAAATACGATTCGTATTCGGCATTCGATTCAGATTCATAATGTGGCCAGACAAAATGAAGGGTAAACCAAAAAAGGCATAATTTACCGGTCTCAGTTAATCATAGGTCTTCCTCCATCAGATAATCCACCCTCTGCCAATTTTGAATAATCATCTGGCACTGGGATATTCAACTCTGAACAAACCAACTGTATAATCTTTCCAGTCTCACCACCAATTGACATTTTATTCAAGGTTACAGAAATTGCAAACCTATTTCTTATATCGCAAAAACCGGTTGATCCACCCATTCCTGAGTGCCCAAAGCCAATAAGAGACCCGTCCTTTGAATAATATCTCTTAAAACCTAGTCCGAATTTCCCATCTTGCTTTGCCAAATTTGCATATTCACCCACACCTAAGAAAGCATCATGAATTCTGGGGTTGCTGAACATCTTACCACCGCTAACTTTAGAACTGGGACTCACAATGATCTCAGTCAGGCCGGAGTCACTTCCATTGCAGCCGTTACTTTCATTGCTTGCGTTATTATTGTGACTATCGATGTCCTTGTCTTGGATATCTTGTGGGGTCTTCTCATATTTGTTTGTTCTGAACTTTAAAGCAGCAGCTATCTTCTTCCTTCTGTTAACTTTCTGCTTTTTGGGTAAGTCTTGAGTCGCAAATTTGGGAATGTGAGGGTGGCTACCGAGAGCTGGCTTAGAGGAAGAGGAGTGAGGTGGTGGAACAACACCACCATCCACTAAGGCTGCATAGTAACGTGCAAGTGCACGGGCTGAGCAATGTCCATTAGCTGCAGGTATTATGGCACGGCGAGTGTTTAGCATGTTAAATAGAGCAGGTACTACAGAAGCAAGTTGTATGATGTTCTCTGGCTGGAAAGAGGATGGTAGGTCAGTGCGCCTGCTAATCCCTGAAAGCTTCTTCAAATCATCTATATCTGGTGTAAGGGTTGCAAGTCGAGATTCCACACCTAGAATAGAAACAAAAACCAGGGTACAGAAAGAAAAAAAAAACTAAAGTTCATATTTATGATAAGAGAACTCACTCTGATAAATAACTGCACCAATACTTTCATATTGGTGCAAAAGCATTGTACGCTTACCTGGAGGGATTCCAATATATAGCTCGCCTTCAATTTGGAGGGGATAAACCAATGCTTCTTCAAGAATTTCCTTGAATTTCTTCCCCGATGCATGCTGTTCCATTTGAACAGATAATTAGAAAAATGTACAAAGAAAGCTTTGAACATGGGAATTGACTATCATACGAGCAATGGTTCCACCGCATGGTAAAAGTTGACAGAACCATTAACATAAAAGATGTTAATAATATTCTGAAACATCAGCAGGCAATTATACCTCAATGATTCCACCACATATCCAACCAAAAGACAGATAATGATAGAACTGCTGCTGGCCTGGTTCAGTCTCAGGTTCTGACATGGCAATGCGTTTTAAACACTCCTCCCAGTCAGACATAAGCAAAGGGTTTTCACTGCCAATGTCTGCCAAGGCATTGTGCAGTCCAGATGTATGGTTAAGCACATGATGGACCTAAATTAAGGAGAAATGAAAATTATAGCGTTAGTGTGATATTGGAATAAGTATATTAGGAGGAGTTGAGCCACGAATCATATACCTTTACAAGATCTTTTTTATACAATCCAAATTCTGGCCATATATTAGCTACATTTTCCTCGAGCTTCAATTTTCTGAAAGGCAGAATAAAAAGAAACGTAATACAGTAAGTTTTTAGATGAAAGAAAGTGATTTGTATTAAGGATCCTCCAGGATCCCAGGAGATTGAGGAACAATCTCCTTGATCTGCTGGTGATCTCCTAGTCCAAAGTCAACGGAATCTTCTTGATTCCATGCCTATTGTATAGCATATCAAATCTGTGATTACTTTCCTAGGTTAGCTAGCTTAGTCTTACTTACCTAGTTAGTCTATTCTAAACTCTTGTATATAGGACTCCACTGCAACTGTTATTTGCAAGTAAATAAACAAAACATATTCCATATCTTTTAATTTGACAACATGGAAACATACTAATACCCACCCAGTGTCAACCAGCCAATGTAACATTCCAGCTGTTATACCCTTTGTTACAGAGAAAACCGGAAAAAGACTGTCGGGCTGAACTGGACGAGGATCATATCGGCCAAGCACTCCAGCAGCAGTGTCAATAATAACTTCCCCATCCTTGTAGGCACATACCTTAATGTACAATCATGAAAATTCGATTAATATTATAACTTCAGAGAAATACTTTCAATTTCGGAACGTCGTGCATTAGAATTCCCTTTTATCAAACTTGATAGACATCTTGTGTTTATTGTAACTCCAGCATAATTAATGTCTCTGACCAAAAAAATTACTTAAGTTCGATTATCTTATTTTAGAATTCGTTGAATGTCAATCCATTTACAATATTATTGTTCTCTGGACACAATTTCAATATGTATACACAGGTCTTATAAAGATAGAACCTTTCTATACAATCTCATACATTTTGATTCTCTGAATAATTTTTTGGGGTTAACCAAGGAATATAATTCATGGTGAAAACAAGATAAACTTGGACCAGAAAAATCCTTGCTCAAAATAAATATTGGTTTAGAGCGGATTTTTGTCAATAAAAATATTAAAAAAATATATATGCCAGTAGGGTTTTCTGGAACGTATCAACTTTCTAACCTCAGACTATATGCCAGTAGGGTTTTTCGAATGTATAAACTTTCTAACCTCACCTAGTCTGGTGTACATCCTTAATATACAATCATAAGTAAAAAATATGTACAATTTCAAGGGGACCTAGCGTTCTTGCATCTACAATTTCACATCCATAGAAGTAACTTCTAACTGAAAAGTAGCTAATTTGAACCTATTAAGGCTTTAACATAAAACTCTAGGGTATGTTTGGATGAGGAACTTGAAAGATCCAAGGAATTTGCAAATGATTAGATGCAATTCATATAGATGGGATTTGTAAGTTACATGTATGGACATGTTACTTTGGAAATCCCTTGTATAGTGGTTTGTTATGCTCATGTTGTGCATGTGCTTCCTTACTAGCTGCTCAACTATCTACTTACAATGCCCATATTTTTTGTTTTAAGTGCATATCTTAGTAAGATCGTGTAAATTCCATGGAACTTTGAAGTTCTCCATCCAAACATACCCTAAAGGTATAATTGGATGAGGAACTTCAAAGTACCAAAGGAAAACACATTAGTAATAAATGCATTAGAAACAATTGAATAGAGTGCTTGTAAGTAAACAATTGAAAACCAGCAAGGGAGCACACACGCAAGGGATTTCTAAAGATCAAGGTGTTACATACAAATCCCTCTAGATACATTGCATCTAATCATTTGCAAATTCCTTGGTACTTTGAAGTTCCTCATTTTTAACTAACTTTTCCTAAATCCTTGGTAGTTTGAAGTTCCGCATCCAAACATAGCCTAAAGGGATATTCAGATCAATAACATATCAAGCTTTATAAAACATAAACTGAAAAGGACTGTTCAGAATACATGGCATCATATTGACAGAGAAATCGGTGTGCACCTGAACTCCAAGTATTTTATTCTTATTCCCCAGCTCAACTAGGAGTTGCCTCAGCTTGGCCTCCACATCGGAATGGGCAGGTGTGTCATAGACCCACTGATCATTTACCATGGGTCCCCTATTTATGTTTCTGAAAATTTGGTTCCACCAAATTGAACCGAATATGACAACAAACTAATACAAAAGAAATACTCAATATACACTTACCCTAAAACAGATTCAGCAAATGGTCTCATGATCTCTTGATATACAATACGGACATTCATTGTGGAAGAAAGCCCTAAATCAAAGAATATAAAAAAAAATTAAATTATATTTATTTTCTTTATTTGATACCATAACCAGTAGAGAAATTTTTGAATATAGACAAACCTCGGAGAAGATTGAGAACTCGCGCGAAAATTACAATATCACCAGGAAATGCATCAACCTGTTAAAAGAGATTATCACTAAAATAAATAGGGATGGAATTAACGAAAAAACATAGCAGAGAATCAAGATGGCTAGGAGGAGATTATAAAAAATCATTACAGGATTAAAACGTTTAGCCTCCTTTTTGTTGAGTTGCATCCTATCCTGTATAACCTTCATGTTTTTTGTTCTTTGATCCGCCAAAGATTTCATTGTTTCCTGAGAAAATCATACCTAAATAAATTAAAGGGAATCGGAAAGGAAAATAAAATTGGATAGGTTACAAAGTTGGAAACTTAGAACAATCTAACAAGACCAAATTGAATAATCACAAAACTTATTGCATACTTACAAGAGACTCTTTGGCTGGTGTTGTACTACGGAAAAAAACAGTTGTTATCTCCATTGCCTGCTCTGGTATATCTAGGCGCAACTTAAGTCCCATTTCTGCGAAAGCAGACAATAGAGCAACATGGTCCCCCTGCGACAAAAGGCATGGCTATCTCATAAGTCCAAAGGAATTACAGTTTAATAACAATCATAATCTACTCAGAAGGAAGATCTAATTTAAACACATTACTATTCATAATTGAGATTTATATTTACAGTGCACTCATTTATTCTGCCAGTCAATGTTAGCCTTCATCAGTTAAAAAGCCATAATTATTAATCATTACAGTGCCCTTAGTTTGTTTGGCAAAGCCAAACCTAGGTATCTAAAAGTCAAGGGGAGAAAATAAATTTCTTCTGTAGTAGGATCCATGCCCAAGAAGAATTACATATTATGGTTGCTGTCACATTCATGCAGAGCATTCATAACGGCTCTAGAATCTCAGTAGTGTTAGGTTTTTGGCTCGTCAATTATGTCCTAGTTGGTTTAGGATTGTTTTAGGAAAATTAGAGGTATACCAATTCTTATCCAAAAGGGATTAGGAAAGAATTTCTGGTTTCCCTATTCAATTAGGTTTAAAATAAGTCTAAATTCTTATTCCTCTTAGGAAGAGGAATTAAATCAGCCTTGGGACATGTATGCCAACTCTATAACTATAAATAGGGTGCGGCAAGGCTTATTTCTAAGAGAGGAAAAACAGTTCGAACAGCCAGGAGTTTTGAGATTAGTTCTAGGGTTACAAAAGTTCTGTAATCTCTATTATTAATAAAAGGAGCAGTGATTTCTCTACCAAGAGAAATCACAACTGGACGTAGGCAAACGTTCTGCCGAACCAGTATAATTCTTATGTGTTTCTAAGTTTCCTAAATTTTGCTAGTTTTAGTCTATTGCCGTTGGTTACATTAAAGAACCAGATCCGGCTAGGGTTTTTTTAACAATTGGTATCAGAGCTTGGCTCAAGGGGTTCTGCAATGTCCAAAGAAAAGATGAATGCAGATCTAGGACCTGCATTGAAACCTTTTGACGGCAAGGATGACTTCACGGACTGGTAAAGGATGATGAAGAACGTACTGATACCGCAGGACTTGGATGAAGCACTCGACGGAGAGAAGCCGGCAAACATGGTAGACGCAACATGGACTAAGGTTCTCAAGAAGGCCAAGAGTTCCATCGAGATCCATCTCACTAGATTAGTTCGGTCACACATCACCGAAAAGATGACTGCCCAGGAAGCATGGGAAAAGTTGGAGAATGTTTATATGGGCAAAACCGTGTCCAATAAACTTTTTCTAAAGGATGAACTATTCAGACTTCGACTGGAAGGAGGACGTGATATTGGAGATCACGTATGCAGATTCCAGAATTGCATAGCTAATCTTCAAAAGGTTGGAGAAACGTACAAAGGTGATGATTTGGCTATCATCTTACTGAGATCTCTACCTTCGTCTTTCAAGCACTTTCAAACAACCCTAATGTTTGGAAAGGAGTCTCTAAAGCTTGAAGACGTAATTCAAGCTCTTCAGTCATATACTAAACTAGATTATATAACTGAAAGCTCTCAGGGTCTTTATGCCAAAGGAAAGGAGGGGGGCGGGAAAAGACAAAGGAAGAGAAAACAGGCAATAGAGGTAGGTCAAAATCCAAGAAGAAGAAGGAAAAGAAGGAAGGTTGCTTCGAATGTGGTTCAACTAATCATTGGAAGAGGAACTGCAGGATCAGGGAAAGAGAAGAAAGCCAAGATGGAAGGAAGCTCAGGTTCAGCTAGTGCAGTCACCGAGCATGAGAGTGACGAGGAGCTTCTTTCAGTAACATCAGGCTCCAAGGCTCTCACAAATTGGATTTTGGATACCGGATGCACCTTTCATGTGTGCAATAAAAGAATATTTCGATACTTACAAAGAAGTCAATAGCGGGGAAGTTTTAATGGGGGACAATTCTTCATGTCCTGTAAAAGGAATCGGCACTGTTAGAATCAAAACGTTTGATGGGATGATATGAGTTTTGGGGAACGTTAGATATGTCCCTAGACTAAGGAAGAACTTGATTTCCTCGGGTACCTTAGATGAGGCCGGCTACGAGTACGAGTCTAAAGACGGAAGACTCAAAGTAGCCAAAGGATCACTGGTGGTAATGCGGGGTGACCTACAACCCAATAAGCTGTACAAGTTAATTGGGACCACCATAATCGGGGGAGCAGCTGTTTCTCAAGGTATAGAAGACAAGACGAACTCTGGCATCATAGGCTCGGACACATAAGTCAAAAAGGGTTGCAAGAACTACACAAGCAAGGTCTGTTCGAAGGCGTGTCATCCTGCAAACTGGACTTTTGTAAATATTGTGTTCTTGGAAAGCAAAAAAAGGAATCAGTCACGAGTAGCAGTGCAGATAACCAAAGCAAGGCGCAACTCAGCTACATTCACTCAGATGTTTGGGGACTTGCACCCACCAAGTCAAAAGGTGGAGCTAGGTACTTTGTTACTTTCATGGATGATTTTTCTATGAAGATTTGGGTTTATTTCATAAAGCAGAAATCCGAGGTTTTTGCAAAGTTCAAGGAATGGAAAAAAGAAACCGAGAATCAAACTGAAAGAAAGATCAAGTACCTGAGAAGTGACAATGGAGGTGAATATACAAGTAATGAGTTTACGGATTACTGCAAGCAAGGCATAATAAGGCACTTCAAAGTAAAGAAAAATCCATAACAAAATGGAGCTGCTGAAAGGATGAATCGAACTCTCATGGAGAGAAAGAGGAGCATGCGATTTCATGCAGGATTACCCGATAGTTTCTGGGTAGAGGGTGTTAATCATGCAAGTTATTTGATTAACAGATCACCATCTACGATTCTCGGTTTTAAGAGTGCTGAGGAGGTATGGTCTGAGAAGCCAGTGGACTATTCCAAGCTCAGGGTATTCGGCTGTAGTGCTTACACACATATTCCAAGTGATGAAAGGTCCAAGCTCAAACCAAAATCTACGCATTGTATATTATTAGGTTTTGAGAAAGGAGTAAAGGGTTTCAAGTTTAGGGACTTCAACAACATGAAAAAGGTTGCCAGCCGAGATGTTGTCTTTGATGAGACATCCATGCCTCTGAATAAAGTTGAGAGCAGTAGGGAGAAGAAAGACGATACTGAAACCGAAGCAACAAGGATTCCGTTAATAAATTCAGACAAGGAAGAAGCTCAGGTGGAGCAAATTGAGCAAGATACAAAATCTGATGGTTTTGAGGAAGAAGATGAGCATCAACATCGTTCACCAATTAGGAATCAGGTGGAGCAAGAAACAGGGCAGATTGAAGGCATTCCAATCTGCCAGACATCCCAAAGGGTTCAAACTCCAACCAATAATCCACCTGCATTCCAGAGATCCATAGCACTGGACAAACCTAATGGGAACAAGAAGAAACCCGACAAATTTGGGTTTGACCAAGACGAAGTTAATTATGCTCTCAACATTAGTCAAGGAGATCCAACTACGTATCAAGAAGCTATAGCAAGTGATGAGCGAGTTAGTTGGATACGTGCTATGACAGAAGAAATGGAGTCTCTTTACAAGAACTCTGTTTGGGAATTGGTTCCTAAACCCAAAGACAGAAAGCTAGTTGGATGCAAGTGGGTATTTAGGTAAAAAGGGAGGACTACGTGAACAAGAAGCCGTGAGATTCAAAGCAAGGCTCGTAGCTAAAGGGTACTCACAAAAGGGAGGGATGGATTATGATGAGATCTTTTCACCCGTAGTCAAGCATACTTCTATCAGATTGCTTTTAGCAATGGCAACTCAACATGACATGGAGATTGAGCAGATGGATGTGAAGACAGCATTTCTTCATGGGGATCTTGAGGAAACAATTTTCATGGCTCAACCAGAAGGGTTTGTTGAAAAAGGGAAAGAAAACTTAGTATGTCAGCTAAGGAAGTCTCTGTATGGCCTGAAACAGTCTCCAAGACAGTGGTACAAAAGGTTCGATTACTTCAGCAAAATTAATTTTAGAAGATGTTTATATGACTGTTGCGTGTACTATCATGTATTCCAAGATGGGATGATCATATTGCTACTACTATATGTGAATGGCATGCTAATCGCGTGTCAAGACAAGTCTAGAATTCGAGACTTGAAGAAGATGTTGGGTGAGGAGTTCGACATGAAGGATCTAGGTGCAGCTCAGAAGATCCTTGGCATGGAAATTTAGAGAGATAGAACCATAGGAAGGACCTGGATATCAGAAGCCATGTATATTCAGAAGGTTCTTGAGAGGTTCAGCATACAAGAAGCAAAGGCAGTTTCGACTCCTTTGGCAGCCCACTTGAAGTTAAGTGAGCAACAATGTCCTAAGTCTGAGGAAAGGCATCAAGCAATAGAGAAGGTGCCTTATGCTAATGTCGTGGGCTGCCTCATGTATGCAATGGTATGCACACGTCCCGACATAGCTCAAGCAATCAGTGTCGTTTCCAGATACATGGCAAATCCAGGAAGGTAACATTGGGAGGCAGTGAAGTGGATTCAGCATTATTTGAAGGGTTCTTGAGGACAAAAGATTATGTTTGAAAAGCAAAAAGAACATGCAAACGTATTGGGATATGTGGATGCCGATTATGCTGGGGACTTGGACAAGAGAAGGTCAACTTCTGGTTGTGTTTACATGTGCAGGAGGACCCATAAGTTGGAGGGCACTACTGCAACCAATTACAGCTTTGTCAACCACTGAGACAAAATATATTGCATTGGCCGAAGCTGAAAAAGAAGCAATTTGGCTTAGTGGTTTGGTAAGTCAAATGGGAATCACTCAAGATTGTGTGAAGCTGAAGTGTGACTGTCAAAGTGCCATTCACTTGGCAAAGAATGAAGTTTTTTCTGGAAGATCAAAGCACATTGAAGTAAGATATCACATAATCAGAAATTGGGTGGAGTCTAAGGAGATTTGGATTGAAAAGATCCATACGGATGACAATCCCGCAGATTGCCTTACAAAGATAGTGTCGGCCAAGAAGTTCAAGTATTGCTTGAACTTGATCAATCTTGTTGATTGATTAAAGTGGAGCACCTCCTCACTTGAGGTGCAATGAGGCAAGATGAAGTTTTCCAAGGTGAAGACTCTTGAAGATTTCCAGAGCTACTTCAAGGAGGTTCAAAGATACTCTGGGGTACAACGATCAAGACTTAGTTTGACTCACCAAGGTGGAGATTGTTAGGTTTTTGGCTCGTCAATTATGTCCTAGTTGGTTTAGGATTGTTTTAGGAAAATTAGAGGTATACCAATTCTCATCCAAATAGGATTAGGAAAGAATTTCTGGTTTCCCTATTCAATTAGGTTTAAAATAAGTCTAAATTCCTATTCCTCTTAGGAAGAGGATGCAATCAGCCTTGGGACATGTATGCCAACTCTATATTTATAAATAGGGTGCAGCAAGGATTATTTCTAAGAGAGGAAAAACAGTTAGAACAGCCAGAAGTTTTGAGATTAGTTCTAGGGTTACAAAAGTTCTGTAATCTCTATTATTAATAAAAGGAGCCGTGATTTCTCTACCAAGAGAAATCACAACTGGACGTAGGCAAAAGTTCTGCCGAACCAGTATAATTCTTGCGTGTTTCTAAGTTTCCTAAATTTTGCTAGTTTTAGTCTATTGTCGTTGGTTACATTAAAGAACAAGATCCGGCTAGGGTTTTTTTTAACAAGTAGATGCCAAAATTCAACCATGGAACCTTACTCACTTAAAATTCTTAACATCAAGCTGACCATCTGATAACAAAACTAGAAGCAGTTTGCACAAACCTCTGCAGATGCCAAGAACATCTTTGCTAGTGCTTTTTTAAAAGAGCTTGAGAGTTTCTTTGTAAGCCCAAAGTCAAGCAAAATAGGACGATGTGGAGGTTCCTTGCTCACAAGAAAGTTTCCTGCAGAAAGGGATTCAGAAAGGAGTGAAACCAAGTTGAATATGATAACATTGAAGCGAAATGCAGATGAAAATTAATAAAAAAAATGGAGGGGAAAGAGGCATAATACCGGGATGAGGGTCTCCATTAAAGAATCCATCAACATAGATTTGGTGGGCATATGCACGTGTGATTTCTTCAATAACTTTTTGTTTGTCAACACCAAATGCTTCCAGCGATTCTATGTCATTTAAACGAATGCCATCCATAAACTCTGAAATGAGGACTTTCTCTGTTGACTGTCAAAAAAGTAGCAGGACGCAGAGTAAATAAGCAGCACACATGAAAAAGAAAAGATAACATCTATAATTTAAAGAAATGAACTAGATCAGCCCGAATAAAGATCAGGCATTAAAGGAAGACAACATCTACACCCCTTCTTTCAGTTTTTTAATCACTAAAACCACATCTGTTCCAATATATATTATTTTCAAAATTTTCATATAAATAGAGACATGTATGAGCAACAATAAACAATCTCATATCCCCATATCTGAGAACTTCTCATACTGTCCTTGGTCAGAAACAATTGTGCTTGTAGAGTCGTGGATATTATAATAATGAAGCAGAGAGTACCTGAATAACCTCCGGAATCAAAACATCAACTCGATCAGCACGTGTGTCATCATCACATTTGGTTTTGCAGCCAAGATTTTTGGACACTGTTCTGGTATTCTCTAACAAAACAAAAACCAATGTCTTAGACAAATTGAGCAAACCTTTTTACACAAACTTTCATTAAGATTTCAGCAGTACGAAAAAATCTGGAGTATGGCAGACAGTTAATTCAAGACTACAATAAACCCTGAGGTCAGTTTGGCAAATGGGCTCCTGCATTTTCAACACCAAAGGAATTCATTAGAAGAGAACAAAATCAAATAAATTCCACACGAATGCATGAGCTACATATTCCCACAACCAAATTCATCCTGGATCACAAATCTATAGTGGCCATTTATCTTCTAATCTGTTTAATTATAGAAAGAGGGTTCCTTTTTCCCCATTCTTTTTTTCCACAGAATATATCCCTTACCTTATCCCCCTATGATCTGAGCGCACTCTTATCTTCATTCAGGGAATATTATTATTATGTTTATACATATATATAAAATACAAAAATGACTAATAACTTACTAAGGCTCCACTTCTTCGTAAAACGGCTCCACTCAGCCCACATCCACACAAAAGATTTAAACGACAAAGAAAAGAACAGAAAATTTTGAAATTATATTCACAAGCATGTCAGAGTCCAAGAACTACTAAGTTTTCGAATATTTCAAACAAATTGATTATACCAGCTTCATGATTGAAGTCGAGTTCTTTGGGAGATTCTTTGCACCATTCATCTATCATAGGATTAAAATTGAAATGAGGCTCTGCCCATGCTATCCAGTCAACAATTGACTTTGCATTCTTCAAGTCCTACAAAACAAACGCATGTCCAACAATAATAATCCTGACCATTTTTTCTTTTTTTTTTTAACACAATCTTCTAAAATCTCTTTGACAAACCTCCAAGATGATTGTCTTGATGCCCTCATGTTGAACTTTAACAACTACTTCCTGCCCATTAAGCAAGGTTGCACGATGGACTTGGGCTATCTGCATAAAATGGGGAAACCAGTATGATTTTAATTTTAGAATCAGAGTATCATATAGCAATGACCCTGAGCTAAGTGCCAATATTTGTTCACTCTGCTTCCAAGAATCTGAAATCTTACAGATGCTGTTGCCAAAGGAACTTTGACAAAATTTAAGAACAAATCATCCATTGATTTCCCCAACTCCTTCTGTATAGTTCGACAAACCTGTGCAAACAAAACTTTCAGATAATAACTGTAATATAAAACTGAGAGCGAGGAAGTTCAAAAGGCTAAAGCATGTGCTGAAAAATGGAAATAAAGCTTGGGCTAGACTGGGCTATCGCCTGACTAAGCCAGTTAGAAAGAAGGAAACAAAATCCTCAACCACATTTTGTAGGCTGCCACCACCACTGAATTAGATAATGGTGAAAAATGAGAAAACTATTACATTAGGTGCTCCTATGGTCACGTAGCTTACATTCATTTTTTATTTTAACACCTTTCAGCAATGACTTCCCAAGAACCCAATTACCATTCTTAATATCTCAATTTTCACCATTAACAGCCTACACTGGTCTTCAAGCTCTTTCCCTACAAATGGCAATGGCCTCACAAAGCGCACTGATCTACCTGATGAACTTCATGAACTTCAGCAATTTTTTTAGCAGTGAATTTCAGAACTTGAAGGACAGAAACTAAAATACTTAACAAGGGTTAATAGTATCAAAAGAGATACTACATCAAGCAAAAAAAAATATATAGATTTACGAAAACATAAGGCAGAAAAGACCAATAAACCATCATTGTGTGCAATTATATTATATATGGATACTAAAAGTTTGAAAACCTATAGAGACCAACCTCTTCCAAAGGACGAGGAGGAAGAGAGTCTTGTAATTGCTTGAGAAGGGAAATGTATGCCTCAGGAAGTACATCTGCTCTTGTAGATAAATATTGCCCAAGTTTCACCCACAAACCTTCCAACTCTACTATCAAATTAAGAACACGTTTAGCATTGCGCTCGTGAGCATTTTCCCATAAAGTAGCTCCTTTAGTTTTGCTAATCCATTTCTCTCTTTGCTGCAAAGCCTTCAGTGGTAAAAAGAAAAATAACCAGTTAATACAGTCTACTACATATAAGTAGGCTACCTACTAGGGAACAGAAATGAATGAAATTTACCTTGTAATCAAGGTATATCATCAATGCAACTGCGCATACTTTCATGCGTCTTTTGTATATGTTTCCCCATCCCATCAGAGGAGGCTTGATAAAAATGGACCCAAGAGAATTCTAAATCACAAGTCTTTGCTTAAAGGAAGAAAAAGAAAAAAAAAACAAGGAAAAGAAGTGGTCAGGCTCTAGAAAAAAAATGGATAGAAAATTCCAGCAATAACATGGTCAGTAAGGAAATAGAACACAAAATGTAGTCATTGTATGTCCATGACCTACAAACTAAAATCAGATAAGACTGCCCTACATTTAACTTTCGGCAAAAATGAACAATTGGGAAATGCAAAGATCACAAATTGCAAGTGACTGAAACTCCAAGAAACTTAAACAATCAGAGTATATATTTGTAGTTCTGTGAGATGGTACAACTTCGAAGTTATGTTTTACCTACTGTTGCTATTGCACACAGAAATGAACTCCTGAAATAGAACCCCATCTATCTTGAAGCTTATCGTTTTCTAATGAAAACAAAAGAACATGAGAAAACTAATTTTCAGAACGCTATAAAACTTTATTGCTGGAGGTGATTCTACGTCCGCCTTACAACTGTATGTTGTGTGGAAGCATCTCAAAACAAGATAGCAAAGGGCGAGGAAAAGGGCAAGGAAATTCCAGTAATAACAAAGGAGATTACAAAAAGAAATTCACTCTCAAAACCCAAATCCCAAATACAGCTCAACCACTCTTTATTACAATGTTACAACATCAAAACCAAAAGAGACGAAAGATTTTTAGGAGATACCATTACGCCATATACTACTCCGACTTTACCAAATCAGTACCAATCCATAATCCCTATACCAAATCCTTATAAGACAGGGAACCAAAACATCCAACAAGATTAAGTAATAAAGGAACCAAAAAAGTTAAATAATTGACTCAAAATGTAAGTCAAATTTACAAAACGGTATTTGTAAGTCCATCCCCTTATCAAACGTCAAACTTCATTTTGGCCCTATCATAGTAAGCACAAAACAAAACCTTTCGAGTCTACTCATATGGTCAATGTGTCAGCACCAATTGGAGAACATAAGATCAAACTTAACTAAATCGTAATCATAGCTACTACAACTAATCAGTTCATAACTCCCCACTTTCCCTTCAAAGCAATCTTGATCAATCACCTTCAGCTCCCTCCATTGACATATGTATTCTATATGTATGTGCATTCAATCTTTATTTTTTCCGTTGGGCATTGGAATTAAAAATTGTACAAATGCGAAAAGATTTGAAATTTAGCAAATCCATATGCAGCTTTAACCACAGCAACAGAATCATACGAAACTCATTTGTAACAGCCCTGAAATTCTAAATCAAATTTCATAAACCCTCTCCAAATTATCAACAACAGGAAAAAAAACAAAAACAAAAAAAAGCTCAACCCAAAAGTGGAAACGTGAAATTAAGTAAATATTAACGGCATTAAAAATCGAAGAAAAGATCTCACCTCGAGTCCCAGCAGCTTGGTTTTGAAACTGGAAGATGTTGAGAAAGCTGAAAGGTTTTTAAAACTGGAAACTGTTGGAGAAGAAATAAAGATTATGTAAGCTTCGTCGAAACGATCAGAACCTGTGTTGTTTTCTTGTAGCGACTTGGAATCTTTCGCTTTTTGTTTGTTTTAGCGTCCCCAACGACTTGTGAAACTGAGAACGATTTCACCGCTGCCGGTGAGTATCGGATCGCGAGACAATCCAATCCGCGGGAAAATAAAAATAGGAAAATGACGGGGCTTGGAGTGATTGGTGGTTTGTAGAAGGGCAGGTGAGGTTAGTGTAGGTGACGTCCGAACGCTTTGTGATTAACGGTCAAAGAAATATGAAACAGAAGAAAAAGAAGTAAAAAGAGGCATGGTGAGTGAACCCGCGCGGAATATTGGTACGATGGTGGCCGTTGGATTGGGCGGGTGAGAGAACCCTGGCCGTGGAACTCTTTGAAAGGCGTGGCGCATAGCTCACCGCCTCTTCATAATCTGATGAATATTCTGGCGGTCCATAGAAAAATAAGGACAGTCATATTGAGTCGGTGTTGAATTTTATTTTCGAATTTCTAAAGCAAAAATATTCTAATAATTGCAAATTTTGAATTCGTACTCGTAAGTCGTAACATATAATAGTAAGAATCGTCTACGTTTTATTGTGGAGCTAATTGATTATAAGTATAAATTTTATAAAATAGGAAAATTTGAAAAGATGATTAATTATTTACATGCATTATTATCTGTTTATTTACATAATTTTATATTTAATGTAGCAATATTGGTTTATTGGATAGCTAACAATAAGCATGATTTATATGTATATAAACAATTATAAAGAATATTAAATAATGACTATAAGATATAAAATATAATGTAACGACTCACCCCTAAAATTGGGACTTATTAGTAAGTAAAAATTGGAAAATGACGGATTTACCCTTATCTTGGTTTATGGTCCAAAAGTCAATTTTAATTTGGAAAACTTTTCGGAAGTTTGAATTGTATCATTGCATGAATCTCAAACTCATAAGTTTGTAGATAGGAGTAGCACAAAAAATAGAGATAGTATAAAAAAGTTACGTGTCTAAATGACCAAGGCATTTTGATAATTTTGGGCACTAAGGGTAATTTGGTAATTCGATGGAGCTGTGGACTGAGTCAGCAAATGGCATAGAGGCTCAATGGTTAAGTAAAAAGTGGCACTTGATGGATGGGACACGGTCCTCGCCGTTTTTGGCCATGTGTATGCGTGTTTAAAACAAGCGGTTGGACAAAAGGGAAGTTCACGGTTTTAGGAAGAAAAAAGAAAGGAGGAGGAAATGATCATGACCTCCAACCTAAGTCTGTTGGTCCCCACGACCTGGTGAAGCTGGGAAAGCCTCACGGCTGGGTAGTTTAAGCCTTGGGAAGGCTGAAACAAGAAGGAAGGCGAGTTTGGTGGATGACACCGAACTGACTCACACCCTTTCATGAACCACAACCAGCCTGTTGAGGTTTAGTGTAGGACATAATTATCTTCTTGCATCTTTTTTGAGCCGATTAATGGTTGCTAGAGGTGAGAGGCATGTTGTGGCCAGCGGATGAGGAAAATATGGAATTTTCGAAAATTTAGGCTTGACTTTCATTCATTTCAGGTGATATTTATCAATTTCAACCTCATAATTGAGTTTTCGGCATTCAGTAGATGAAGTTGGATATTAAAAAAAACATGGAAACGAATGAGAAACGAGAGAGATAAAGGCCGAGTACCATTTTCAGGACAGGACCTGATTGCAAAGACCCAAGTTGACCCGACTAAAGGTAGGGGACCACTAGGCGCGTCAGAGACTATTGCCCGACCGACCACCGGCCCATGGCTGCACGTGTCGGCAAATATCCGATCGCAGTCAACATGATTTTTCATACTTTTGACGTTACAACCTATTGGTGCAGTTTTCGGTTCAATTGGACATTGTTTAGTAATAGTTTCGTGTCTGAAATGACATTATGTGAATTAGAGCATATACGAATCTCCCGAAACTTCGGGAGCCTGGTTTTGGGCTTCTTTTATGATTGGAATATCATAATGGGACTTGGGAAGAGTTGGCACATCAGTTGAAGGCTCGACAGAGCCATGACATCAGATTAGGGCTCGGGAGGAGCCGATGTATTGGATGCACTATTTGTTAGTAGCCAGTGGGTTGGTATGGAAGGTGACCCGGATGAGATATATTTGGTTCATATATCGAGATAATAATTTTGACATGGTTGGTGTATGTCCCTTGTCTAACAAGTTCTCCAGTTGTATTAGTAAGTCCCAAGGTAATTCTGGAGCTTGGATTTAGGTTGTCAGATTAGAGTAAGACCAGGAACGATTATTAAAGCGATTTCAAAAAAGGTCTTGTAACATAAAAACATTGTTTTACTTTTCAAGAAAAAATATAAAATATAAACTCTAATAGTCTAATATGAGTTATATAATCAACAAAACAGTCAAAAAATTATTGATGAATAGTTATCTAAGGGTAAAATTGCAATTGTACTATTCATAACAAAGAAAAAGAAAAAAAACTAAGGATTTATAATAATAATGATTCTTATCACATTAATAATAATAATAAATGAATATGACAAGACTCTTCTAAAAAATGCTTTGATAATCAAGCTTGGTCTTACTCCCGTCTAACAAATAAACCAAAGTTCCAAAATTACCCTCAACACATGTTAGACAAGGGATAACAGTACTAATGTCCCGCACATGCCTCCATTTCTAGATCAACCTTGGTCTCTGTGTAATGGCATGGAGGGAAAAAAATCATTAAAAGCGTGAGTGGAAAAAAATAAACATAATTTGAAAATACATTTTACGAAGAAAAGAAAAAAAATCATTTACCCTCTAGTTATAAAACAATGCACGCATATATAAGTTCTATATCAACTCAAATCATAATAAAATTAATCATAATTTGTGGGACCCACAAATCATAAAATGTATACAAAACATGTGGCCCACATTTCGTAGAAATTCTTTGTTTAAAAAATCATGTGACAAAACCTAGACGCCAATATCAATAACCAAACACTGATTTCCCCGAGTATCAGCCGTCTAAGAAGAACTCCGAGCTTCGGTTGCTTGGGAATAATAACAATAACAATAACCTCGAGCATCAGCCATCTGGAAAATACCCATAGCTTCGGCTGCCTAGGAAACAATCATCCCGAGCATCAGCCGTCTGGGAAACACCCTAACTTCGACTGCTTGGGAAACATAACCTTGAGCTTCGGTCGCTTGAGAAACACTCTTAACCTAGATCGTTTGGGAACTCATCACAAAAACAACGTAACACAATCCATGGATTAAATCCAAGACTTTACTTTTAAAACAAAACCTTGATTCAAATTCCAAGTCAAATATTTTGAAACCAAGCCTAAGCCCAAACCATTGTTTCCACAATACCGTAAAATTCATTTAAAAAATCAATAAAATCCTGAATAAATATGTTAAATCTGGAAAAATCATTAAAACATATTTAGAATAATTGATTTACCATATTGAAATTCAAATCATATAATAAAACATTTAAAACATTTAACTATGTGGTTATATTAGTAGACTTTATCTTTGTATAATGATATTATATAATAACAATAATTGGGAATAATTAGGATCTCCTAATAAATTGTGTATTATAAGTTTGTGATTATTAATATAGTTGAAATGGCAAATTGGATATTAATAAGGAAGATGTAAAATTGTGGTTATAATTGGTTAATAGTCAAGAGACACTAATATTGAAGCATAGTGATATGAAGAGAGATGTGGATTTTGATATGTCTATGTAATTTGAACGGCAAATCTTTGATAATTCTTATGATTGAAAGTAAAGAGCCTGAACATGGTGAAATTCATAAATGCTCCTACTTGTCGGGGTTAGCGGGTTGGATGTGGGCGGTAACCCCGCAAGATGGAATTAATTTTGGTTATTTAATAAAAGTTTGAACCAGGTTAAAATTTTATAAAATCTCTTGTTTGACAAGAAGTTGTCAGACTGGAGCAGAACCCGTCCGGCTTTCATGGACATTAAGTTGCCAGACTAGAGCAGAACCCGTCTGGTTTTCATGGAAATTGGGTACGGGTCCCGCCAACTTGGTATCAGAGTTTGGGTATTGATTTAATTATTTTTTTGATATGATTTATATGATAATAAATGGATTGCATTTTAATGAATTTTGATGATTTTATGAATAAATGGTGAAAAGATTTAAATATGTATAGGAGTTTCTTTGAGTTTATTGGAAATTGTTTTAATGCACGGTTCACGAGATTAGACATTGGTTTTACGAAATAGACATATATGAACTAATTCGAATGTGATAGTTAAACGGTTGCTTAAGGGTTTTTGGAAGCTATGATATTTACATGATAAAGGTATGATGATGTATGATGTATGATAATTATGGGAGTATGATTATGCTAATATGATGCCCTGATGGAGTTAATGTGATGACATGATGGTACATATCTTGACATAACGATAATATATAATAAGGATATGATGATTAACTGGTTGTTATGCATGTTTTATGAGGAACTTGTTTATATCATGTCTTGACTTTATATTGACTTTTGGAAATTGGTTTTAGACTCAAAATAACTTTTCCACATGCTTTTGAAGGTATTGGATTGATTGAGATTTATATTGTTTTATAAATTATTTTAATGATGTGTTTTACAATATTTTGATGTAACTTGTGGTTTGGGCGTAGGCCCGGAATTTGAATTGTAGATTTGATTCATGGAATTAAGATGCTTTAGAAATTTGATAAGCAATGTTATGTTGTGATTGTGAACTTGTCTATGCTTCTAGTATGGTATTATTGTATTGTGGACAGATGGTGGTGGATTAGTCTCAGACGCCGAGTTAATACTCCTTTCTTGAGACTGGTATGGCGTGGGATGACCACTCAGACATCGAGTTGGGCTCCGAATCCTGAGTGGGTGGTGGTTGGTCAGTCTCGGACATCGAGCAGGGCTCCGAATCCTGAGTCAGTAAATACTCGAACGTCGAGCTGGGCTTCGAATCCTGAGTGAGATATATGTGGATGTTGGTTAGTTTTAGACATCAAGTTGAGCTTTGAATCTTGAGACTAGTGTGAGAATGACGAATCAGACGTCGAGTTAGGCTCCAAATCCTGAGTCGGGATTCATTCAAACGTCGAGCTGGGCTCTGAATGACAGGACCCGTCCCTAATTACAAAAAAATCGGATCGGTCTTGCTCCCGTATGACAACTCGGATCGGATAAGGGATATCACTAACTTTGATCACGTCCATATTTTATTTAATTAACTAAATATAATCCGTCCTTGCGGGGTTACCTTCCACTTTCATCCCACTAACCCCGACAAGTTACGGAATTACAAGTTCGATTATAAACTGAAATTTTTATAGTTTATACATAATTTGTAAATCCTTATCTTACCCAACTGTGTAAATAATCAGAAGACTTTTTCTTTAGTCAATCAAACTATCAATCTCTCATTACTCACACCTAAGATTAATTTAACTAAATAGCAATTTAACGTAAAATTACATCGACTTTCACCACCTTCCATACATCTCGTATCCATCGTAATTATTGATAGTTAAGGTAAAGTTTACTTCTAGTACCAAGTGCACATAAATCGTATAATAAATTATAGATAAGTAGGTTCCATAATTTCCAAACATAACTATCTAATTAAAATAATAATTATTAACGTAAACTATAAGTCTTCATTTTCCCTTCAACAAAGGGTTTCTTTAAACAAATTCACCATAAGTTATTATTGTTATTAATATCCATATAATCATCAATATCATTATGGTTATAAGTATCGTCATTAAACTAATATCTCCTACAATATAATTCCATATAAAACACATATAGACTATACAATATTTAACAACACAAAATTTCACATGCTAATCACAACTTATACAATCCACCCATTAACCATGTCACAAATTGTCCATATTCTCAAAATTAGGAAAATTACTATAATAGTTATAAGATAATAACCTATCTATTATCCACTCATTTATAATCCAATGATTAATAGGTAAATCCTTATTTATACCCAAACTTTAAAGTTAATTAAAGATACGTAATTAACCCATAAACTTTGGACGAGTACAATTCCTTCCTACGAGATCCAATTGACTTGATTCTTGAACCATTAAACTCAGAAGACATGAAGGAACAAATTTCATATTGACAATTTTTTGAGGTGATGTGACACGCGCTCCCACGCGCCACAAGAAGTGGTTGCACGCGAAGCTCACGGGCTAGGCACTATTCATCGTCCCTTCCACCCATTTGTTTGGTATTCGGGTCGTCCGACCCAGCAACCCGACCTGGCCATTTCTCACTCATTTTACATCCATTTCCCACTCTGTTTCATCCCAAATACTCTACTTTAACCCAAAATGTGATATGTAAAGTTAAAATGATGAAAACTTACCTTGATGGCGCAGTACCACCTCGTGAGCTACGG
Source organism: Prinsepia uniflora (assembly GCA_032719365.1). NCBI lineage: Eukaryota > Viridiplantae > Streptophyta > Magnoliopsida > Rosales > Rosaceae > Prinsepia > Prinsepia uniflora. The sequence goes on from CM064862.1 coordinate 65,666,283, forward strand.
CCATCGTTTCAAAGTCTCTTCTAGGGACTTCCCTGCATCCCATCCTCTTATTTTTAAGTCTGAGAGAACCTTAAGAACATGGTAGCCCTTTCAGGGATCGTGGATCCCTACCAAGAAGCTCCACGACCTCTTGAATGCTCACAGCCAAACTGTGGTTTCCACAGTTTTCTTCTGCGGGTCTGGGAGTCCCCAACTTTTCCACAACCTCGTTCTGAACCTCTCATTTCCTTGCTATATAACCTCATTCATCCCTTCTTCCCTTCCTGGTCCCCTGAGTCGTAGATCACCCTCACGGTTTCGTAGTTTTTTGTTTTCCTTCCTTTTCGGTTGCACATCACCGAATTACTAAGCACACAACACAAAACTCATATTTATAAAACATTAAGTTGGTGGAAGTAGTGTGTGTGGTGGGAAAATCAAGAAAATTCTAGAGAATTCTAGAATGTACTAGAATAGTCTATGTTTCTCTTCAAAATGACAAAAGTACCCCTATACAATTTAGACCTCAAACGATCTTGTTCGAACTCCAATTTTGGCTTGTCGCCTGTCTACGCACTTAGGACATTGATACCTTCGTACCTGTCTTTCTGAATTTCCTGGAGAAAGTCACGATCAAAGGTCAACACTTTGACTTTTTGGTCAAAAGTTAACATTTTGACTTTTTGGTTAAAAGTCAACATTTTGACTTTTAGTGGAAAAATTATCATTTCAACTTTACTCAAAGTTTTGAGGCGTTACAACCTACCCCTCTTAAAAAATTTCATCCTCAAGGATAGCGGAATGACCGGGAACGACGTAAGTGCGCGCGTATCGACGCGACGTCGGAATGGTCTGTGAGTGGACTTTGTTTTCTAACTCTTGATGCATGCATATATGTTTTTATATGTTTTCTATACGTGATTCTATTATTTGATTTATGATCTGATGGTTTATGGTTTTACACGTTTTTCGAGGAAATTACGGAATTTCACGTTTTACAAGATTTCGATGGATATTGTGATTTGAACCTGGTTTTCATGATTTGATGTCGGGGTTTGAAATATGATTTAAAATCAATGATTAAAATGGATTTCGAAAAAGTGTTTTCGGGCTTGAAGCCCAGATCAGAAAGTGATTTTAAGAAACATGATTTCGGGTTTTTGAATCGGATTTCCGGATGACGATTCGGGATTCGATTTGGGACTTGAGAGTGGATTTCCGGGTTTGGGTTCGGAATGGTTATTCTGGATGCCGGCTTACGGAATGATGGTTGCGGACTCGGATCTGGAAAGGAGATGGATATGAGTTTTGGGTTTGGATTCGGGATCCTGATGAGATTGTGGATTCAGATTCGGAAATGAAAAAAAGGTTTTCAAATGGTTTGGATTGGATTTGCTGGATCTGGTTATTGGGTTTAAATACCCGGATATGATATGACGGGGGCAGACCCGTATTGGGTTTAAAGACCCGGATTGAGTTTAAAGACTTGGGAGTTTAAAGACTCGGATATTATGATTTTCTCCCGTAGGCCTATTGAGTTTAAAGACTCAGGAGTTTAAAGACTCGGATTACACTGAGGCCTGGATTGAGTTTAAAGACTCGGGAGTTTAAAGACTATAGATCCAGCAAGTTCGATGAATGGAAATGTGGTATGGTTTTCAATAATGGTTTTCGATGGTTTTGGACTGAGGCCCGAGATTTGGAAAAAGGAACCTGTGTTCGGTTTTTCTTACATGGTTTGCTTAGCCGGAATAATGAATGGTTTTTAGGACATGAATTTGATATGCATGCATTGGTTTTTAAACGGAGGGTATAAATGTAATTGTGTTATTGAACTGTTTTTGAACTTATACTTTATTTTTGTCCACTCACAGTCTTTTGTGTTTTCGATACCCTCCAGGTTGTTGCGGCACGGGCTGTTGATCGAGAGAGACGGAGACATCACACTCGCGCTCCACAGTAGTTCGGTATACTCTAGGAAGACTGGTACCTTTTCGGATGGTTGGATCGAGAATCCTTTGTCCTACTTACGTGTCGTATGAAGGTTGGACGTTGGTTTAGCCTTCGTGTCATGCGTAAGTTAGACGGGATCGGGATTTAGCCCTTAATCCTGGGGCATTAGGGGTGGTTCCTGACAATTGGTATTAGAGCGAGGTTTCGTGTGTTCTGCGCGAGGTTTGGTTCCCAGAGTCGTTGGTTTGTCGACTTGGGTGGTGTGATGCTACTGTGGATGTGATGTCTTGACGTGGAACAGTCCGACAGCAACCTGGATACGATAGTGATAGTACGTTCGTTGTGGTTAGTTAGCAGTGGTTGTCAATGTCAGGATGTTAGTCGCTCGATACGTCGTACGAGGTGTGACATACGTCGGCTTAGGGCTGGAACGGTTCGTGTGTTGGCATTGGTTTTGCTTGATGGATGGACCATAAGGGTTAGAGATACACTGGCAGGATTAATCTGGATGGTAGCTGGTGAGCTACAGATGAGTAAGTGGGTTGGCCTGAGGGGCCTGAGAGTAGCTTGTTGAGTTAGTAAGATACGTAGGCCAAGGAGGTCGGTTGAAGGTGGCCGGTTTGGCCGGATAGTGTTTGGATGTTGATCGTATGGATTGGTGACCTTTGGTCAGTTGGGTTGACTTTGGAATTGTGCGGCTACGAGTAGCCGGATACCTTGAGTGGCAGAGTTTAGGAACTACTTTGAGATTCGAGGGATTTTTCCCCCTTAGTGATGGATACTGGTTGATGTTGGTGAGTAGAGTCACGATAAGGAATGGTCTTAGTCGGGTGTGACGACCCGAGTGGTAAGTTTGTAGTGAACCAGTGGCAATTGCGGGTTTGGATAACCTGGACGACGAGGATGATTTGAGGTACCCCGTGGGATTACTGGATTGTAGTGAGAAGTACCTGAGGGAAACTGTGAGTTGGGGTTTGTGGTATCGTAGTCCTTGTGGTTTGGGCCGACTTACGGTCGGATTGGAGATGGTGTTGCTAGGTGCAGCCGAGGTAGTGGGTGCCTGGTGGATGACTCTGGACGAGGATTTGTACTCAGAGCAAGGTAGTGATGACCATGGGTAGGTCATGTATCAGGACGAACGGTCAGGATGCCGTTGGTTGATCAGAGTAGCTCAGTGGAAGCGCGGTGGACCTAGGCTTCATGTTGGATCGGGCTAGGTTGGTATGGACAGGTTGACCATCAGTGGGATTAATTTCGTGGACTCATCCTGATGTGTTAGAAATGCTGAGGTTAGCATTTGGGTAATGCCGAGGCCCGTGCTTGGAAATTGTTTGAGAGTTGGTGACTTGTATCCTCGCAGGTGCTTGGAGTGGAACCTCGGGAAGGATGTGATGCGATCATCAGAAGGAGTGATGATTGATACCCTTTTCAGATGGTGCATACACAGTGATTAACCGACATGTGAGTGGTTTGGGTGCAAACACGTGGTCGTGATCCGTAGAAGTTGAGAATCGCCTAAAGCTAGTGGAGTAGAGTTGGAAAACTCGTGGTTGAAATGCTAGGATTTGTAAACCTCCCTTAACTTGTGATGTGTTCCAAAGTAGAGAAGTACTTGGTGACGCCGATTGTAGAGAGTGTTAGGAAATGGTGTTAAGATGGATTATAGTCGATGTGATGGCATGGTTGGGGACCATTGTGAGTTCCCTTGAAGGATGACGGAAGGAAATGAGAAATGAGTGACTATAACTGATCGATATGAGGTTATTGAAGAGAACCCACAAGCTAGACGTGCGGTATATAAGTCGATTGGATTGGATGCAGTGGCTTGAAACGTAGTTAGTATGATGAGATGACAAGACAGAGGTTGGATGTGTTGAGGAAAGTGCTCTGTCTTGTAGCAGTGGTGCGTACCTAGTGATAGTCGAGATGTGAGAATCGGTTGGTGTGGTGTTGGTAATATCGCGGGAACGAGATGGATTTGTGATGACCCTAGTGTGATTGTTCCGATGAATTAAAAGTTGGTTGAGTTGATTCACAGGGAAAGATGTGGTGACAATTTGGGCACTATCATGATATATTGGATTGGCAGGTGCTGGACACCGGGTAGGAGACCCAAGTGTAAGATCAGTTGGATGTCTCCCCGCTCGTTACAGAGGTACGAGATGTGGAATTTCGGGACGAAACTTTTTTTAAGGAGGGTAGATTGCAACGACCCGTCCAGGAAGTCGGGATTAGCTTAGTAGTTAATGATGGATTAACGAAGATAATCGGTGATTAGTTGGATACATTCGGACGGGTGGCGTAGAATGACGATTTTGCCACTATAATGGGCAAAATGTTGACTTTTAGTTCGGGAGGTCAAATGGACTTTGACCGATGACCGTGACGTAGTTCGGGACGTCACGAGTTCATAGACAGGTGGCACGTCCGATTCCGACATCAGAGGAGGAAGTTATGACGTTCGGAAGGTCGAGAGCATTTTCGAAATTAAGTCAAAAAGGTGGAAATTGTTGACTTTTTGTATGACAAGTATTCTTTGCGCAAACCGAGGACCGTTAGGTAGGTCTCGACGTCCTGAGTACAACGACAGTCGGCACGCCTTTATCGGACTTTGGATGAGATAGTTATGGGTTAAGGAATTTGAAGGGCAAAATGGTAATTTTTTCCTAATAAGGGTATTTTGGTCATTTCTGTGCCCAAGGATCTGTGACCAGCGAGTGTTGGACACCTGGCTGTTTGGGACATGGTGTCCATCAGATTGGGGACACGTGGCCTTTACTGGAAGGCCGTGGATCTTTCCCACCACCTCTGTTGGTTTTCAAATTGGGTTTGCACGGGTGTGGCCGCGAAAGGAAAAAACAGAGTGATGTCTTGATTGTGAGAATCAATTCCGTTGAGGGAGGTGTTGGTTGTTGATGAATGGAGGAAGGATGTGGGAATTAACGGCGGAGGAGTGTGGTGGTGGTGCGCCACGGGCCGTCATGGACGAAGGAGTGCAAATTCTGAAAAAAAAAAAAAAAAAAGCAGGGGGGCAGTGCAGCTGTGAATCCAATCTCTTGAATTCTTCAGCAAAAGCTGCTGGCCTGAGAATAAAAGTTGGGAAGGACAACAGGATAAGCCCAACGGACTTGGATTTGAGGCTGGAAAAGAACGGTAAGGTTATTTCCATAAAAAGGCCTTGTTCGATTTTAAAAATGGTAATCGTCATTTTAGCAGTTATTGATCGATTTTGTGGAATGGACCGTGTTTTGGAGGTCTGAAGTAGTTAGTTGGACTTGAAATCAGGGATTGAGGTAGCCGGATGGACGAGGACACAGAGGAGGCAGTTCGGGTTTTTCTTGTTCGACTTGGGCAGGTAAAAACAGGTTCTATTATCATGATTTAATTAGTTAAAACGATGGTAATGGGTTGGACGAACTTAATGGAATCAAAAGGACACAAAACTGGACCAGTTAGACCCGTGAATCGGCCACGCCAGTTCGGCCTGAACCTTGAACCGGTCGGACCGGTCGAAGCAAGGTTGAAGACGACACTGTGCTGGCGCGTGAGGCCCACACGCAGCCCCTTTGGGCTACGCGTGTGGGCGCGTGGCACAGTGTTTGAGAATGGTTCCAACACCACTTTAAAGTATTCGATGTAACGAACATTTTGGCCCTGGTTTCGGGTCAATCGGACATCGTCTCGATAATTTTCGGGATGTCCGATGGTTTTAGGGCTCGGTTAAAAATAGATAAAAATACGGGAAATTTTGGGGCTTTACTATGACCTTTGTGAAGTAGTCAGTGACCTTGGTGTGGGATTTGGACAGGTTCGGGAAAGCCGAGGATAGCGGAATGACCGGGAACGGCGTAAGTGCGCGCGTATCGAGGCGACTTCGGAATGGTCTGTGAGTGGACTTTGTTTTCTAACTCTTGATGCATGCATATATGTTTTTATATGTTTTCTATACGTGATTCTATGATTTGATTTATGATCTTGATGGTTTACGGTTTTACACGTTTTTCGAGAAAATTACAGAATTTCACGTTTTACGAGATTTCGATGGATATTGTGATTTGAACCTGGTTTTCATGATTTGATGTCGGGGTTTGAAATATGATTTAAAATCAGTGATTAAAATGGATTTCAGAAAAGTGTTTTTGGGCTTGAAGCCCAGATTAGAAAGTGGTTTTAAGAAACGTGATTTCGAGTTTTTGAATCGGATTTCCGGATGACGATTCAGGATTCGATTTGGGACTTGAAAGTCGATTTCCGGGTTTGTGTTCGGAATGGTTATTCTGGATGCCGGCTTACGGAATGATGGTTGCGGACTCGGATCTGGAAAGGAGATGGATATGAGTTCTGGGTTTGGATTCGGGATCCTGATGAGATTGCGGATTCAGATTCGGAAATGGAAAAAGGTTTTCAAATGGTTTGGATTGGATTTGCTGGATCTAGTTATTGGGTTTAAAGACCCGGATATGATATGACGGGGGCGGGCCCGGATTGGGTTTAAAGACTCGGATTGAGTTTAAAGATTCGAGAGTTTAAAGACTCGGATATTATGATTTTCCCCCGTAGGCCTATTGAGTTTAAAGACTCGAGAGTTTAAAGGCTCTGATTATATTGAGGCCTGGATTGAGTTTAAAGACTCGGGAGTTTAAAAACTCGGATAGATCCAGCAGGTTCGATGAATGGAAATGTGGTATGGTTTTCAATAATGGTTTTCGATGGTTTTGGGCTGAGGCCCGGAATTTGGAAAAAAGAACCTGTGTTCGGTTTTTCTTACATGATTTGCTTAGCCGGAATAATGAATGGTTTTTATGACATGAATTTGATATGCATGCATTGGTTTTTAAACGGAGGGTATAAATGTAATTGTGTTATTGAACTGTTTTTGAACTTATGCTTTATTTTTATCCACTCACAGTCTTTTGTGTTTTCGATACCCTCCAGGTTGTTGCGGCACGGGCTGTTGATCGAGAGAAACGGAGACATCACACCCGCGCTCCACAGTAGTTCGGTATACTCTGGGAAGACCGGTACCTTTTTCGGATGGTTTGATCGAGAATCCCTTGTCCGACTTACATGTCGCATGAAGGTTGGACGTTGGTTTAGCCTTCGTGTCATGCGTAAGTTAGACGGGATCAGGATTTAGCCCTTAAGCCTGGGGGATTAGTGGTGGGTCCTGACATGTACTGTCGCCCGTACAGTGCCTCAAAGGGCGCCATCCTGATGCTTGCTTGGTAACTGTTGTTGTAAGCAAACTCCATCAAGGGCAAGTAGGCATCCCAAGTGCCCTGGGACTGTAACACACAAGCTCTCATCATGTCTTCCAAAATCTGGATGGTCCTCTCTGATTGCCCATCCATTTGAGGGTGAAACGTTGTGCTGAAATGCAATCTCGTACCAAGGGCTCTATGCAAGCTCTGCCAAAACCTCGAGGTAAACCGCGGATTTTGGTCTGACATAATCGACTCTGGAGTACCATGCAATCAGACTATCTCATCAATAAACAATTGTGTCAGACGGTTGGGCTTAAAGATTTCGCACACGGGTAGGAAGTTGGCCGACTTAGTAAGGAGATCGACGATTACCCAAACACCATCAAATTCACTTCGAGTAGTTGGTAACTTAAACACGAAGTCCATGGTAATATGGTCCGACTTCCACTCGGGAATTGGAAGGGACTGCAGGGGTCCATAAGGTCTCTGTCTTTCAGCTTTCACCTGTTGGCAGATCAAACACCGACTTATGAAGTCCGCAATCTCTCGTTTCATACCTGCCCACCAGTAATATTCTCAAAGTGTTCGATACATTTTGGTTCCCCCAGGATGCATGGCATAGGCCGAACTATGAGCTTCCTCAAGTATCTCAGTCCTCAGTGACGTATCCTCTAGCACGCACAATCGACCCTGTTTCTAAACCGCACCGTCGTCTCTGATAGTGAAATCCTGTCTTTCCCCGGCTTCGACTCCCAATCTGATGCGATATAGGGTTACGTCACTAAGCTGGGCATCGCGGATCCGATCCAATAGTAAGGGCCTCACGTGATAGCTCGCTAAAAGGGCCTCATCATCATCCATCCCAAGACTAACTCCGACCCGTCGGAGTTCCACTAGCAATGGTAAGTAGATCATACGCAGATGGGCAACCGAACCAATCGCCTTCTTACTCAAGGCGTCAGCCACAACATTCACTTTTTCGAGGTGGTACTCAATGGTGCAGTCATAGTCTTTAATTAGTTCCAACCATCTTCTCTGTCGCAAATTTAACTCATTCTGAGTGAAAATATACTCTAAACTCTGGTGGTCAGTATAAATCTTACACGTCTCCCCGTATAGGTAGTTGCTACAAATCTTTAGAGCGTACACCACGGCTGCTAACTCTAAGTCATGAGTCGAATAGTTCACCTCGTGTGGCTTCAACTATCGGGAGGCATAAGCTATAACCCTCCCGTGCTGCATCAACACACATCCCAGACCCTGTAGGGATGCATCACTATAAACCACAAACTCCCCACCATCACTGGGTAAGGCCAAAACAAGAGCAGTGGTCAACCTTTCCTTTAGTTCCTGAAAACTGTTTTTGCAATGCTCGGTCCAAACGAAGTTAACCCCTTTTCTCGTCAGGCGGGTCAAGGGTGCTGCAATAGTAGAGAAGCCTTCCACAAAACGTCTGTAATACCCTGCCAACCCCAGGAAGATTCGAACCTCAGTCAGGGTCTTAGGTTGTTCCCAATTTGTGATTGCCTCTGTCTTTTAGGGGTCCACACTGATCCCCTTCACCGAAATCACATGGCCTAAGAAGCCAACACTGTTCAACCAAAATTGACACTTGTTGAACTTAGTGAACAACTGGGCCTTCCTCAACCTTGTCAATACCAACCTTAGGTGTTTCTCATGTGCCCTATGTATCGACCCGTCCCGAATATCGGGATTTAATAATATTTAATTGTGATTTACTAATCTGGGATTAGTTGAGCGATTTCGGACGAATTGTGCAAAATGACCGTTTTGCCCCTGGGCGTGGGCAAAACGTTGACTTTTAATTCGGATGGTCAAATGGACTTTGACCGATGACCGTGACGTAGTTCGGGACGTCACGAGTTCATAGACAGGTGGCACGTTCGATTCCGACGTTCGTGGTGAAAGTTATGATGTACGGAAGTCCAGGGGCATTTTCGTAATTTGGACGAAATAGGGGCAAATGTTGACTTTTTGACCGGAATGTCCGATGGCCGAGGGCCAAGGACCGTTACGGAGGTTTCGTCGATGCGAATCCAACGACAGGCGGCACGCCGAAATCGGACTTCGTACGAGGAAGTTATGGTCTGGAACGTGAAATCGGGGAAGTTACGTCTCGGTAACTGTGTGGATTATTTTATTCTGAAATGGTGGTTGGAGGACACTTGGATGAGTGACAAGTGTCACTCATCCGACGGCTAGATTGGATCTTGATCCACTAATCATAAACTATATACTAAAAGCTTCCACTACATAATAATCTAGAATTTAATCCCTGCTTTTGATCTGAGCCATCCATTCCACCCCCAGATTGCATCACAGCCGTCCATCTCATTTTCCCCCTTCCATTTCTGATCATTCCTCCCTCACCGTGAACAAGCAAATTGAGAGTTGGGTTCTGGCCATTGCCAATCTCTCTTCCACAATTGATTGCACAAATGGTTAATTGGTGATTTGGGGAAGGTTCTGGCTGAGGGAGAGCACGGGGGACTGAGTGGGGTGGTGTAATTTGGGAATCAAAGTTTCGGGGAATTGGAGGGAATTTCGAATTGGAGTAATTGGGCCGTGTCGATCAAAATGGGGTTTAGCTGGAGTCTTCTGGGATCAAAACGAACTGTCTTGCAGCAAGAACGACAGGAAACCGTGTCGGATTGAAGGAGAACGGAGCTTCCATGGCAGCTTCATTTCGAGCTTGAGTTCAACAGGTTAGAGGTATGAATTCATCAAATTGATTGTGCAGAAACATCCCTTACGCTCTCACGATGCTTACTATATGAATTAATTTGGAAATCAGGGACGGAATCGGTGAACCCGAATTGGAAACCCGTCAAGAATCGATCGAGAGTCGTGAGGATTTGGACCCTAAATTGTGTAATTCAATCTACAGAACTTAATTGGTGATTGATTACAAGGGATCAGTTGAAAGAACGGATGGATTTGATGTCGAATTGGGTGTAATTGGACCGGGTCTGTTCGCGGGTTTTTCAACCCGTTTTACAGACAAACGGGTGAGAGGGATGACTGTGCGGTACTGTAGCTGGCGCGTGGCTTCCACGCGCAGCCGCTTGCGGTGGCGCGTGGGGGCGCGTGAGTGCGAATCCCAAGGTATGATCAACATGACTTTTGTCCATGTAACGAACATTTTGGGATTGGTTTCGTGTCGATCGGATCCCGTTTCGTTATTGTTCGGGATGTCCGAAGGTTTTAAATCCAGTTTAAAAATACTTAAAAATTCGGGAAAATTACGGGACTTGAATAGGATGTTAATGATGAGGTTAGTGATCCTCTAATGTGATTTGGACAGGATTGGGAGTCCCGGTGATAGTGGTGTGGCCCGGGAAGGCCTATGGCACGCGTATCGAGGCGCTCGGTTAAACGGTCTGTGAGTGGACATTGGTTTCATAAATTCGATGCATGCATAACTGTTTTATGATTGTTATAATTATGATTAAATGATTTACTTTGGATATCGGTGAATTTAAAATGATTTCACGTATTTCGAGGTGAATTACGTATTTGTACGTAAACCGAGGTTTTCTGGATTTGCACCGATTTCCATAAATATGTTTGGATATGATTTCATGAAACGGTTATGAACTTAAATAATGTAAAATCGGGCCAGGGGCCCAGTTGAACTATGAAATCGGGCCAGGGGCCCAGTTAACTTGTGAAATCGGGCCAAGGGCCCAGCTGATTTCTACATATGATTGCGGGTCGAGGACCCTAAATGGAATTGAATAAATGTTTCCTGGTTTACATTTTATATATGTTCACATGCTGGAATCAATAAATGGTTTTGATGATATTTCGGTTATGGCACGTTTCACGGTATTTGGGCATGAGACCCGTTTGATGAAACGTAACGGTCAGTTCGGATTTTACCTATGTATACCTATATGTTTTGCATGTGGATATCGATAAAATGTATTTAGTACTGCACTGTATAGATCCTTCCATATTATATTGTCTCCTCCGGCGAGGTACCCCGGAGAGGTCACGGGCGTCTAGTACGTCCAGCGTCTATGACGCTAAGCATCAGGTGATGCTGTACCCGAACGGGGTTCGGGGATTTAACTCGGAAAATTGAGACCCGAGTGGCACGCGTAGCCTTGTGATTGTGACCTTATTGACGTCAGGGACGTCAGACATCAGGGATGTCGGATTGGAGTGTATAGTGCAACAACTAAAATTATACTTATGGTTTTATTATATGCCTTATGGTTTATATTACTGGATTTATGAAATAACTCTTGGATTGACTTTTGGAATTTGAAACTATGCTTTGGTTTCCGGGCTAAGGCCCTAATGGTTATTTCTAAATATATATGGGATTATTGGTTTTTGGTGCGTGCATATGATTTTACTGAGGGGCATAAATGTCTTATAAATGTTTTCAACAGACTTGTTTATTTTCGTCCACTCACAGCTTTTGTTTTCAATGCCCTTCAGGTTGATTCCGGATACGACTGCAGCAGAGACTTGAGCATCGCACACCTCCTCCATCGATCCTTACGCACTCTGGAAGCCCGTTTGGGCAATGGCAATCGGTTATCCCTTGTCTGGCGCCTCTTGTCAGACGGGAGCACGTCACATTCCATGGTAATCCCGGGGGAATTGGGATGGGTCGTGTCACCCTAGCTCTTTTTGAATACACCAAAATATTATCAATAAACACGATTACAAACCTATCCAAATAGGACTTGAACACTCGGTTCATCAAATCCATAAAGGCTGCAGGTGCATTGGTCAAACCAAAGGGCATCACTAAAAACTCAAAATGCCCATACCTGGTCCGGAAAGCTGTCTTCGTGACATCTCCCTCGGCGATCCGTAACTGATGATACCCAGACCTCAAGTCGATCTTTGAAAAGTACCTTGTTCCCTTCAACTGGTCAATAGGTCGTCTATTCGAGGTAAGGGATACTTATTCCTCACTATTACCTTATTTAGTTTCCGGTAATCCACACATAGTCTGAGACTACCCTCATTTTTCCGTACGAATAGGATCGGTGCTCCCCACAGCGATACACTTGGTCGGATGAATCCCAACTTGAGTAACTCCTATAGCTGTTCTCTTAGTTCCCTCAGTTCTGCTGGTGCCATACGATAGGGTGCTTGTGCAATAGGTCCAGTCTTTGGAAGTAGCTGTATCGTAAACTCAATCTCTCGGGTTGGTGGCAGTCCTTGTTAGTCTTCTGGAAACACATCTGGGAAGTCTCGCACCACTGGTATATCTTCCATTCTTAGTGTCGCAATACTCATGTCCACTACATGAGCTAGATACCCCTGACAACCTTTCTTCAGTAACTTTCGTGTTGTGCGGGCCGAAACAATTCTTGGTGAAAAACTCGCGACGTCTCCTGGGAAAGTCAAGTCAGGTACGCCCTGACTCCGGATTAACACTCTCTTTTTACTACAGTCCATCAGTGCTCCATGTTCGGACAACCAATCCATACCAAGGATGACATGACCGCCCCCGAAGGGACATTGATAACCGTGCCCGGTCCTGCTCCCGTCTGGCAAGTCGACTGAAGTTCCCAAAATACCCTCCGTACTTGCCAAACAAGGGATAGCCACACACGTACTCACTCATGCCTCCGCCTCTCGATCAGCCTGGACCAACGCGCCACGACCTGGAGGGTCAATAAAAACACAAAAGGTGTGAGTGGGAAAAAATGAATCAGTTATAAAACAGTTACAGAAAGACATTTCTACCCTCCACGTAAAACCAATGCATGCATTCCAAAATCATTTCGCATTTCGTTTCATTTCCAATATAAGAAAACCGTGAACGAAAATCAAATCATTTTCCTTTACTTAACCTTCGGGTCTTAGCCCACAATCATAAACACAGGGCCTCAACCCAAAACCATGAATCAAATCCAAGTACACAACATAATCCAAATCCATCAAACCATAAAAACCGGGCCACTGCCCAACACATCCGAAAACATCAAAGATCAACATCAAATCACAAGTCAATAAGTTTTGTTGGATATCAGTCACCGAGTCTTTAAACTCACATATATCAGGCCTTCCCGGGATATCAACGAGTCCTTAAACTCAGAACATAATCAATAGGCCTCGGGGGGATATCACAATAACCGAGTCTTTAAACTCATCACAGTAACCGAGTCTTTAAACTCGTCACAGTAACCGAGTTTTTAAACTCAATCCGGGTCTTTAAACCCAAAACATAATCCAGCAATAGTACCAGGTCTTTAAACCCAAATCATGTGTAAATCATAACAAGTCCGAATCCATCATGATCCAAATTCCAAAACCAATCCGAAATCACATTTTGTCATAATAGGACTTATGTCCGAATTTCACATTCAAATCCCCAATCATATTCACCATCCATTTCCAAATCCGAATTTGCAATAATGATTCCGTAAGCTAGCATCCGGAACCGTCATCCCGAACCCAAATCCTGAAATCCATTTTCAAGTTTCCGAAAACCGAAATCTTAATCATCAGAATTACTTTTATGCCCTGGGCCTCAAGCTAGAAATCACCTTTTCTGAAATCCGTTTAAATCTTTGAAATCAAATCGTATTTCAAATCCCAAAGTCAAAGTATCAAAACCATGATCAAAACACAATATACTCGAAATCTCGTAAAACGCGCAAATCCGTAATAATCTCGAAATACGTGTCAAAACCGTAAGTCATACTCACAATCATAATCAAAACATTCTTAAAACATGATATGCACAAATCATGTAAAATCGTTCATTAAACCATCATCAAAGCATAGGAGAAACTATAGTCTCGAAATACGTGCAGTTACGTATTGCATATCAAAATACGTATAAATACGAAAATCGTAATTATCATAAGTCATAATCATAATCATAGAAACATTTATGCATGCATTAAATTTTAGAAAGCAAGGTCCACTCACACACCGTCCATAACGCTCGTTTTCGCGCTGCACGCGTTTCCGTAATTTCTGACATTTTTCAGGAATCTTGAATCCTCTCCGAAATCATTCTTTAGGGTCACTAAGGTCTCAAATAACATCATACTAATTTCCCATAATTTTCCGGGAATTAAATGTTAATTAAAAACGTAACATAAACCTTCGAACCCTCGAAACAATATTGAAACGGTGTCCGATTAACTCGAAACCAACACTAAAATGTTCGTTACATTGCATAGGGCAAAAGTCGTGTTGAACTCACCTCGAAAATTGGGCCCACGCGCCCTCACGCGCCGCCGTGAGTGGCTGCGCGTGAGTCCACGCGTCTGCTACAGTAACAGCTACAGTCATCGTCTTCGCTCGAATGACTGGTAAACGGGTCTGGTTGCCCGCGACTAGATTCGGCTAGGTTCCTTTCAATTTCAAGTCCTTTCCTTCAATTGATCCAGTAAAAAGCACCGTTAGAGACCCAATTAATGTTCTGTAAACCTAATTACACACATCAAGTCTGTAAACCGATCATTTCCCTCATGATCAATCAAACGAGTCAAGCGTTGAAACTCACTCGAATCAACTTAGTTTTCAAATTAACTTAAACAGAAGCTTCATAGGACCTGAACGAACACTAAACCATAACCAATTTCAGGAAAACTTACCCGTAGGTGATCGTCCTCAAGCTTGAAATTTCTCCAGAACTGGAACTTGGGTTCTTGGCCAAACCGCGATTGATTTCCTTCAATGTTGGTACGGTTGAACTCTAAACGATCCCAGAAGACTGTTTCTAACCTTGGTTTTGTTCCTCTCGACTCACAAATTAAATTTTGATTTTCCCTCCAATTTTCCCAAAATTTTCCCGACTCAGTTTTCTCTCCAATTCTCAGTCTCTTCCTCTCCAACTGACCCTCTCGACTCACTCTCACTCCCTATAATCAATTCAACCTTCACGGAAACCGAAAGCATCTTTCAGTCCTCTATGTAAATGGTTCCCCACAACTGACCCAAAACCAATTTTCCATGGCACCCGTGCCTGTGTTCTGTTACAAACCCACACCATTTTGTTTCCACTACCTCAAACTGTCCCAATGCCACTAACAATTAAACAATTCCTTGATCAGACCACTCACAATACGGTGGTTCAGCCCCTGCTCCACTGTTTCAAACAGTGCCCCTATGGAAATTACTATTTTGCCCTTCTTCACAAAATTACCAAAATGCCTTTCACGTTCCTAGGCCCGTTAGTTTATCATCCGAACTTCGATTGACACGTGCCACCTGTCGTTGTAATCAGGGCATCGAGACCTACCTAACGGTCTTTGAATTGCGTGGAAAATAGTGGTCGATCAAAAAGTCAACAATTTCCTATATTTCGACCTAATTACGAAAATGCCCTTGAACTTTCGAACGCCATAACTTCTTCCCTGATCGTCGGAATCGGACGTGCCCCCTGTCTATGAACTCGTGACGTCCCAAACTACGTTGCAGTCATTGGTCAAAGTCCGTTTGATCGCTCGAGCAAAAAGTCAACCATTCGCCCAATTTCAGGGGTAAAATCGTCTTTTTCTTCAAATTTTCCTTTTCCAAAAGTCCGGGTCGTTACAAAGGATCACATCAAAATCATGTAAATCTAACACTATCAAATCTGCCAGCAATTCAAAATCCCCTATCCTAACTGGGCAGCTCCTTAACACCTGGTTAACTATATACACATCCCCAGTCGGGGTACCAACACCTAAGTCATCATCAAGTACAAACAACTCTTGATCCAACAACCCAACACAACCTCGTGAAATAAAAGAATGGGTGGCTCCCGGATCCATCAATACACGTACAGACACATCAAAGATAGTAAGTGTACCTGTCAGCACCTCAGGAGCAGTCCTGGCCTCCTGCCAAGTAATCGCGAACACTCGTGCCTGGGGTCTTGCTTCACGACCACGTTCTAGTGGTCCCCCGCGATCGCCTCAATAACCACTCTGTCCTCTGCCCCTAGAAGCATCTGACATGGTACTCGGTGTCTGTCCGGCTACACTACCACTCGACCACTGTAGGCATCCCCTCGACACATGACCAGTCTCACCACAAGTATAGCATGTCGTGTGCCTCATCCAATTCGTAGACCCCACGAAAGTGCCACTCTGCTGCGGTACACTGTATCCGGCCCCACGGCCTCTCTCGCACCTGCCAGACCGACCACCACTCGACGCTCCCCTACTGTGAGATAACTGTCCTCCGCTGAACCGGCCTCTCTTCGGGGCCTTGTGGCCCGAAGGTCCATAAAAATAATGGTCTCTCCACCTTCCCAAATCGGTCTCCTGCTGACAGTTGGCCCAGCTGGATTCCACTCTAGCCGCAGCATCGGCTAGCTCTCGAAGTGTAGTGAAAATCATCGCAGAGAAGGTCACCATAGCTCGGATATCACATCTCATATCCTGATCAAAACGACGACACCTGTCTGCCTCTGTCTGCACATAGACCTCAACAAACCTGGATAGCATCTGGAACCGCTGCTCATACGCGACAGTCGAGTTTCCCTGCTGGAGCTGCAAGAACTCAATCTTTCTCACCTCGCGGAAAGCACAGGGATAGTACTGGTCAAGGAAACAACTCTTAAACTCCTCAAAGTCACAACCAACGCATCCCAGCTCGATAATTCCAGGGTGTACCACCATTCATGAGCCTCACCATCAAGTAGAAAGGTGGCCAACAGTACTCTCTGTTTGGGTGGATAGGACATCACCAAGAAAATCTTTTCTAGTCTCAGAATCCAATGGTGAGCCATCTCACGATCGGCTTCACCCCTAAACACTGTGGCACCCAGGTGACGTGCCAAACCAATCAACAAACTCCCGACACTCAAATCTCCAGAGCCTCCAGCGAGACCCATCTTAGGTGGTGTAAACGGGGGTGCTCGTCTCGGGGGCACACTGAACTGTTAAGAGGCATAAATAATAAGATTAGTACGACAAAACACGCGTGTCAATGTACCCTGTACAGACCGCTAACATAATGCTTGGCTCTGATACAAACTTGATAGGACCGCCCTGTTTTCCCCTTGGGGACCACTGGGAAAGGCCTACTCCTATCTGACATGTAATCCAAAGTACCACAAATACCCTTCCGAGGGTTTTATTACACAAATACCCCTACTGGGGGTTCTAGATACACCAGTGTGTTTCATATTACAACATGTCAGACAAGGGAAATGAGCATTATGTTCGTACTAATACAAATAAAGATAACACCTACCCCCTTAAAGTGGTCCAAACGCAACAGTGATATTTATACCTGGACCCCGGAGTTAATGCCCTCCTTATTTTCCTCTCCTGAAAGGTCAAGAAAAACATTCAAAGTGTGAGTGGACCAAAAATAAAGCAGTTACAAATTCATTTGAACATATATATATATATATATATTGTCCCTTCGTTTCTGTAAACATACATGCATTCAGTAGAAAATATAGAAATACGATAAATTATAAAAACATATAACATTTCTATACATATACGTATATCTATACCAAATACATCTGGGTACGTATAATGTAACGCCTCAAAAATCCAAATCATGTAAATTTATAAAATAATATGTAAAATGACGTTTTTACCCTTGGAGGGGTGTGGTTAAACGTTGACTTTTTGTTTGGAATACTTTTTGTACATTTTTCGAGGACCATTGTGTAGGTCTCGAGACTCTGAGTCCGTAAACAAGTGGCACGTCAAAAATGGAGCTCGGATGCGAAAGTTACGGGTCTGCAAAGGTCAGAGGTAAATCGGTAATTTGACTATCGAAGGGCAAAATGGTCAAATTATGAAATTTGGCTGAGTCACAAACGTGATGTCTCATGCCACCCACCAGTGACACATGTCACTTCAAATGGAAGCTTAGTGGCTGAAGTACCACGAGTGAGACTTAACCGTTCAAAGTGATCACTTCATATATTAATTCAAAGGAAAAAAAAACAAGGAACAAAAACAGAGGACATTGATCCCCTTCGATCCAGCCAGAAACCGTTTGACAAAATCTGAGAAACCTGGAGAAATTAAGAGGGTTAAAGCAAGAAAATAAAAGGATAAAAAAGATGGACCGAGAGGATAATTGAAAACCCATATACAAGAATTTGAAAAATAAGGTGAAAATTCGAATTGAAAGTTGTAAGCCTCAAGGATCAAATTTGAGGTTGGATTCAACCTTCTGTGATCATTTTGAACCACTACACTGATAACGCCCAAACTACGCATTAAATTAAACACGTAATTTGAGTATTATGCAATTTAAACCCTTTTTGTTTAGTTATAGTATTGGTAAATAGGGATCGTTCTTAACCGGGGAAATTAGGGAATATTAATAATATGTAAGTTAAATAGAATAATGAATTGAAAAATTAAAGAATTAAATAATCAAATAATTAAATAATTAAATAACAAAGAATTAAAGAATTAGAGAATAAAAGAATGAAAGAATTAATGAATAAGAGAATCAATGAATTAATGAAATAAAGAATAAAATAATAAAATAATAAAGATGAGGGGGGGGGGGGGGGGGGAGGGGGGTTAGGGATTGTGATCATACAAAACAAGTAAAAACATAAATAAACTAATTCTATTCCTATTTTTAACATATATACAAGTTGACTTTCTTTGAATTTGCAAAATTTGAACATATTACAAAATTCTACTTTCACCATCTCACTCTTGCATACATTTTTTTAAATATTATAAATGCACTAACCCGCGGTCATAAACACTTATAAAATGATTAACCTAATGTTTATGATTTGAATGTGTATTAAACATTTAAATCTCTTCAATTTTATACAAACTGCACCGAACAGCGGTCATAAACACTTAGCATAAAATTGAAGCTCAAGCACTCAAATGTAAGAAGTAAATGAAGTTTGAAAAGTAGAGCACATTATAATGATATCCTTGTCTACAAAAGTTAGAAAGAAAATACCCACAAAAATATTGAATTAAAGAAAATAAAACCGAAACAACAATGAGAGTTTAAGCAAGGAAAAGAACAAGTTACACTTTCGGAATCCAAGAAAGCTTGTGATTCCGAAAATGGATGGAAAAAATGAAATTTTATTCATAAGATTTTCTGACATCAGAAGAAACCTTATGAAGATGGAGGAATAAACACGAAAATGCAACTTAAACTCAAGAATGCAACGGAAATACTAGTCTTGATATTTCTAAAGGAATGATACAATTTGTGTTTTAGAGTTCTCTCTCAAAACAAAGTCCCCTAAACAAATGAATTGAACCCCTATTTATAGGGAGAAAAAAAGGTACTAAAATAAAATAAAGTAATTAAAAATTACAATAAAAAAATAAGTAAAAGTGAAATGATGAATAATGATGAACAATGATAATAATAGGGATGGTTTTAGCTGATTTATGGAGGAATTATGGTAAAAAACCTGCCCAAAAGGGGCAGGTTTGATGCAGGAACAGATCATTGTAAGGCAACAATGATTTTTGGCTAGAAGCAGGTGGGAGTAGCTAAGGATTTCGGCTTTTATCCGCTGGACAGAGGGGAGGATGGCTTGTGAAGGCTGTTGTGCAGCCGTACTTGGATCAGCGCATGCGGGCTGACACCCCTTCTTCATTTCGTTACACGTGCGCCGAAAATGGAACATTGTTTTTGGTAGCAGGCTGCAGGCGCGGCACTGGGCTGGAGAGGCACATCTGGGCTTCCATTTTGGCCCTGGCGATTTTGCTTATTAAATTGGGCCGGCTCCATCAAATGGGCTGCAGCTGTTTATTTAGGCTGCTGCTTCACAGAAAAATGATTTTGGGCTCATCATAGTCTGGGCTTGGATTAATTTGGGCTGCAAAATTAATTAAACAATTAATTAGTAATATTTCACCGAAATTCGTCCATAATTTCTTCGTTATTTATTTAAATAGAAAAAATCACAAAATAAATTATTTTATCTAATTATTTATTATTTTAATATTAAAAGTCAAGTATAAAGGGTATAAAATAATATAAAATAATGCTTATTTAAGGACCTATCAAATACCCCCACACTTAAACTTTGCTAGTCCCTAGCAAATACTAAAATTAAACTACGAATTCAAAACAAGTAAACCCTTAACCATTTGTCTCAAAATTTCATCAATATTATGGCATAAAAGATTTTCACGTAAGGTGTTTAAGAATACAGAATTCAAGAGTTAATACATGGTAACAAAATGTTTAAACAAGTAAGATAATAAGTAAATATGGTGAAATGGATCTCAACATGAATAAAACAAGTATGAATCAACTCACAAGGATATGCACTCATAAATTCACTCAATTTTGTAAGGGTTTGTGTTTGTACTCAAAATATGTGAGCAAATGTTCACATAATAGAAGTAAAGTACTTTTGTAAAATCTCAAACAAACACCTCAAGATAAAGATTAAACGTACTTGCACAAATGAACCAAAACCACAAGCTTACTCAAGTGATTGACTCAACTAATCAAAGTTTACCATCTTAAGGATCATAAGGTCTTTACGAAGGTTGTAATGGGGCTAAGTTTATAGGTAAAGAATATATAGGACAAGTGGTGCTCAAATTCGTTTCAAGACTCAAACGATTCCCAAAACAGAACATAACTTCCCGACCATTGTCAGGACCCACCCCTAATCCCCCGGGATTAAGGGCTAAATTCCGATCCCGTCTAACTTATGCATGACACGAAGGCTAAACTGACGTCCAACCTTCATGTGACACGTAAGTCGGACAAGGGATTCTCGAACCGACCGTCCAAAAACTTTCGAACTTCCCAAAGTGCGCAGAGTCTACTGTGGATCGTACGTGTGATGTCTCCGTCTCTCTCGACCAACAACCCGCAACGCAACAACCTGGATGGTATCGAAAACACGAAAAGACTGTGAGTGGACAAAAATAAAGTATAAGTTTAAAAACAGTTCAATAAAACAATTACATTTATACCCTCCACGCAAAAACCAATGCATGCATATCATGTCAAGTCATGAAATCACTCATATAAAAAACCATCATTGAAAAACCATTTGAAAACCCGTATCATCCAGGCCTCAGCCTTAATCACAAATCAATCTCAAATCCAGGAACTCAGTCCCAAAACTCGTCAAATCCACTTCATCCGGGCCACTGCCCAAAATATCAGAAAACCAGTGAAAAACATCAATCATACAAGTTTACTGGATCTCAAGTGCGCCCGAGTCTTTAAACTCAAAACACAATGCACAATAGCCAGGCCTTCCCGGGATATCTGAGTCTTTAAACTCAAAACACAATCACAGGCCTCGGGGGGTAACATATCCGAGTCTTTAAACTCAAAACACATCAATCTAGGGCCCTCCCCCCGTAAATCAATCCGAATCTTTAAACTCAAAACCAGATCCAGTGGGTTTTCTCTTTTCTTTCCGGGTCTTTAAACCCAAAACCATTTTTCAATCAACCATGAAAACCACAGAAAATCCATCTACGGATTTGCAACAATGATTCCGTAAGCCGGCATCTGGAACCACTGTCCCGAACCCAAATCCAGACTTCCTTTCCAAACCTCGAAAACCAAAGCCGAAACATCATTTCCGAAATCACAAGAACAGGGCTCCCCGCCCGAAATCACTTTTCTGAAATCCATTTCAAAACGTTGAAATCAAATCATATTTCAAAACCCGAAGTCAAATCATACGAGAAAGTGAAACCTCGTAAAACGTGAATTTCCGTTATTTCCTCGAAAAACATACAAAAACCATAATCCATCACAATCATAAATCAAATCATAGAATCAAGTATAGAAAACATATAAAAACATATATGCATGCATTAAGAGTTAGAAAGCAAAGTCCACTCACAGACCATTTATGCGCCTCCTCGATACGCGCGCACTTACGCCGTCCCCGGCCAATCCGCTATCCTCAGCTTTCCCGAACCTGTCCAAAGCCCATAACGAGGTCACTAACTACTTCATAAAAAGTCCTACTCAAGTCCCATAATTTTCCCGAACTTCTAAACGTAAAGAAACGGAACCCTAAACCTTCAACCTCTTAGAACTAACATGAGACGTCATCCGATTGTCCCGAAACTAATCCCAAAAGACTCGTTACAACGATTAGACTCAAAACCATGTTGGAAGTTCCCCCAGAAAAGCCACCACGCGTCCCCACGCGCCGCCCAAAGTGGCTGCGATTGGCCTCACGCGCCTGCACACAGAACATTGTTCACATTCTTCTTCGATGGTCAAACCGGTCTGAACCGACGTGACCGGTTCTCACCCAATACCAGTCCAATTCCACTCCAATCAATCCCATTAGCTTCGTCCTGGCCTAAACAATCGATTCCAATCCTAAAAACTAGACATTTCAGCCTCTAACCCGTCGTCCTCAAGCTCGAACCAAAACTGTCTGAAACCTCTGTTTAGGTTCCCAGCCAACCAAGCAATCCCCCGTCACGGTTTCGACCTCTACAGCTTCCTAAAGACCTATTGAACCCACTAGAACTCACCAAACACCTTGACTCAGCCCCAAAAGTCATGACTTCCAGTTTGAAACCAAACGGAAAAACAGAGTAATCAGAGGGGATTCAAGAAATTACCTGTTCTCCGACCGCCACCGTGAGCTCCGCTGGGTCTGATCGACTCCCCTCAGTCCTCTCAACGCCACCACGGGTTCAATTTGACCGTTTGATCACTGGACGTGCACAACCGTGCATGGTGGTCCTCTGTCCTGTTCTTCCTGGTTTTCCTCGCGATCTCTAATTCCCTCACACTCTCACCACCTCCCCAGAACACTCACCAGCCTCTCCCTTAGTCTTTACTCACTCATCCGATCACAAGAACACACAAACACACACTGCAACCCGATCAATTCCTCCCTCAATCTCACTCTCTGTTTTTCCTCTTCGAACAAACACGATACACACACGCACACATATAATTGCACCGTGCACCCTAGAATCCACTACACACACCCCACGTGTCCACCATCCCATGGCCCAACTCAAAAATATCCAATCTCTCCTATACACTTGTCCCAATCTGGTTTGCACAATTCCCAATGTGCAAAAAGACCAAAATGCCCCTTGTGAGTCAAAATTACCATTTTGCCCTTCGCCATTCTAGACCTATATCTTAACCGTTCGATGTCCGATAAAAGCATGCCGCCTGTCGTTGAACTCAGGGCGATGAGATCTACCTAACGGTCCTCGGTCTAACGCGTAAAAACGTCATTGTACAAAAAGTCAACTTTTCCCCTATTATAACCAAATTACGAAAGTGCCCCCAACCTTCCGAACATCATAACTTCCTCCTCGGATGTCGGAATCGAGCGTGCCACCTGTCTATGGATTCGTGATGTCCCAAACTACGTCATAGTCATCGGTCAATGCCCAATTGACCGTTCGAACTAAAAGTCAAAAATTTGCCCAAACTAGGGGCAAAATCGTCATTTTGCGCCCAAAGTCCTACAGTAACCAACTAACCACCGATTAAGCTCACTAATCCATCACTAAACACTTTACTAATCCCGACTCTCTGGACAGGTCGTTACAACCTTAGTATGAATTCATCCCTTCGAACATGTTCAATTATTCAAATGTAAATGACTTAACTCAAATATAATCAATCCTTATTACCTTGATAGATACTCAACTTTTTTTTTTTTTTTTTTACAAATATCAAGGTAATAACATAGTATACAAAGTTTGAGTAAGTAAATCCATACACATAAAAGTCTTCAAAACATCATCAATTTCTCTTCACACCAATTTCATGTCTTCAATCAAGTCTTTGGAATAAGGGTGAAAAATGTATTTACTAAGCTCAAGTGTTTAGATAATCATGGTGCTGAAGGAAAGGTTTAATATGGGCTCAAATAGGTTAAAACTAAAGGGGTCGCAACTTGTGCGCACAAAATAGGGAACATGGATGTTTGAATTTGTGGTGTTAACCCTAATGCCTTAATCATATCCAAAATCAGAGAGTTCAATGACTTAAAAGCTTTGAAAATCAAATCGAATAAGTTCTAGTACTCTAGAGTTCATTAAGATCTATTGCAAGTAGTTATGAGGCATATGTATATCAATTTAAACAAAGAACTTATGAATCACTCATCAAAGATGTATATATAATTCTAAAGCTCACATAAGGTTCAAATGATTCATGCTTATCTTAACATGCTCTTTTATGTACCAATTTACATGGATTATCTTAAAAGTTATAACATTTAATCACAAAGTATTATCAAAAGAATTCAAGTTATAGTGATCATCTTTATAGCCATAACATACTTATTCCCTTCATTATTATCATTGACAGGTTAAGGGGCAACTTAAGACTCGATAAAAAAAAAAAACGAAAAGACTCAAGAAAGCCGAATTTTTTTTTAACAATTTTATTACACACTTAAAATTGTAAACCACTCCCCCTAACTTAAATTCTACATTGTCCTCAATGTAAGAAAGTAGAAGTGAAATGAACATAGACTCTAAGTAAGGAAGAGGATTTACGAAAATAAAATAAGAAAAACACTAAAGAAACAAAAATAAAAGAGAGTGAAGGGATTAAAGACAGCAAATCTACGGTGATGGCTCCTTCACGACTCGGTTGGGTTGCCTCCCAACAAGCGCTTGAAGTTTAATGTCTGGTCAGCCTAGACGAAGTGCCAAAATCAATTCATATGATGGGGGCTGGAGCACCTTCGCTGTTTCCACATCGTGCTCTCCAAATGCCTCGATGTACGGCTTTAATCTGTGGCCATTAACTTTGAACTCCTTCCCAGTTTCAATGCTTTTGATCTGTATGGCTCCATGGGCAAACATATTAGTAACAACAAAAGGACCTACCTATCTAGAACATAAGTTACCAGGAAAGAGTCTAAGCCGGGAATTGAATAGCAAAACTTTCTGTCCAATGTCAAACGTTTTACTCTTGATCTGCTTGTCATGAAATGCCTTAGTCTTCTCCTTGTAGATCAGAGTGTTTTCGAATGCATCATTTCTGATTTCCTCAAGCTCACTCAGCTGGAGCTTTCGATGAAAACTGGCGTCACCTAGCTTGATGTTGAAAGTCTTGACAGCCCACCATGCTTTGTGCTCCAGTTCCACCGGAAGGTGGCGTGCTTATCCATAAACCAACCTATATGGTGACATCCCTGTAGGAGTTTTGTAGGCCGTCCTGTAGGCCCAAAGTGTATCATCCAATCGCTGGCTCCAATCCTTGTGACTAGGGCTCACGGTTCTCTCTAAAATCTTCTTGATTTATCTATTGCTGACTTCGGCCATTCCACTCGTTTAAGGATGATAAGGTGTAGAGACTCTTTGAGTGACACCGTATCGTTTCAGTAAGGCTTCAATGGTCTTGTTGCAGAAGTGACTTCCACCATCACTTATCAGGACTCGAGGGATGCTAAAACTGAATTCCGAAGAGTTGTTAATCCGGAAACATTTCCTGAATCGCCACGGGATCTTGTTCATGTGCTATGCGGCTCAAATGGTCTGACACCACGTTTTCTACACCTTTCTTGTCTTTAATCTCGATGTCAAACTCTTGAAGAAGAAGAATCCATCAGATTAGCCTTGGTTTCGCTTCCTTCTTGGCTAGGAGATACTTTAGTGCTGCATGATCAATGTAAATAACGACTTTAGTTCGAAGTAAATAAGAGCAAAATTTATCTAAAGCAAACACAACAGTAAGCAACTCCTTCTTGGTAGTGGTGTAGTTCATTTGGGCGTCATTCAAAGTTCTGGATGCATAGTAGATGACATAGGGCTTCTTGTCCCGCCTTTGTCCTAGTACAGCACCAACTGCATAATCAGAGGCATCGCACATTAGTTCAAAGGGTAAAGACCAATATGGGGCACAAAGAATCGGTGTAGTGGTTAAAAGATTTTTAAGCTTCTCAAAGCTTCCTGACAATCTGCATCAAAGACGAAGGGTGTCTCCTTCTGAAGCAGTCGGCACAAGGGCCTTGCAATATGGGAGAAGTCTTTGATAAATCTTTTGTAGGAACCTGCGTGACCAAGAAATGAACGGATCTCTCTCATCGAAGTGGGAGAGGGTAAGTGGCGCACAATATCAACTTTAGATTTATCAACTTCAATTCCTCTTTCAGAGATAATTTGGCCTAAGACGATCCCTTGTCTAACCATGAAATGACATTTTTCCCAGTTAAGTACTAGATTAGTTCCGACACACCTTTGTAAGATAAGTTCTAAGTGTTCTAAGCATGCATCAAAACTATCCCTAAAGACACTGAAATCGTCCATAAATACTTCAATTATTTTTTCGACATATTCAGAGAAATAAAAAAGCATGCATCTTTTGAAAGTACGTGGGGCGTTACATAAACCGAAGGGCATTCTTTGGTAGGCAACAGTGCCAAAAGGACGAGTGAAAGTCGTTTTGTCTTGGTCATTTTGAGCGATACATATTTGATTTTACCCAGAATAACCATCAAGAAAACAGTAATAGAAGTAACTTGCTAACCTTTCAAGCATTTGATCAATGAAGGGCAAAGGGAAATGATCCTTCCTAGTTGCTTTGTTTAGGCATCGATAATCAATGCAGACTCTGTATCCGGTCACTGTTCGCTGGGGCACGACCTCGCCTTCGCTGTTCGCCACAACTATGACTCCAATTTTCTTTGGGACTACTTGGACTGGTGAGACCCATTTGCTGTCTGAAATTGGGTAGATGACACCACAGTCCAAGAGTTTGATGACCTTTTATTTCACGACCTCCATCATCAGAGGATGGATGCGACGTTGAGCTTTACGAGAGGGTTTTGCATCATCTTTAAGCAAGATTCGATGCACACAAGTTGTAGGGCTGATTCCCTTTATGTCTGACAGAGTCCATCCAATGGTTGTCATGTACTTCGTCAAGACCTGTACCAATCTATCTTCCTGTGATTCGGTTAGTGCAGAGGACACTAGGACGGGCAGAGTGTTGTCCGGGCCAAGATAGGCATACTTCATGTCAGGACCCGTCCCAAATATGGCCTCGATACCCGGGACGAACCCTGCTCCCGTCTGACAATTACACTTACAGTATCAAAACAAACAAACAACCTTCACACAACTATAAGCATAACTATCAGACGAAGGAGTAAAATATACACAGCAGTCAGTCAGAGCATAGTTCTACAAAATGGGCACAAAAGTCTACAATGCTAGTCTCGCAACGGAAGAACGTCGGAAGCTCTATGCCTCGATATCTGCCTCAACGTTCACCCCAGCGCTATCACCACGACCTGGAGGGAAAATTTAAAACCAAAAGTGTGAGTGGACTAGAATAATCAAAAGTTGTAAAATCAGTTTATCACTAACTCGAGGTTAAGGAAAAAATAAGAATCAGTGTTCCCTCCGTTCTTAAAACAGGCATGCCCAACGAGAGTACTAGAAAATCATAACATGAAACATCATAAGAAACAGAAACACTATAAAATTTCATAAGAAACAGATACACTATAAAATACCATAAGAAACAGAAACACTATAAAGTGGCTATAGAAATCATAGTTTCAGCATCACATCATCATTTCCGATCAAACCTGCTGGACCTATCCGAGTCTTTAAACTCAATTAGGCCTTACATGAAATCCGAGTCTTTAAACTCCTGAGCCTTTAAACTCAATAGGCCTATGGGGGTAACATCAACATATCCGAGTCTTTAAACTCCCGAGTCTTTAAACTCAATCCGGGCCCGTCCCCCATCAATATCAATCCGGGTCTTTAAACCCAATATCCAGATCCAGCAAATCCAATCCATATCCAGTGTAAAACCAATTCGAAATCGATCGCCAAACTCGAATTCGAAATCCCCGGTTCGAAGCCCTTCCGGCGTTCCGAACCGACATTCCGAACCCAAATCCGGAAATCCATTGTTATACCCAGAAATCACACATAATCTCAAATCATATTTCATATCTCATTTATCATTCTCAGAACACGTTTATAGGTTGCAATTGTAATTATGGTATCAAAATCCGAATATCAGATTTTTCTCGAAAAACGTGCAAACTCATCAATCACATATAATCATCATTCAAAAGCATAAAAACATATTTAAGATTAAAAACATCAATAAAACAGTTAGGCATGCTTGAAAGAAAGAAAGAGTCCACTCACAATCCAGAACGAGTCACTCGCGCTCCGTGCGCTCCTCGACTGTCTCGGGTGCCTCCCGTCCTGTCAAAATGCACCAAATAGGGTCACAAATACATCAAGGATCCTAATCCTAATTTTCCCAATTTTTCGGGAATTAAATAATATTTTAATCCTAAACCCTCAACCGTCTGGATTCCCGAACAACTCCCTAACATCGTCCGATTCACCCGAAAACCACACCACTAAACTCCTTAGGACAATTAGAACCAAACTCATGTTGGAAGCTTGGCCGGATTCTTCTCCACGCGCCTCCACGCGCCGCCCTAAGTGGCTGCGCGTGGGCCTCACGCGCCTGCTACAGTGCATCCCCTTCCTCGAGTGAACCCGGTTCACACCAGGCTGCAACCCGGACCGGCGAGAGCCATTCTCTGCCGTCCGGCCACCATTTCATCTCCTCTCTTCTCCTGCAGCTTCGTCCAGACACCAGGAATCCATCCCCCTCACTCTCCTGGTTCGATTCACCCTTCAGCTTCACGACTGAAGCTCGAAAGAAAACATAGACGGTCCCTGTTTTCCTTCCCGGCCGTCCTATGCTTCCCCCCTCACGGTGGCGATTCTAAACTCCTCCCACAACCTCACTGAGTCATACACAACTCACAGGAACCCTCGACTCACTCTCTAAACCCACGATTTCCCGTTTGAAATTCACGGCCAAACAGAGTACAGAGTACCTCACCGTCGACTGAGCTCCGCCGTGTACGCCCCCGTCACGGCGACCGTCCTACACCACTCCTAGAACCTCCCTGAACATCACTGCACTCACCAATTCCCTCGATTCTCATCCTACCCTCACGACTTTTGAATTGAAAAACCACCGAAAACAGAGTAAAGAAGCTTACCCTTCGATTCCGTCTCCGCCGCAAGCGCCGCCGCGTACCACGGTGTTCGTTGGACTCCCTACAGCCTCCCGAACGTCCCACGGTCGTGATTTGAGCCACCACACGGCGTAGCCACCACCACGAACTCACGGCCTCCCTGTTTCCTCAAATCTTTGCCGCACCACCACCGCGCCGCCGTGCACGATTCCAGTCCCAAAACACGATCAACACCTCACCCTCGTCTGTCTAACACTTTCACAAGTCATCAACTCACTCACCCTTGCTCTGAATCGATCGAACTCTCCCAAAATCTCACCCTCTGTTTTCTGTGTTCTTCGCACAAGCACGGTTCAAATTTAGACAAAGTGTGGCCGTGCACACGTTAGTAGCCCCTGGAACCCTCTAGCTTCTGCCCACGTGTCCATCATCCATTGGCTCAGCACAAAATATCCCAGCCCACTTCTGCCACTTGTCCTGATCTGATTGGGCTGAATGTGTAAATTACCATTTTGCCCTCACACTTCCTAGACCCATAACTACTTCATCCGACGTCCGATGACAGCGTGCCGTCTGTCATTGTACTCAGGACATCGAGACCTATCTAACGGTCCTCGGTCTACGTGAAAATCACAAGTCCTCCAAAAAGTCAACATTTTCCTCGTTTACTCAAAATTACGGTAACGCCCCCAATCTTCCGAACGTCATAACTTTTCCTCCGGTTGTCCAAATTGAACCTGCCACCTGTCTACGGACTCGTGACGTCCTAAACTACGTCACGGTCAAGGGTTAACACTCATCCAATCGGTAATTCAAAAAGTCAATTTTTATCTACTATTCACAAGGGCAAAAACGTCTATTTATACAACATTTTACAAAATTACCTTTTTACCCTTCCCGAAGGTACGGGTTGTTACACTTCAGGTGGTTAGGCAAAACCTTGAGCTCTAGAACGGGGGCCTGCACCACTGAAGGAGGAGTGGTATTGGTACTAACTGGAAGTGACAAGGGTTCCTGAGGATTTACCATTCTGGGGGCCTCATTTAGGGTTATGACTTCGTCCCAAATTCTAGGCTCTAGTTCATAATCTGTATCTACAACCAAGGCATCCCCCGATTGAGTTAGGCCAACTCCTTCCTGGATTATCATATTGAGCGTGTCTTCTCGAATTAACTCAAGATGTTTCTCTGTAAAAGAAGTGCACACATCAACAAAAAAAGTAGTTTGACTTGTGGAACTAGGGTACCTCATGGCATAGAAAATGTTGAAGCTAATTTCCTCTCCGTCGACTTCCATAGTTAATGGCATAATCTGTACCGTTGGGGAATCCTCCATGTCTAAGACATAAAAATCAGCGGGGAAAATGAGCTGGTTAACCTGCACAAGAACATCTTCGACGTATCCCTTAGGATACACATTAGAACCATCGACTAATTGAATGATAAGCATCATCATGCTGTAGTTTACCTAAACCTAGGGCAACATATAACGAATATGGCATAACATTAATGGATGCACCTAAGTCTAGCATGACTTTATCAAAAGATTTGTTACCAATTATGCAGGGAACATAAAAACTCCCTGGATCCTTCAACTTTAGGGTAGACGACTTTGGATTACAGCATAAACTGTTTCACTCACCATCACAATCTCCTTCTCCCTCGTTTGGTGCCTTGGAGTGCATAACTCTTTCATAAATTTTGCATATTTCGGCACTTGTTTGATGCACTCGATCAAGGGCGTGTTGATTTGCACCCTTTTGAAGATTTCCAAGATTTCCTCATCGGATTCATCCTTCTTAGATTTGGCAAGCCTACTTGGAAATGGTGCATGCACAAACGGGGAATTAGTAACAGCCGAACTTGAAGGGATTGGGTTATTACCTTGTGGGTGGGTGGGTTGAACTGGCGGTTGTGCGTGGTGGTCTTAGTTGCCACCTTGTACTTTTCAGCCTTAGAAATGGCTGGATCTGGCTCTATTTCACCGAGCACTTTACCACTTTGAGTGATAATCGCATTGGCTTCAGGCCTTGCATTTGGGTTGGGTGTAGGTTGGGGTGGAAGCACCCCACTAGCTTGGATTTTACCCATGAAGTCCACAACCTTGCCCATTTGGTCCTTGAGATCAGCAATGTCTTTTTTTTTTTTTTTTTTTTTTTTTTTTTTCTGATTTTGCTGACCTGTGACAAGAGCCTGAGTCGAAGCCATTAGTCTTTGCTGCCCTTGGGAAAGAGCATCCAATTTTTTATCATAATCAGGATTAGAAGATGAAGAGATATGATTATTTGCATGATTATGAGAAAAGTTAGAAAATGGAACTCGGGGCCTTGGTTGCCATGTAGGCTTTAGGAAATTTTGAGGGTTCGGGGCACGGTTTGGGGCATGTCAACATGTGTTAAGGGTTTAGGACATTGTTCGGATCTCTCCAACTATAACCTTGGGTCCTTGGCCCTCCTTGAAATCCACCAATGGCATGTGCCATTTCAGTCCCGGGGTCTTCCTCCCTTGCAGTGTAGGGGCATTGGTCCTCAAGATG
Organism: Prinsepia uniflora; assembly: GCA_032719365.1. Taxonomy (NCBI): domain Eukaryota; kingdom Viridiplantae; phylum Streptophyta; class Magnoliopsida; order Rosales; family Rosaceae; genus Prinsepia; species Prinsepia uniflora. The sequence goes on from CM064862.1 coordinate 65,697,864, forward strand.
GCCTTGGGAGCATATGGAACACACCGGGGTTACCGGCTTCTTTAGTTCCAACACATTCGAAAACATAGAGGAGATCTTATCTAACTTAGAATCATTAATAACATGGGAACTCACCTCATGTACCTTTCTTGGAATAGGCTCGGCACCTTCGTATTATGCATCATTGAGTGCATGACTTTCAAGTAGTGCACGACCGTCTACTAAATTCCGAGGTAAGAAAATTTCGTTAGCTGCAGCATCAAATAGTCTTCTATCCCCAACCGTTGAGTCATTCGTAGAAGTAGGTTAAGAGATAGCCTTCAGTGATTCCGTGAGTCGGGCATGAAGCACAAAGTTCCTTAAACCTCTCATAATATTGGCTGAAATTCTCATCATGCTCTTTTTGCTTGATGTTAGTGATCTTTTTTCTTAACACCGTAATCTTTGAGGCAGGAAAGTACTTGGTAAGAAATTCTTGAACCAGCTTCTCCCAGGAGTCAATATGATTGGGTGGGAGACTTAGAAGCCACACCCGTGCTCTATCTTCCAAGGACAATGGGAAAGCTTTCAGCTTCATGATTTCCAAGTCTGCATCATCGGGACACATGCTACCGATAATGAATTGGAACTCTGTCAAGTGTTTATGTGGATCTTCATTTCTGATTCTATGGAACTTGGGTAGCTGATGAAGGACTCCACTCTTAAGCTCAATATCTTTCTTGTTGGTTCTAGGCTCGGGATACTGGATGTAGGAATTTGTAGTGCCACTTGTGTTCGCACATGTCTACTCCCGGATACTCAAATTTCTTGCCATGACTACTGATGTTCTGAAAGTCTGTTCCTCGTCTGAATTAATCTTCTCACTTATTGATTCACTGAGTATTGGGGATGGTGGTCCGGATGAGTTGGTTTTCTTAAGTGCGTCTCCGAATGTTGCGTTGCTTGGTGAGATGTCAAGTTTCTTTCTCAACCGATCAAGCTTAGACTGATGAGCGTGCATTCATAAGTACGTACCTATATTAAAAGTGAACACTAAGTTAGAAGGTAAATATACCAAGTATTTAGCTAGTGAAAGTTTAATTAAAACGAAATAGTTGCGACAAGAGTTAGAGTTAGTGTTCGGGATATAAGTTAAGAAAGTCACAATTAGCAAGAAAATGTGAGGTATAAACAAGTATAAATTTAAGCCGGAATTAACATATACACAAAAAGAGATAATAAGAGTATTAGAGTATAGATTTCATACAGTGTGACATAAATAGAAGCTAGAATTAACAAAAAGTCACGGTAATAGCAAGAAAAATGCACAAGTTCCAAATGCATCTAAACTAATGCAACACAAAAATATCTACATGAAGCATGGTGTGAATTCATAAGAGAGAAATTATTAGAACCTGCACAAGACATAAAAGTTACGTGACAATTCATGAAAGAATGGCATGCACCTTCGATCTCACTTCCCTAAATTCACTTAGTCTAGGGGGCCCGGTGATGAAATCCGAGCATCATGAAATCTCAGGGAGGGTATGCAATTATTAATGCAATAAGTAGAGCTTTAGAGTGTCATGAATAACTTTCCCCTTCCGCTTCTCATAATACTTTCCCGGGCGTACGGCCTGCACATACTGATAACCTCCATTCCACCATTCAACGTTAATTATGGCCAGTTGGGATAGATGTAACGCGAGAAGTAAGGATAATTTCGAGAACACCCTGAGGCTAGCATTGGCATATACTCCATTGGTGCTCTCTTTCTTAATCCAAAACTTGTCACCAGTCATAACCCTTCTAGACACCATAACCAACCAATGGAAGATTTGGTGAATTACCAAACCGAGTGTTTACAAACTCCGCCCCAACCTCATGCCCATAGATTCGAGTCTATGGTGTGTGGTGATGAAATCCACACAACACGAAGGGTTGAGGAGAAAATAAACACAAGGGGCGCTACCTGTTCCCGAAAGTAAAATTTTGAAGAAAAAGGGGTCTTGAGATTCATGCAACTCTAAAATATTTAATAGGAAACAATATTTACACTTAGGAAAGTCACATATATATAGCTCCTTAAAATAAAAATTAATAAAATGAACAAGTATAATATACAATTCATGAAATAACACAATAAAGGCATTCAATACAATTTATGAAAAAGTATATTACGAACATTGTGAACTAATATAATATGGCAAGCATAAAACATAAAAGTTATGAACATAAATGTATATACAAGTATGAACAAAATAACTCTAAGTGTGTAAAAGTATAAACAAATTATGAACAAGTATGACAAACAACAAGTAACATATATACAACTTATTTATGCTAACACAAAAATAAAAGGTATGAACATTTTTTATGTATAGGTAATTATAAACAAGTAGGAACATTTAATAAACATAATAAAAATGAATATTTAAAACACATTCTAAAATTAAGTATGCACATTATAAACAAATTAAATCAAGTCTAATACTGACAGGACCCATCCCAATCCCCTCGGGATTAGTGCGGGATGACCCTGCTCCCGTCTGACACGAAGTGTCAGACAAGGGATATTTCCGACCTTTTCCCTCCCGGGCTATTAGAGTACGCCAGGATCCGGAGGAGGCATGTGATATCTCGGTCTCTGCTACAGTCCACATCCAATGTCAACCTGAAGGGCAGTCAAAACATTAAAAGCTGTGAGTGGACAAAACAAGAGTTTATAAAAACATGTTAACGAGAAGACATTTGTACCCTTCACTAAAAAACATGCATGCATTCGAAAACCATTTAACCAAAAGAAACCATATGTGGGAGCTAAGCCCAAAACCAATATTGAAAGAATTATAATGAAAACGACCATACGGGACTCAGCCCAAACCATAGTAAAACCACGTACATGGGCCACTGCCCAAAACCTGTGCATATCACATATCATATATCTCATATAGCATACATCATATATACATATAATTCACACAACCAATCCTGTCACGGTTTCCAAAGCTACGCGCGTGCTACCCAGGTCTCAATCCGAGTCTTCTCAAAGTCAAGATCAATGTCCGCAGACCACTGACCCTACCCGAGGTAATAGTAATCATAGCCTTCCTGAGAGTAAAGAACCCAGCTGGGGGGTGACTCCACTCAGTCGGTGCTCCGGGACTACTCCGGGGTCCACCCAGGCCAACGACCCTCCCCGGAGGAGATAATAGAAGTAAAGGAAGGTATATGAATACATATATATACATAACATAAACGTTCATGCTCGGTTCCCTTGAACCGTCATGATCCATAACATCCATGCCCGGTTCCCATAATCCATCATGTACCATAATGACCTGACAAAGGTTCATGCCGGTTCCCATAAACCGTCATGAACCACAATGACATTTCCAGAGTTCATGCCGGTTCCCATAAACCATCATGAACTTGGAAATCCACGTAGGGTCCCTGACCCGAAATCATAAACCGTAAAGTAACTGGGTCTCGTGCCTGAACATATGACTCAACTGGGCACCGTGCTCGATATCTAAGGGTCAGTCACGACTCCGATCATAGTGATGCGTGCAACCATCCATCCAGGACCGCTCTCAATCCTGGTATGTCGCCGTGAACGAATCAACCGACGCGACCACCATCAGATCATAGTGCACTCATCACCGATCGCTATCATGAACCATCAGCACTTCAAAGTCGAGCCTCCTCAGGCTGCCCGACCATGAATCGTGCATCGTGACCTCTCCGGAAGGAACACATCCCAATCCGGAGGCGAGCGTCGTATCGTTGATCGCCGTGCACATAGCACCCGTCGCGACCACGATTTAGACCCGAATGTCGTAAATAGCGTCATATGCCCGAGACAAAACCAAATGGGTCTCATACCCGAGTTTATCCATTTAGAAATCCAAAACCAAATCATTTAGACCAATAAAGACATACAGACCCGTATAAGCACCGTATAAGGCCGAAACCTCGAAATACGTGCTTATACGTAACCACATACAAATGCACCCATGGCATCATCAAACATGTAATAAAACATATAATAAACATTTATGCATGCACCAATTTAGAAAACAAGGTCCACTCACAGACCGTCCGAGCTGCCGCCTCGATTTGCGTGCCATATGGCTCCCCGAGCCGATCACCGTCACCGGGACTCCCAAACCTGTCCAAATTTTAATAGAAGGTTACTAACTACTTAATTAACCTCCTACCAAAGCCCCGTAATTTTCCCGAACTTTTAACTATTTTAATCCCGAACCTAAACCTTCCGATGCCCTGAAACATATCGAGACGGTGTCCGATCGACACGAAACCAGTCCCAAAATGTTCGTTACATCGAATAGAAGATTTCACATGTTGAACACATCCCCAAATTCTCCCCCACGCGCCCACACGCGCCGCCTGAAGTGGCTGCGCGTGGGCTTCACGCGCCAGCTATAGTATCGTCTCCTACTTCGGTCAGACCGGTCCGATCCTGTTTTTCCTGCAACTTGGACAGGCGTAACCGGTCCAGGTCTCCTTCTCCCTCATTCAGTCCGTTTGGTTCCATTCCAATTCCTAAATTCCTATTTCTTCATTTCCTATCTAACCCAATTAACTAAAACTCCTAAAACTTTCGAAATCCGACCGGTCCAATTTGAACCTCACGGTTCGATTCTCCAAACTCCTCCCCAGAGGTCTCTCATCGTCCAATCTCCCTCAAAACTGTCCTAATAGCTTCCTAACAACCTTTTTAATTCATTGAAAGCAACCAAAACAACCCATAATACATATATTGAAAAATGGGAAGAATCGGGCTTACCGTGCACCCGCACGGGTTCGCGGCTCCACCGCCCACGGCGGCGCCTTCCTGGGCCGGCCACCGCGTCCTGCATCCTCCCTCACTCTATGGTCTCAGTCCTGGTCGAAATGGGGTTGGGTTGGATGAGTTTGGGTGGATGGTTTGGGTGAGATCGGGTAATGGGTTTGGGTTTGGATGAAGAAATGAAAATGCACGGGAAGGTTGGATGCATGAATGGGAAAATGGTAGCCAGTGGATGGGTGACACTTGTCACTCATCCATTGGTTGCTGAAAAGTAACTGGGCCCACTAAAGACAAACGGTCCTCGTAAAAAGTGTCGTCATGAATAGTAACTTGGAACTTCCGTGAATCGTAACTTCGCCGTCGAACGTCCGAATTCGACGTGCCGCCTATCTACGGATTCGTATCGTTCGTCCGATTTAGCCTAACTAATCACCGATTAGCCTCACTAATCGTGATTAGTCACTAATCTAATCTAGGAATTTGGGACGGGTCGTTACAACCTTCCCTCCTTAATTAATTTCGTCCTCGAAATTCCAACCGACCTAATCTAACCGTTCTTCCCTCCTTAATTAGTTCCGTTCTTGAAACTTCAACTATCCCGATTCCACATCCATCTCGTGGAAAGTAGAATCAACCTCGAAACACGTGTACACTAGTACACCCACTAGTCAACATGAACCTCGTCTGCAACCAGACGTACCACTAACACTCACGTCGCATCGACCACATTCGACCACGTCGAATAACAGTAGCCATACGGTCCGAATTGACACCACTTGTCAAATCTACCGTTTCATTGACACAACAACTAGACGGTTCCCTTCTCAATCACTAATCTATCCTGACGTCTGCTCCCACTGGGAGCCATCAGACCTCACTCAACGATCCACGCTGACACCTCCGACAGACCGTCACCACTTGACAGTCGTCAGTCAAAAACTGACACTATACTCACTCGTGGTTACACTAACCACCAACGGACCCAACCAGGAGTAAACACTTACCCACAAAGCATTTCACTCAATCTGTGTGTAACTAGACCCATCAGAATACCATGACCCACTGCACAGTATCCAATGTCCAGTCCACAACCTCAACTAATCTGATGGTATCGGAACCAATCCGACTACCAACACGTTCACCAACATACCGCTGGTATAACCTATATACCGTCACCAGGCACGACAAGTCTACCTGGTATTGTACCTCGAACAACGTACAAGGTACGTACATCTACCCACCAATCAGACTACAACAACAACGACGTCAACACGACGACCTAGGTTGTAGGCAATCACGTTTCAACCATGGAGTCCATCTGCCCAATCCAGCATTAGACAAATCGAAACTCCAACCCATCATCTATTCCCGAATCCGAATCTGAATCCGCAATTTCGTAAGAAATATCGAATCTAAACCCAGAAATCATATCCATAATCATGTCCAAATCCGAATCCGAAATCATTATTTCGTAAGCTAGCATTTGGAATAACCATTCCGAACCCAAATCCATAAAAGAAATTCCACAGTCAAGCTCTAGAATCAAATCCTGAATCGTCACCCAGAATCCGATTCTAAAACCCAAATCTAGAAATCCTCTTTCAAGTTCCAAAATCAAATCCTGAATCGTCATCCAGAAATCTGATTCCAAAACCTGAAATATCGTTAACGTCTACCGAGACGTACCAAAACCAAACCTATCGGTTACCTGCTCAACCGATTACCACAATACGATCGATTGACTTCATAGGAAAGCCAATCACAACCTCAACACAACTAGGCTAACTAAATCCGACATCATCGGAAACCTACTCGCCTGAGTGATATACCGTACGGGATTCACTTCAAAAAAAAGTTCAGTCCCAACATCCTCAACTCAAACACTCAAGTAGGAGTGATAAACTCTCCACCTATCTGGATCATCCAAATCACGTTCCAGATCCATAACGATACCCAAAGTCCTAAACCAATTCCCACATCTAAACAGATCAGTCAACGCCGAGACACGCCGAGACTATGGGTTCTCACTGATTATCTCGTATCAATCCTTATCATTCCACCGAGGAAAAATCAAGAATGATCCAAGATAATGACAACAAAATTCATCCTACGTGAATGCAAACAAAACTCGCTGCACTCACCACGCCCCGTAAACCCACATCGTCTGCCACCAAACAGAAAGTGAGAATCTCTGTCACCTAACTTCGATATACTCAACTCCACTTGATGACCCAAGATAAATCCCGGGTCCACCCACCAATACACGATCAGTGTACTAGTGGCAACCAACAACATATATATCATCAACCGGCATCTACCATCATCTACCACGGTAGAAACTGAGAAGTCACCCAAAATGACGTCGAAATACCCGATACCAATGCGGAAAACCCGCATTCCTCTCGTCACCTCAATCGCAACCTCCCGCGATTCCGAAGTTCCAACCAGATTGGAAACAACATACTTGGACATCATCTACGTGTCCCCTTTTTTGACTATTTACGGACACATGCCCATTTACGACCGTATATGTACCTCTCGACTAGAGAGTCACAACAGACACCTGCTCTGATCTGCAGTCAAATCTCTGCAAACCACCATATCTAACCAATTCTGACCAACTCTGGCCAACATTGACCAACTGGTCGCTAGTCCCCCATGACAGTACTCGATCCTCACGTCTCAACTACCGTTGGATCCTATCCAGTCCATCACTATCCGTGATTCACTCCCTAACCACAGATACCAATCATAAGCCCATCACATCGAAATCACATCCCGACTCGTAACTCACCGTCATCACAATCACCGGCACCAGCACCAGCACTAGTACCAGTACACCACCTATCAGCATCAGCATAAAGTGTGCCAATCAGACAACTCTGGATCTCCGCTCATACCGAGCGACGATCCCGTACCACTGCTCGAATAGGAGAAACTCTGCCTCCGTCGTACCCAACAACCCTGGTACAGTCACCCTGACATCTCATACGAGCAAAGGAAACGTCCCCTGAACGTCCCGGATTCCCAACAACCGTAACTACAACCACTCTCGGTAGTAGTACCTGCCACAGAATCTTGCAGACCCAACTACCAGGCATCACAATCGAGATTCACGTCCAACGGAATCAATCGATCGTACTAACTACACTGTATCCCTGCTCCGGGATTCCATCGACAAGTACCAACCCTGATAACTTGTCAAAATCAAACCCTACCAGTCGTAACTCGACTAACCCAATGTCGTCTACCAGGTCATCCATGACCGTAGTTGTACCAACAATCCATCACAACTAATGTAGCACGACAACCTACTAGGTCTAACCGATAAGTACAACCTCGGATGCGAAGCGCAGTCCCATCACTAAGCTGGCATGACTCGACCGACTAACGGCCTCAAATCTGAATAGTCGTCAAAGTCAAACCACTCGTCAACTCACATTTTCGAACCATACCCACCAAGGTAGGGTTCCACGATCACACCTAGAGTTCCCCTGAACCCAACTGCGAAAAACAGTGAAATCAACAATCTGACCGACTCCGCGGTCCCGACATCGTAAAGACGTCAATCCAATCCTGCCGAAAATCCAACTAGGATTCCCCGAATCTGACTTCTAATTGCCGACCACAGTAAATCCATCTAGCCCAACCAAAGTCCGAACATCGGATGGTCATAATTCCCAACCAGTCGTCGGAACCGATCCAACGACATCGTGAAGACGATCCCAAGGAACCGTCTCACGATCAAAATCTAACGTACGAATACGTTCATCCTTCCGTAGGGTCCCACACTGTCAACCCTGACAGAACTATGGCAACCCCGGCATCAAATTCCAAACCAAAACAATCCGCGATTCAATCCTACTAACTATCGTACTGGCACCCTAACTATCAGGTTGATAACAAACTGTAGCCACTTGAGATATCACATCCTCGACCTGCGTACGGAGTATCGCGCAAAATACGCTCTGGAATTTAGAGTAACATGAGCAACCATGCTCTGATACCACGTTGACAGGACCCATCCCAATCCCCCCGGGATTAGTGCGGGATGACCCTGCTCTCGTTTGACACGAAGTGTCAGACAAGGGATATTTCCGACCTTTGCCCTCCCGGGCTATCAGAGTACGCCAGGATCCGGAGGAGGCATGTGATATCTCGGTCTCTGCTACAGTCCACATCCAATGTCAACCTGAAGGGCAGTCAAAACATTAAAAGCTGTGAGTGGACAAAACAAGAGTTTATAAAAACATTTTAACGAGAAGACATTTGTACCCTTCACTAAAAAGCATGCATGCATTCGAAAACCATTTAACCAAAAGAAACCATATGTGGGAGCTAAGCCCAAAACCAATATTGAAAGAATTATAATGAAAACGACCATACGGGACTCAGCCCAAACCATAGTAAAACCACGTACATGGGCCACTGCCCAAAACCTGTGCATATCACATATCATATATCTCATATAGCATACATCATATATACATATAATTCACACAACCAATCCTGTCACGGTTTCCAAATCTACGCGCGTGCTACCCAGGTCTCAATTCGAGTCTTCTCAAAGTCAAGATCAATGTCCGCAGACCACTGACCCTACCCGAGGTAATAGTAATCATAGCCTTCCTGAGAGTAAATAACCCAACTGGGGGGTGACTCCACTCAGTCGGTGCTCCGTGACTACTCCGGGGTCCTCCCAGGCCAACGACCCTCCCCGGAGGAGATAATAGAAGTAAAGGAAGGTATATGAATACATATATATACATAACATAAACGTTCATGCCCGGTTCCCTTGAACCGTCATGATCCATAACATCCATGCCCGGTTTCCATAAACCGTCATGTACCATAATGACCTGACAAAGGTTCATGCCAGTTCCCATAAACCGTCATGAACCACAATGACCTTTCCAGAGTTCATGCCGGTTCCCATAAACCATCATGAACTTGGAAATCCACGTAGGGTCCCTGACCCAAAATCATAAACCGTAAAGTAACTAGGTCTCGTGCCCGAACATATGACTCAACTGGGCACCGTGCCCGATATCTAAGGGTTAATCACGACTCCGATCATAGTGATGTGTGCAACCATCCATCCAGGACCGCTCTCAATCCTGGTATGTCGCCGTGAACGAATCAACCGACGCGACCACCATAAGATCATGGTGCATTCATCACCGATCGCTATCCTGAACCATCAGCACTTCGAAGTCGAGCCTCCTCAGGCTACCCGACCACGAATCATGCATCGTGACCTCTCCGGAAGGAACACATCCCAATCCGGAGGCGAGCGTCGTATCGTTGATCGCCGTGCACATAGCACCCGTCGCGACCACGATTTAGACCTGAAGGTCGTAAATAGCGTCATATGCCCGAGACAAAACCAAATGGGTCTCATACCCGAGTTTATCCATTTAGAAATCCAAAACCAAATCATTTAGACCAATAAAGACATACAGACCCGTATAAGCACCGTATAAGGCCGAAACCTCGAAATACGTGCTTATATGTAACCACATACAAATGCACCCATGGCATCATCAAACATGTAATAAAACATATAATAAACATTTATGCATGCACCAATTTAGAAAACAGGGTCCACTCACAGACCGTCCGAGCTGCCGCCTCGATTTGCGTGCCATACGGCTCCCCGAGCCGATCACCGTCACCGGGACTTCCAAACCTGTCCAAATTTTAATAGAAGGTTACTAACTACTTAATTAACCTCATACCAATGCCCCGTAATTTTCCCGAACTTTTAACTATTTTTAATCCCGAACCTAAACCTTCCGATGCCCTGAAACATATCGAGACGGTGTCCGATCGACACGAAACCAGTCCCAAAATGTTCGTTACATCGAACAGAAGATTTCACATGTTGAACACATCCCCAAATTCTCCCCCACGCGCCCACACGCGCCGCCTGAAGTGGCTGCGCGTGGGCTTCACGCGCCAGCTACAGTATCGTCTCCTACTTCGGTCAGACCGGTCCGAACCGGTCCGATCCGGTTTTTTCTGCAACTTGGACCGGCGTAACCAGTCCAGGTCTCCTTCTCCCTCATTTTCGGTCTGTTTGCTTCCATTCCAATTCCTAAATTCCTATTTCTTCATTTCCTATCTAACCCAATTAACCAAAACTCCTAAAACCTTCGAAATCCGACCGGTCCAATTTGAACCTCACGGTTCAATTCTCCAAACTCCTCCCCAGAGGTCTCTCATCGTCCAATCTCCCTCAAAACTGTCCTAATAGCTTCCTAACAACCTTTTTAATTCATTGAAAGCAACCAAAACAACCCATAATACATATATTGAAAAATGGGAAGAATCGGGCTTACCGTGCACCTGCACGGGTTCGCGGCTCCACCGCCCACGGCGGTGCCTTCCTGGGCCGGCCACCGCGTCCTGCATCCTCCCTCACTCTCTGGTCTCAGTCCTGGTCGAAATGGGGTTGGGTTGGCTGAGTTTGGGTGGATGGTTTGGGTGAGATCGGGTAATGGGTTTGGGTGAGATCGGGTAATGGGTTTGGGTTTGGATGAAGAAATGAAAATGCACGGGAAGGTTGGATGCATGAATGGGAAAATGGTAGCCAGTGGATGGGTGACACTTGTCACTCATCCATTGGTTGCTGAAAAGTAACTGGGCCCACTAAAGACAAACGGTCCTCGTAAAACATGTCGTCATAAATAGTAACTTGGAACTTCCGTGAACCGTAATTTCACCGTCGAACGTCCGAATTCGACGTGCCGCCTATCTACGAATTCGTATCGTTTGTCCGATTTAGCCTAACTTATCTCCGATTAGCCTCACTAATCGTGATTAGTCACTAATCTAATCTAAGAATTTGGGACGGGTCGTTACAAATACACACATACATACATACTTTATTTTTTTTTTCTTTTCGAATTAAATTGTTTATTTATTTACTACTATTAATTTATATTTTTCCGAAATTTTTTTTTCTCGAATTTTTTTTAGAGTTTAATAAAAATAATAAATAGACAAATAAATAAACATAAAATAAAGTAATTGTAAACAAGTAATATACATGTAATACTATGAAAGTAAACAAATAAAATATGAACAAGTAGTATGGCATCATAAATAATTAAATAAAATTTTAGGAATATGCATACTTAATTCACAAATATGAACATTTCAAATATAAACAATTTTATACATACTAACACATTAAGAATCAATTTTAAATTTCCCCAGCAACGGCGCCAATAATTGATAACGCCCAAACTACGCATTAAATTAAACACGTAATTTGAGTATTATGCAATTTAAACCCTTTTTGTATAGTTATAGTATTGGTAAATAAGGATCGTTCTTAACCGGGGAAATTAGGGAATATTAATAATATGTTAGTTAAATAGAATAATGAATAATCAAAGAATAATGAATTGAAAAATTAAAGAATTAAATAATCAAATAATTAAATAATTAAATAACAAAGAATTAAAGAATTAGAGAATAAAAGAATGAAAGAAGTAATGAATAAGAGAATCAATGAATTAATGAAATAAAGAATAAAGGAATAAAATAATAAAGATTTGGGGTGGGGGGGGGGGGGATGGTTTAGGGATTGTGATCATACAAAACAAGTAAAAACATAAATAAACTAATTCTATTCTTATTTTTAATATATATACAAGTGGACTTTCTTTGAACACAAATTCTACCAACACTCTAACATTTGCAAAATTTGAACATATTACAAAATTCTACTTTCACCATCTCACTCATGCATACATTTTTTTTAATATTATAAATGCACCGAACCGCGGTCATAAACACTTATAAAATGATTAAACTAATGTTTATGATTTGAATGTGTATTAAACATTTAAATCTCTTCAATTTTATACTAAATGCATCGAAGAACAATGGTCATAAACACTTAGTATAAAATTGAAGCTTATGCACTCAAATTTTTGAAGTAAATGAAGTTCGAAAAGTAGAACACATTATAATGATATCCTTGTCTACAAAAGTTAGAAAGAAAATACCCACAAAAATATTGAATTAAAGAAAATAAAACCGAAACAACAATGAGAGTTTAAGCAAGGAAAATAATAAGTTACACTTTCGGAATCCAAGAAAGATTGTGATTCCGAAAATGGATGGAAAAAATGAAATGTTATTCATAAGATTTTCTGACAGCAGAAGAAACCTTATGAAGATGGAGGAATAAACACGGAAATGCGAACTTAAACTCAAGAATTGCAACGGAAATACTAGTCTTGATATTTCTAAAGGAAGGATACAATTTGTGTTTTGGAGCTCTCTCTCAAAACAAAGTCCCCTAAATAAGTGAATTGAACCCCTATTTATAGGAAGAAAAAGCTACTAAAATAAAATAAAGTAATTAAAAATTACAATAAAAAAAATAAGTAAAAGTGAAATGATGAATAATGATGAACAATGATGATAATAGGGATGGTTTGGGCTGATTTATGGAGGAATTATGGTGAAAAACCTGCCCAAAAGGGGCTAGTTTGATGCAGGAACAGATCATTGTAAGGCAACATTGATTTTCGGCCAGAAGCAGGTGGGAGAAGCTAAGGATTTCGGCTTTTATCCACTAGACAGAGGGGAGGATAGCATGTGAAGGCTGCTGGGCAGCCGTACTTGGATCAGCGCACGCGGGCTGACACCCCTTCTTCATTTCGTTACACGCGCGTCGAAAATGGAACATTGTTTTCGGTAGCAGACTGCAGGCGCGACACTAGGCTGGAGAGGCGCATCTGGGCTTCCGTTTTGGGCCTGGCGCTTTTGCTTATTAAATTGGGCCGCCTCCATCAAATGGGCTGCAGCTGTTTATTTGGGTTGCAGCTTCACAGAAAAATGATTTTGGGTTTATCATAGTTTGGGCTTGGATTAATTTGGGCTGCAAAATTAATTAAACAATTAATTACTAATATTTCACTGAAATTCATCCATAATTTGTTCGTTATAATTCCGATTGAGATGATTCTTTTGCCAAAACGCTCCAAATTACAAGCTTTATTTATTTAAATAGAAAAAAAAATCACAAAATAAATTATTTTATCTAATTATTTATTATTTTAATATTAAAAGTCAAGTATAAATGGTATAAAATAATATAAAATAGTGCTTATTTAAGGACCTATCATACACAACAAAAACGAGAGAAATTAATGTCGTTTTGATCGAGAACAGTGGCTCCAATTTATGCTCAAAATCGAGCTTGAGTTCGAATAGCTGGAGGTAAGAACTTGTGTAATTGATTATGTAGAAATGTTTATTTCACTCTCACGATGCTTCTTGTGTCAATTAATTTGAAAAACTAGGACGAATTGAGTGAACCCGAAAATGAAACCCTTTTGAAGGTTCATCGTGGGATGTAAGGATTAAGGTCGTGATTGAAGTAATTAAGTTTACAGAACTTAAATTAAGATGGGTTAGATGGAATCAGATGAAAGAATAGAAGGAATTAAGGTCGAATTGGTGAAGAAATTACTGGGTCGCATTGCGGGTTCACGACCCGTTTATCAGACAATCGGGTGGAAGGGACGATATTGTAGCAGTACTGTGCAAAGCGCGTGGCTTTCACGCGCAGCCGCTTGCGGCGGTACGTGATGGCGCGTGGCTGGGTTTCTGAGGACGTGTCTAACATAATTTTTAATGTTCTCGATGATACGAACCTATTGGCGTTGGTTTCGAGTCAATCAGATGTAGATTCGAAGTAGTTTCGAGTACCCGAAGCGTATAGTTTATGTTTAAATAATATTATTAAATTCTGACGATTAGGGAATTTGTATGTGGGGTTATGTGATAACCTAGTAACCTTAAATTACTTTGTTTGACAGGCCAGAATATTCCCAGGACGTCGGAAGAGAACGAACAGCTCGAGACTGAACAATCTGGACGGTGTGTGAGTGGACTTTTGTTTTTCAACCCAGAATGCATATATGTTTTAAATGCTTTATTATGCGATTCAAAATGATTTGACTTGATTGATATTGCGATATGATGATTTATCGATTTTCTGGATTATTATATTATTTTGGACACGAATTTCAAGAAAACTGTGAAATTGTTGTTTTTGGCAAAGGCCCGGGATTTGAGATTGGTTTTGACTCGGGTTATGAGTCAGGAATTGATTTGATGAATTTGTAATGATTTTTGGATATATTTTATGGATTTATGTGAAAGTGGCAACTGAGGTTGTAATTGCACGGATTTGCGTGAAAATGATATTTTGGGCTTGAGACCCAATTGGATAGTGATTTTGACTCGGATTTGGAGTCACATGTGAATATGATTACATTGATGATTTTGATTTATAATGTGACTTCTGGACACTGTTTTTATGATGGATTTGTGGAACTTGCTTTGTGAAAGCTATGTTTCGGGCATAGGCCCTGTTGAAATGCTTTTGATTTGATTTGAGACATTAATGTTTTTAAAATGAGATTACTGGATTTGGTGACTGTTCCACATATACCATCCTCTGTGATTTGATAGTCTCCTCCAGACGTCGTAGATCCTGGAGTAGTCACGATCCGCTGCCTCGAGATGAGTAGCTCCGAGGGAGGCTCAATCTCAGGAGTGTGAGATTATGATGATATCCTCCAGACGTCGTAGATCCTGGAGATGATATCACCCCAGACTTCGTAGATCCTAGGGAGGTACTCGGACATGAGACATCCGAGTTTGCACTCGTTGCATAGATATCGTGAAGGTTACTTGGATATTGAGGATTGATGATATTTGTGATTTATTGATATTTATGTACAGATACTTTATAGCTTGAACTGATTTGATAAACATGAGTTCACGGACCATGGGAAAACATGTTTTGATTTTATCGGTCCACTATCCATACTTGATTGATTTCACATTATTACTCATGTTTTATGATATGCATGCATGTTTGCGAAACTGGAGGGTAAGAATGTGTTTTGGTAAATGTATTTATAAAAGTTTATTTATGTCCACCCACACCTTTGATGTTTTATTTACCCTCCAGGCCAGTGCACATGTACAGGGGCTAGTGACGAGGCAGAGGAATAAGTAGACCGTTGCGCACTCAGACACGGTACAGAGTAGGAGTTTGATCCCTACTTGTAATATTACGTATGCTCTGTGAACCCGTTGACTAGTCAAACTTGTAATGTCAACGGTCGTGTAAAACTTAACATCCCTTGTCTGACAATGTATGTCGTTTGTCGTGTTGTATATGTATATAGGTAAGGTTACTTTTGGCACTTTAGAGTTATTGTTAAACGGGAGCAGGATCCTTCATGACTATCGAGGGTAATCGGAATGGGTCTTATCATATAACCTTAATTCAAATGTAACTATGTATCCACAATCCCTTCCTCGGCATCGAAGGAAAGTTCGACGCCAACTCGGGGCACACAGCCCCTAGGGAACAAATCCCCGATAATGTAACGACCCGTCCCAGAAATTAAAGTTAAGATAGTGATTAAGATGGGATTAGTGAGCTTAATCAGTGGTTAGTTGGTCTCGTTGGGGTCGTTAGGGGAGAATGACGATTTTGCCCCTAGTTCGGGCAAAAAGTTGACTTTTAGTTCGGCTGGTTCAATGGACTTTGACTGGTGACCAGGACGTAGGTTAGGACGTCACGAATCCGTAGACAGGTGGCACGCCCGATTCCGACATCCGAGGAGGAAGTTGTGATGTTCGGAAGGTCAAGGGCATAACCGTAATTTGACTAAATTAAGGGGGAAAGGTTGACTTTTTGTACGAACGGGTTTTGGTATGTTGACCTAAGACCGTTAGAGAGATCTCGTCATCCTGAGTTCGATGACAGTCGGCACGTATTCATCGGACTTACGATGTGGGAGTTACGGGTCTAGAAAGGTAGTGGCAAAATGGTAATTTTGGGTTCATAGAGGGGTATTTTGGTCTTTTGTACTTTGGGATTGGTGTAACAGATTGGGACAAGTGGATGGCTGTGATGGGGCCATTTGTGAGAGAATAGGGAAGATGGTGACACGTGTGGGGGAACTAGAGGGTTCCAGTAATTGGTGCACGGTCCAAATAATTGGGGCACCCGTGTATGTGCTCGTGTGTTTGAAGAACAGAAAACAGAGGCTGAGGAATTGAGAGGAAGTGAGGGGTGATTGTGGATGTTGGTGAACTTGTGAGTGTGTGAGAGTGACCAGAGAGTGAGATGGAGACAGTGAGAGAGGTTGGAGGAGTGGTGATGGGTTGTGCGTGAGTGGTGAGCCACGGGAAATCAGAGAGAAAAACAGGGAGGAAGTGAGTGTTTGTGGGTGGTGTTGTGGCCGTGATCAACCAATCGAAGCCAGTGGAAGTGTCCAGAGGACGGAGGAGTACGGGAGGAGCTACTGCTTCACGGCTGAGCTCACGACGGCGACAGGAGGCAGGTAATGTCTTGCTTTCCCCTTTCCATGCTCTGTTTTTCCGTCGAGGTTCAAGTTGGAAGTCGTGACTTTAGGGATAGAATTGAGGAGTCCTGTGAGGTCTAGAGAGTTCAGTAGGGTTCTAGTTTTCTGCTGGTTGTGCTGCCGTGAAGGAGGAGTGCACGGTGAAGGCTATACGACGGAGAGTACCGATGTGCTCTGTTTTGCCGTCGACTTTCAAATCGAAAGTCGTGAAGTCTGGGGTTGAGTCGACGGTCTTGGTGCATTGGGTGAGGTTTAGGATGGTCTTAGGAAGGGTTTAAGCTAGCCACCGTGATGGGGGGTGACTTGGGTGGCCGGAGAAGGAAACAGGGCAGTGTTCGGGTTTTGTTTCGAGTTCGAGTCGATGAGTATTAGGCCGTGTCGAGGTGATTGGATTACGGGAATGGGTAGCCTAGGTTTGGACGATGCTTTTGATGAAGAAAGGAGTCGATTTGGTGGACGGAAGGTGGTGAACCGCTGACACCGGTTCGATTGCAGGATACTGTGCTGAACCGGGTTTGCTCGAGGTTGAAGATACAATGTAGCAGGCGCGTGAGGGCCACGCGCAGCCACTTTGGGCGGCGTGAGGGCCACGCGCAGCCACTTTGGGCGGCGCGTGGAGGCGCGTGGGGAGGATTCCGGCCAAACTTCCAACATGGTTTTAGTTCTAAATGTCTTAAGGAATCCATTGGTGCAATTTTCGGGTTAATCGGACGTCGAATCGAAGTAGTTTTGCCAGGGTGAAAGCTTAGGGTTCCGATTTGTTACGCTTAGGAACCGTGGATTTTTGAGGGAAATTAGGTGGACCTTCGTAGATGTGTTAGTGACATATTTTGATGGTTGTTGACAGGATCGGGAGTTCCCGAGGAAGCTGAGGAACGTACGAGACGTTTAGGACGTGATTGAGGGCTCGGTACTGTGAGTGGACCCTTTCCTTAAACTCGAGCATGCATAACTGTTTTTCTATAATTGTTTTATGGTTTTAATCATGATTCTATGTTATCGAATTGCTTTGTTGATTTTACATAATTGCACATTTTTCGAGGAAGTTTGGTTTAAGCACAATTTACGAGAAAAGTGGGATTTCTGAATATGATGTTATGGATTTGGTATTTCAATGGATAAATGGTTTAAATGTTCATAAAGGGATTTTGAAATCGGATTTCGGTAACGGGATTTGGTTTTAAAGTGAAAAGTGGAATTCCGGATTTGGGTTCGGAATGACGGTTCGGGATCCTGGAAGGGCATCGGACCGGTGATTTTGGATTCAGGTTTGGATGTAGATTTGGAAAAGGTTTTCAAATGATTTTGATTGGATTTGTTGGATCTGGTTATTGGGTTTAAAGACCCGGATATTGATTTGAAGGGGGACGGGCCCGGATTGAGTTTAAAGACTCGGGAGTTTAAAGACTCGGATATATTGATATTTCCCCCGTAGGCCTGTTGAGTTTAAAGACTCGGGAGTTTAAAGACTCGGATATTATTGAGGCCTGGATTGAGTTTAAAGACTCGGGAGTTTAAAGACTCGGATAGGTCTAGCAGGTTTGATCGGAGAATGATGATTTGATATTCACGGTTTATAATACGGTTTTATGATGTTCTGATATGTTTTCTATCCCTGTTTTATAGTGTTTCTGTTTCGTATAATGTTTTATGGTGTTAAATTTATAACTGTTTTAATAACGGGGTTATGCATGTGGTTCTGAGGCATAGAAGTCATGAGAGCGATCCCGAACTGTGTTAAATTTTCCGTTGTGCGTGAACTTAGCTTTTCGTTTTTTTTCTTTCTTCTGTCTTGAGTACTATGCTATGTAAACTGTTGACTTCGAGATATGTGATATATTTTCTCCTGCGTCTGACTATGTTGTGTCGGGTTGTCAGACGGGAGCAGGATTTACCTCGGTTTTCGGGGTGAAACCGGGGTGGGTCCTGACAGATAATGGTCACGATTCATATCTAAAGGTATGCACCCCACTCAGGGTCTCACTCCGAGTCTACTCCCAGGAATTCTCCGGAATCTGGTCCAGGACCACAACACAATCTCCCACTCCTAGAACGGGCTCCTTATGGGGATACCCATTCTGGTCGGTGGATCGTGACCCTCTATGTCGACGTCTGGAGGAGACCAATCCGCAAGCTGGAAGGGTATATACATATACGTATGAAAACCTTTGCAAAACTATCTTTTCAAATCATGTCAAACCTTTACCCAGAATTCTTTATAAACCAAATCTTTTAGGTCAAAAGTCTCAAATCCTCAATACTTCCAATAGTTTACAATTCATTTTGAAATACCGTTGACTCTCCCAAATCTGAGTCAACGCTCGTCAAATGGGTCTCATGCCCGATATGACCATTTTCACGTAAATTGGTGCATTTCTTGAAATCCGTGATCCAATTCTCAAATTCCAACATCATTAAACATTTAGCATAAAACAATTTATAAAACAAGTAAAACAGTTATGCATGTATTTAGTTATAAAATCAACGGTCCATTCACAGCGTCCTTGCTGCGCTAACAAACCATTTACACCTGTCTTGAAGCTAAATACAACGTCCGAACCAGCCCAAACATACTTAAGGGTCACTAATTGACCCTACTAGGTCTAGCATCCAAACTTAAAACGAAACTGGCACGGGAACGCGCTCCGAACACGCTTCCCGAGGATAATTCCTTCAATTTGACCAACCTAACGATCTTCGATCGACATGAAACCACCGCCATTGGATTCGTATCGTTGAAACCTTGAAAATGGTACTGGCCCCACAAAAAGTACTGTTCACGCACACCCCCACGGGCCTATTCAACGAGCGGTCAACACTGCTACAGTAACTCTGACGTCATCCTCTGACATGTGTCAGACGACACGTGTCAGTCCCTGATTAGTCCCTGCTCTGACATTTATGACAAGATGACATCATCATGCTGTCAGAATGATGATGTCATAATCTCTGTCATTCGGTGGACTCTTACCGAAGGCCTAGGCCACCGTTCGGTTGGCCTCTACCGAGAACCTGCGGTGTGGCTCGGTTGGTTCCTACCGAAAAACCAGAGGCGGAGCCGCCGTGACCCACGACCTTGGCCCTCTCAGAAATCCCTCTTCCGGTCATCATTTTCCTCACGGTTGGTTCCTATGGACTCGTCTCAGTCTATACTACAAGTCTATGACCTTAAAATCGAGAGAGGGGGTCGGGTTTATTACCTCTGAGTTCAAGAAGCTCTGCCCAGTTTCAGCTTCTTCCTCCGCCGTGTCCCGTGGTCCTTCTTCTCGAACCAGTTTGCAGGGGCCTCAATCTGTCGTCCTAGTGTCTCTATGTTCCCAATCTAGCTCCAGAATGAAGGTAGGCGATGTGGGTTGCCCGATCGAAGTTCTCTGGGTTTGTTTGCCCGTCGTGGTTTGGGTGGTCGTGGTGGTTGCAAGCGGCTGAGGTTGACGACAGTGAGGATGGTGATGATGAGAATGGTGTTACTAATGTTGAGAGATCGATTTGGTTTGGGAGAGATCGACGGGAAAGGAAGATGGATATGGTTTGTATGCAAAATGGGTTCCACGGCAAATGAGAGACAAAGGAGGTTTGATTCATGCACCCAATAATTTGGGCTTTTGGGCCAGTTAGATGAGTGACATTTGTCACTCATCTGATTGGTTCAAGAGTCCAACTTTGACCAATCAATTCAAACCACCTTACCCGATTTTCGAAAAATGAAATAGTAACCCATAGCATCCGTGACCTGTAACTTTCGCTCCGGATCTCCAAATCCGGCATGCCGCCTGTTTACGAACTCAGGGTGACCCGATCTACGAAATGGTCAAAGGTTCAAAGTCATACGACGCTTCGGGTCAAAAGTCAACATTTTGCCTTGACCAGGGGCAAAATGGTCATTTTACATATAATTTCCATTAATTAAATAATAACAAAAATCCGGGCCGTTACATGCGAGGCTGTGATGTGTGAAGGTGTCTTCGGACTTCGATGATATCAAAGAAAAGAAGGAGATATTATGGTTGGCTGGGTGAGGAAGATGAAGTGAGGAAGATGAAGAACTCCTCCTTCACAAAATGACTAAAATACCCACCTAAAAACTATCACATATATGCTATATTTGCACACTTCACAGAGTTTAAAACGGAGTCAGTTTTTTGGTGCAACGATTTTGACGTTGCTACTGTTCTGAGTGCATTTTGAGGCAAATTTCAATTGTGGGTGCAAATTAAGATTCATTGACTTATTCTGGGTGCATTTTAAGTAATTACCCAAAAACTTTAGAATTGTGTTCTCTATTTTAGAAAGTAAAAATGAAATTCAACTATTTGATAGTTAATGACCGTGTTTTGGTCAGGTGGGTCTAATTCAGTTGGTTATAACGTTGACTTGTAGACAATTAGTCTCAAATTCGAACCCCAATGAAATATTGTATAAAATATTTCTAAAAGTCCCCCATTTTCTGTAATAAAAAAAATGACCGTATTTTGGTATGAAAAGGATAGGTCAATAATTTGACTATTTTGGTTGAAGTTTATAATATGACTGATTACTAGCTAAGTTTCATTTTTAAAAAGTAGGTTTATTTTCTAGGCATCTATATAGACTTGAAATGGTATGGAGGGAGAAAGTCTTGGATGCATGCCGAAGGACTACCTGAAGAGAGATTGACAGAGTGGCGGTGTAGAGTGGAGCATCTATAGGGAGTTTAATTCAGTGGCTTACTATTATGGATGATCCTCTATGCTAGCTTGTTGGCGGACTTACCTGGTGTTGGTCAGCTTAGGGATGTTGTTTAGTTTTTGGGTAATTTGCTTATGTTTCTCTTCTTGTTCTCACAAAAAAAAGGTATAATTTTTGAATGATTTTTGTATTTAATATTAAGATGAAGATCGAGATATACAAGGGAATTCAATATGCTTTGTGAAAAAGGTGGAACAAGAAATAAATTATGCAGGGTGTACTTTTAGGTTAGGTGTGATTTTGGGGCAATACTATTTGTATCTTCTAAATTGACTATATTTAGTGATTATGTTGATGTGGTTATCAATGAATGATCTAATATAAATATAAAATAATTTCATTTATTAAAATAATACCATTTATTGATTGACACATCAACATAATCACATCAATTTAAAAGGTCCAAATAGCATTATTCGTGATTTTGTGTTAATATTTAATTTTTGATGGTAGCTTGTTTAATTTTGGTTAGGTGATGCTGCTGGTATTGGTGGTTAGGTGAGCCAAAGTTGTCCCCAAGTACAAGAACATGGCTACCAAATCACTGAACGTTCTCAGTACAGTTGGATGAACATTCATTGGGACGGAAATAAAATCTACTAAATCACCATGATTGAAACGTTATAATTTTTAACTATATACCTTATATTAATTTCAACTCGTTTCATGATGTCAATCAGTTATTGTTCTGATGCCATTTACCAAACATGTTGATATTTGTTCTAAACTCGACTTCATATAGAGTCGAAATCGGTTTTGTTTGATAATTCAAATTGTCAGTATTTTGATGTCGACGGCCTATTGCCAGCAGCAGCCACACACCTTCATTGTCCATGGAGAAGATGATGATCATGGCGATCGTTTTCTCAATACCAATCCATCATTCGCGTCTTTTAGCATGACGATTGACGATGACTCTTTGAGCCCAATTGCACATCTAGTGGTGAAGTCCCATAGAGATTGGAGGGTCCCAAGCACTCGTGTGATTTTTTTTTTTTTTTGGGTTACAATTTTTTACTCATATACATATAATGTATGTGCCAATATAACTTATTGCTTAATCGTTCAATATCAAAGCTTGAGTCACCAATATTTATTTTCCATACTTTTGAGTACTGATCATAAACAATATTTCGTATTTTTGTTGACATTGTCGTTGTCTGCATAAAGTAGCATTTTCCGACTAGATCAAACACTTGATTCTTAAGCAATCTTATAGAAAATGCTCTTCATAAACTAATTTCTAACTATACCATTGGCCATTTCCAATTCCCTGGAGGATGAGAATCGGGTCAATGGGTTAGGAACAAAGTATCAAGTAACCACTCACTCCATTTTGGTTTTGAAGCTGCGATTTGAGGGGTTTTGAGTTATATATTGATGATAATTTGAAGCTGCGATTTAATGGATCTCACCACCCTTTAAAAGATTAATATATATATATATATAAATATATGCATAAGAATAAGAAACCTCCATACGTGACATTTTAATCACGCATGCTTACTCCGCGACTTTTTCTCTTTTGACTCATGCTATGATGCTATACAGAATAGGCAAGAAAAGGGGAAGAAGTGTGTGACATGAGAAAAACATGTTATTTGGCAGTGGACTCCCTGTCCTTTGGATGGAATGCATTGTTAATTGCATGGAAAACTGAGTCTTTATTACTAAAGCATGATTCATGCTTGCATCATGGGATGCCATTTTTCATTTGATTTTATTTATTGTCCTTTCATCGTTTTCCCGAGTCACGACTCACTGAATCCATTCGTTATTTCCACCTACCTCGGCGGCAACTCCACCACCGCCACCAACCCCCACCCACATGTTCCGCAAAACATAAATCGCCCACATTCATTGACGACTGCCTCTCCCTCCACGCGTCGATAATCCGCGCGCTCCCATAGCCTCCCTGATCCCTTCGACAACCCGCACGTGGCAACTCTTAAAATCTCCTTTTTTTATTCTCCTTTTTGTAATAAAAGATTTGGGAAGATTTTTGGTATCAAGTTGATATTTTGATATTTGAGAACTGGAAAAGAACTAAAACTAGAACTCAAAAACTCAAACTCACGCACACTCCAACTGTCGCCGTCGAGTTTTCTTGGCTGCGATTTCATGCTCCATGGCGGCCTCGAAGCTCGTGATTATCTCAATCTTCCTAGCCCTAATTTGCTCTCAGATTAGGGGTGATGTTTCAGTCCAACGAGAAGAAGACGAGCCAGTGAAATTCGTCCGATCGGATAGCCCTGATTCGTCCGCTCTGAAAATCGAGTTGGATCAGCTCAAGGCTAAAATCCACACTCTTGGTTCGTTTTCTCTCTTAATTTTCGATTTCTAGGTTTTGTTGGAAGTTTGATCTCATTGCTGTTCGTTTCTTCAGTTTTCCTCGGGTTTCTCGCTCTCCAAACAGATATTACTAAAACGTAGAAATCATTCGCTTTTTGAAATTTGTCAAAGTTTATTACTTTCTCTATTTTTTTTTTCAACTGTTGGAATTTATCGAATACGAATAGGTTGAACTCCGAGGTTAACTTGTAGAGGTTTGGGAATTTTAAAGAAATTAAAATGCTGAATTTTAGTTACCCTTTTGAGTAGAAACAGTGTTCAGAAGAGCATAAGTTGAATATTGGCTTTGTTCTGAAGATATTCCTAGTTGGTTACCAAAATCAATGTTAAAGAGTATTTCTTTGATTTGTGAATATGGTGCTTTTAGTGCTGCGTTGCTTTTGTTGTCGTCTGACGTTTTGTCTTTATGTTCCTGATGAAGAATCCGATGTTGATGAGAAGGTTATAGAACTGGAAAAGAAGAATGTAATAATAGAACAGAAGGAGAAAACCATTCAAGAGAGTTCAAATAGCATTGCTTCGTTGCAGAGTGAAATCGAGTCTCTCCAGGTTGGGCATTTTGTTTTAGAAGCAAGAAAACGAATAACCCACTATGTTGTTGATTGATGATCTGCTTGTTTGCATATGGTTCAATTCGTAACGTGTTCTTTCGTTGTTACTGTATCTTAGAAAAAAGGGTCAGATGATGTTGAAAAGCAGCTTGGGAAGGCTTATGCCCGTGCTCGTGAATTAGAGAAGAAGGTAAGATACGGACAAGTGAATTATTTTGGTCGATGAAAACTGCTGCATTCTAAATTCAATCTTCTGCAGGTTGCTGAATTAAAAAAGGAAGTGGAATCTCAACATAAGGAGAAAGAGCGCTTGGAAGCCCGGGCTAATGATGCTGAGAAGAAGATTGATGTTTTGATTTTAAAATAGACCTTGTGAGTTATTTTTCCCCCCCCATTGGCTAAGGAAAGTTATTTTGCAGTTTTGTGCTGGTTATGAAAGTTCTTATTGATTCTTCTTATAACAAACATTAATTTGCATTGCATAAAGTTGAATTCAATACATAACTGGATTAATGATATCAAGGGATGTGTAAGGATACTAAAGTCTTATTTTCTGCAGTTCTGTCGATCGATCACTGTTTTTTGTTGGATGTATTCTTGTGGCTTGGTAGTTATTATCAATCCCTTTCATGATTCTTTTGTGGCATGTTGCTGTTCTTTTCTAAGAACCAAGTTTATTGATGTCAATGTTGTTGTTAAGTTTACATCCTTGGTTAGCACCAATGTGGACGCACTTGGATGTTGTGGTGTTTTGGGATTACAGTTTATTTTAATTCTCTACAATGTTGAATAAAATATTTATGTTTGCCTTTGCTTTCAGATGATTTATGTTAGCTGTAATGCAACATTTACTTTTCTTAGGCTGGTAGAATAATTCTATATAATTCGTTTACAGATGGAGAAGACTAATAATGAACAAAAGGCCAAAATCCGCAAAACTGAGCGTGCTCTCAAAGTTGCTGAGGTAATTTTAAGTCTCTGCTAAAGCTGATTTCTAGATGGTGGTTGGTGCTTATGCCCAGTTATACTAACATAATTATCTTCAGGAAGAAATGTTGAAGGCAAAGTTTGAAGCTACTTCAAAAGCAAAAGAGTTGAAGGAGGTAGTAAGTTGCATAAATTTTGTCTATCATTTATTTTTCCTCCAATGTTTTCTTATATTCTTCTGTATAAAATAGAACCGTAGCATTTTTTTAAAGTTTATCACTCAAGGTCCGTTAACAAAATCTGCCTGAAATAGAAGGCATCATTTACCATCATCTTCTTAAGACTGGCAGATAATACCTGTCATTTTTGCAACTGTCTTCACGCAGCTGTCCTCTCTTGCATGTTATATACTACCCAGCTTGGTCGTGATTAGATTTTGGTTGCAAGCCCTAATGCATATTGTGTTTTAAATCAGGCTCATGGTGCATGGCTTCCAACATGGCTTGCTGTACATCTTATCCAGTGTCAGGTAAACTGAGTGAATTTTTGTCTAACCAGAAGTTTATTTTAATGAAAAGTTTTTTCAAGGAGCTGAAGTTATTATCATATTGCAGTCCTTTGTGGAGACACACTGGAATGCACATGGAAAACCTGCCTTGGATATTGCGATACAGAAGGTATTGCAAGTGGTCACTTAAAGAATCTCATACATTACTTATGGAATTCTCTTTTATAAGTTTGTCTAATTTACCAACAATCTTATCATGCATAAACTGAAGAGCTGCTTAAATTTTTTTCAGGCTCTCGAGAAAAAAGCCCAAGCTGAAAAGTGGGCTGAACCCCATGTTGAAACACTCAAAACTGTAAGCTACATTACTTTTATTTATTTTCAATTCTCCATTTCTGTATAATAATGTAGGGTTTTGGATCATTACACTATGTGAGGACCTGAATTTGGTTGTGTGCTATTTCTTTACATCTTTCGCATTGTGACCATTCCAAAACAAAGAAGCAGGGTATCACACAAGCTGACACAGTGCATGCTATTAATGTGTACATGTATGTTAGTATTCTAGTATGTATGTATGCATGCATGCTAGTAAACTCTTTTCTAATATGATTTTTTCCTATTTATAAGAAATGCTTTTACTTCAATTTCTTATTAAACTGGGTTTCTGCCCTTTTTTTGTCCGTCCTATACCTTAAAGAAATGGATCCCAGCAGTCGAGGAACATTGGGTAGTGGTGAAAGAATCTGTTGAACCTCATGTGAAATCATTAAGTACAAAAACTATTGAAGTGTATGAGACGTCAAAGAGTACATTAGCTCCACATGTTACTAAAGCACAAGAAGTTGTTGATCCTTATTTCCAGGTATCTATCATGTTATGTATTTTCTTTAAAAATTTTGATTTATCTGTATTGCCTACATGCATCCTACAACAGTATTTTTTGGGTGACAGGAAGCTAAAAAGTTCAGCAAGCCATATGTTGATCAGGTGGCCACTGTTGCAAAACCTCATGTTGAAAAAGTTCGAGTTGTGCTAAAGCCTTATAGAAAGAAGGCAGTTAAAGCCTACAAGAAATTTCTCAAATCTGCAACGACATACCATCATCAGGTATCTGCATCAATTTGGCATTATCTCTTCATTATACTATTGTTAGATACTAATTATTCCAAAAGCTTATTGTTGCAAGCTTTGTTTTCCTTTCCTTTTCGTTCTTTTCTTTTGCTTCTCCATTTGATGACTCGAATTTCAATTTCATTTGTGACTGCTTTTGCCAAGCACAAATCATCTGTACATAGTATGACCGTACTGGTAGGCTTAGCTCTGTTTTCTAATAATGATTGGTGAGCAGAGTTTTGAGTGTGGTACGTATATTATTTGCTGTTAATTACTACATGGTTTTTATGTCTAGTATGTTAATTGTCATCAAGTAATGCTGAGAATTCACTAAATTGGTTGTTTCTTGCAAAACGTTCTACTATTTACTATACATGGTCAAACATAATGCATGTACTGAATGAATGGTGTTCATTTTCTTGCGATCTTTTTTCTTCTAGCAGCACTGAATGAGTTCTTGTTCCTTACTAGTTTCTATCCAGTAGATGTACCTTTGTTATAAACAAATCACTGAGTAGTTTATTAATTTTGTAATTGATATTTCTTCAAGGTTCAAGGTACTGTAAACGATTTGCTAAAGAGGCATGAACTGACCAGGCCTCTTGCTACAAAGGAGTTGGAGTGGTTTGCGGTATGTGTAATGAAATCATTTTTCTTCAGATTTATTATTCCTCTTAATTTTATGCTCAGACAACCTTATCTAGTTGCAATTTAAATGTTCCAGGCCTCTGCTTTGTTGGCCCTTCCCATCATAATTCTGTTCAGAATTTTCTCTTCACTTTTCTGGTTAGTTTCTCAAGTAGATATGTACTTCTTCCAGTGGCGTTAGTGGAAACATTGCGACACATTTCCATTTTCTGTTTACAATTGTGTGTTGTTGTGCAGTACAAAGAGTAAGAAACCTGTTCAAAGTACCAATCATTCACGTCGTAAGGCTAAAAGGAGTCATGCAGACAAGTAGACTGCCACCCGGTTGTTCTCGAGTGTTTTTACCTGTCGATGGTTGAAGGTATACTTCATTTCATATCAAAGTAATACACAAAAAAGTTACGTACTTCATGTACCTGGTACTGTTATACTGTACGGCTATAGTTGGTAGATAGAAATTTCCATCTCCTTCCCGGCTTGGTTACCTCAAATCTAGAATGTCTATAGTGGCGGTCATGTATTCTTGTCAAATTTCTCGAAAGATCCTAGAGTTTGATTTTGGTCTACTCAGTTGTCTACTTGTCTCTTTTTTGCAGGTTGGTTTGTGGTTATGGCAAGGGTATTTCGAGATTATACGTACATACGTGTGAATCAGATTCAGCCCTGCTTGTGTTCCAATCCTTTGCGTAAAAGTTTTAGAAACCATCATACGGCCTATAGACATTCATCAGATAAATCTAGGAGTTACAGGTTCATGTAGTGTGGACAGGTTTTGATCATGTTGTTACAAGTTGTATTTTAGTTTAGTTTTTTTTTTTATCTAAACCAGGTTCATGTGCCCCGTGTTTTCGTTATTATGATTTATAACATTTGTTTTATTTAATTATAATTTCTTCCCTTTGAACTGGAACAAAATCAATATGTAAGAAAGATGGCCAAGAGCCCAAGAGCCCAAGAGGTTTGTTTCTTATTGATTTACATTTTATGTACAATTGATTACATGAAGGCAATTTTGGTTTTCGTTACGAAAATAAAATTTAGTATTCAGAGCAAAAGATTTCTTTTACAATCAAGTCTCAACAATCCGGATCGGGTTGGTATTGGTTTCATCTGAAATCTGCACCCAAGCGATTACGATGCTACTATTTGGTTTGGTTTGGTTTTGTTTTGTTCGAATTTAATAGTTGAATTAGGAAACCACCACCTTTTCTTTTGTAGCAAAAGATTTCTTTTACAATTTCTATGATCTGGATCGGGTCGGTTTTGGTTTTATCTGAAATCTGCATCCAAACGATTATTGTGCTACTATTTGGTTTGGTTCGATTATGTTCGGGTTTAATAGAGTTGAATTAGAAAACCAAACCACCTTCCTTTTGTACGGTCAATTTTTCCGTCAGTTTTTTTTCTTCTTTATTTGAATAGGCACTTCATTGAATAAAAAGGAACAGAAACGGGGAACCCATACATCTAACCTAATTACCAGGTATTGAAGATTGCATAACAGAGACGTCCACTCTCCTAATCAAACAAAAAAAGACTACTCAGAAGAGTAAGGCAACCATCGTTATTCAGGACAAACATTAAGAAGGATGCAGGAAGGTCAATTCAGACTTCCCTGCATATTTTTCGTCGAGCTTGTGAGTTTAGGGCATCTGCTGCCTTGTTTGCGGATCGTGAGATCTATTTAAAAGAAATCTTTGTGAAGCACGGATAGAGCTCGTGGATTCCCAATAGTATGGGAAAACTCTCCTACCTTCCCCGTTCAATATTGCCAATGAGGCAGTTGATGGGGTTTGGCAATCTGACTCCACCACAACTTGGCTAAAATTGTTCCCTAGTGCAAGAGTACACCCTTCCAAAACAACCCAAGTTTCAACGACCAATGCCATCTAATTCTCACGAGTAACATCACTTGCAACAAACATCATCCCATTTTGGTATTTGATGATGGCTCCAAGGCTAGCTACTTTATCATCCTCATTCTAGGTAGCATCACAATTAATTTTATGAACATTGGGTTCAGGAGGGATCCACACAGCGCACATGGACGGTTCTTGGATCCAAATTTTAGATGAGCTAAAATTAAATATTAGATATAAAAGAAACTTAAAGGAACAAGTGATTTCATTAATTACCATAAAAAGATATATGTAATCAGGAGATTTAATGAGCCTTACCCCTTAAATGCATCTATATTCATAAATAAAAACTTGATAGTAAGAGAAAAACAAATTACAACAAAAATATGCAATACAAGTACAAATTATCACTTTTTTAAATTTAAATTGTACTCTTCGAGTCTTAATACCGTCAAAATTCACCATATATATTTGTTACTGATAGTATAAGTGAACTCAATTTTAATGTGGATGACCATACAACCAACAAGAAATTTATCAACTATTTTATTTTCAAGCCGATTTTTTATAATTATTATAAATGAAAAAGCTCGTAATGAGCTTATAAATCAAACAATTGTTATCTGTCAAAGTGTTATTGTAACACCCCAGAAATTCGTAGATTGTAATATTGTAAAATATTGAATGAAATGACATTTTTACCCCTGTGAATGGTTGGGTTGAATTGTAGACTTTTTGATTGGTGGGTCGAACGGACCTTGACCGATGGCCGTGACGTAATTCGGGACGTCACGAGTCCATTGCCAGGTGGCACGTCCAATTCGGACGAACAGGGGAGAAGTTGCGACATTCGGAAGTTCAGGGGCATTACCGTAATTTGGACGAAATAAGGGAAAAAGTTGACTTTTTGAAATACTGTGAATTTTCACACGACCCGAAGACCGTTGGATTCGTATCGATGCCCTGAGTATAACGACAGGCGGAACGCGTGAAACGGACATCAGATGACCGAGTTGCGGGTCATGGAAGTTGGAGGGCATTTTGGTAAATTCTGCCCTGAGGGCATTTTGGTCTTTTTGCACGGTTACTGTAGCACAACCGTGAAAAACAGAGTACACGGCCATGCCGTGGTGTTGTTGGGTGTGCAATTGTTTAAAGCACTAGTGGACTGATTAGTGGGCATTGTTTATGTAGTTTGAGATAATGGGAGTGTAGATTGAGGCTGTATCAGACCACGGGTAGGATTTAAAATGTGGTTATGGGCTCTGTGTGCGGGAAGCAAGTTCAGTGAGGTCTGAGGATGTCTCCCACGGGTGTTGGCCTCCTTGATCGATTAACCGAGTAGGGGAGTGAGAGAAGGGTTCAGTTGGCATCAGTTTGAGGTTGAGAGACTGTGAGAGACAGAGAGAAAGCCGTGAAGAACATTTTCGAGTTTTGGGGGGGGGGGGGGGGGGGGAGGGGGGGGGGATTCCGAATTTGATTCTTACGGGTTAAGGGACCAATCTAAACACTGAGGGAGTTTCCTGGGAGTGGCAGGAACTCAACCGTGCAAGAGTCGAAGAAGTTTGATCGAGGATTGCTCAGGAACCCGAGTTCCAGTTAAGAGAAAACCAATTTGGAGGGAAAAATCTGAGTTTGATTTCTACGGCATATTAGACAAAACTAATCACTGAGTGAGCCTTCTGGGAGCATTTGGAACTCGTCCATATCGGAATCGACGGCAACCAGCCACGGAGGAGCTGGGACGGTGACCGCCGTGTGCAGAGGGAATCACAGTGTTTGGACGGCTACTTCCAGGTAATGTTTCGTTCAATTGGTGGTGCCATTTGGTTAGTCTAGGTCCTCTGATGCTCCTGTATAACTTAATTGGACAATGAAGCTAGTTTGGGGGAGTTCTGAGAATTGACCCGTGTGGCTGTTCGGGTTTGGATAGGACGATTTATGGCTTGTCGAGATGATTAGAGGACTAAGAACTGTAATTGAATGATGTTAGAACATGTTAGAATCAGGAATGAATGAAATTAAGTAGAAATTGAAGGTTAATTAATCGGGTCACACCGCGGGTTGAAGACCCAAATTACAGTAAATCGGGCAGGGACGATGGCACTGTAGCAGTGTCACTGTAGCAGCGCGTGACTTTCACGCGCAGCCACTTTGGGCGGCGCGTGAGGGCGCGTTGAGCACTATCTCGGTTCACGGTCAACATGACTTTTAATCCCCTAATCATTCTGAATATTTTCTGTGAAATAACCATGTTGATCTGAGATAGTTAGGAAGGTCAGTTTAGGGCCGGATGTCTCAGGAAGCGTGTTGGACGGCTTTCCCGAACCGGTTTCTGTTTCGGAATTTTTGAGAGTATATTAAGGACCTATAATGACAATTGCATGTGATTTGAAATGACAGGAAACTTACGTTAATTCCGGAGACAAGATCGTACGCGCGCTATTCGCAGGGGGAACGTACAGTGAGTGGGCCTGTTTTTATTAACACTTGCATGCATAACCGTTTTCATTTTCGTATATCTATATGTGTGCGTGAATCAATAATGGATTTTGATTACCTCGATTTACGGCTGTGACACGTTTTACGGTGTTGGGCTGAGACCCGTTTTACGGAAATTGAATATTGTTTTATATGATATATATATTTATGTATGCATGTGGATATGGATGACTATCTTAGGTACTGCACTGTATAATCCACCGTGTGATACTGTCTCCTCCGGATGTGGTACCCCGGAGCGGTCAAGGTGCATTGCCTGCGAGGGGTCATGCTACGGAGGTGCCGGACCGTAGGATGACTCAGGAGCAGGATTGCTATGATTGGACGTCTGGGACGTCGAGCGTCTGGGACGCTAGGCATCTGGGATGCCGTAACCGAACTGGGTTCGGAGTTTGGACTCGGGATTTGAGACCCCGGGTGTCACACGTAGCCTTGGGACTGTGACCATTATTGGACGTCAGGGACGTCGGACATCTGGGATGTCAATATCGGAGTGTATAGTGCAGTAGCTGGGTTTATATTACATTTCTGGCTTAATATGATGCTTGTGATGTATTACATGTATTTATGGTTTTTAAATACCGATGCATGCATGTTTGGAAAACGAAGGGGTAAATTATATATTTTACTTATTATACTATTTTTATAAACCTGAGTTTCGGCCCACCCACCTTTCATGTTTTGGTAACCCCTCCAGGTCGTGCTGCTGAGGTTGGTGAGGACCCCGAGGCTGAGGCATAGATTTCGTACTGCGCACCTGAACCCCTGTCGGGTCGGATCACCCGCAGGATTTTTCTTTCTAGTGTCGTGCTCGGATTTTGTATTTTGGATTGTATCCCTTGTCTGACATCTGTTAAATTTGGGTTATGTATGACTTTATAATTCAGACATTTATGAATTTAAGTTTTTAAGGCTAAAATTGGAATTTTCGGTTTGGGTGTCAGACGGGAGCAGGGCACGTCCCCTTGTGGTCCCCGGGGGATCGGGGCGGGTCCCTGTCAGTTATCCACCAATATGTTCTATAATTCAGGAAGAGTGGAGATGTTCTTGAAGAAAATCTGACGATATATATCATTATCAAAATGTCACGACCTATCCCAATCCCCCCGGGATTAACACGGGATGTGTCGTGATCTCGTCTGACATGAAGTGTCAGACTAGGGAAAATTCAAACCTTCAGCCCAACCAGCTTCCAGAGCGCGCCAGGATCCGGTGGAGGAGTGTGATGTCTCGGTCTCTACTACAGTCCGCATTCGTGATCAACTTGAAGGGCATTAAAAACCAGAAAAGACTGTGAGTGGACGAAAAGCAATAGTTTAATAAAACACATTTCATAAAAGACCTTTATGCCCTTCACTAAAAAGTATGCATGCATTCGAAAACCATTTACCAAATCATTCATTCAAATAGCCAATATTAGGATCTCAGCCCCAAGTTCCATAAATCCAAGTTATACGGGCTCCTGCCTAAAACCATTTACACAAATCCATAAGATATCAATAATATGTGGGAACTCAGCTCAAAACCGTAAATCCGAGTATGTGGGCCATTGCCCAAATCCACTTACTATTTACAAAACACAATTTCACAAATCCAAGAAATCATGTTCACCAATATCATATAACCAATCCCGTCACGATTTCTAAAGCTCAGCGCGTGCTACCCGGGGTCTCAAATCCCAAGTCTCCCCAGGGTCCACCCAAGTCAATATCCACAGATCAATGACCCTCCCTGGGGGTTATAATCCATAATAGCCTTCCTGAGAGTAAGGTACCCAACGGGGGCAACTCCACTCAATTAGTGCTCCGTGACTACTCCGGGGTCCACCCAGGCCAACAACCCTCCACTTAGGAGACAATCCATAAATATATAAGGATGGTATATGAAAAACCATTTTGAAATCATTCTCAAAACCTTTCACAGAGTCATGCCTGGTCCCCATAAACCATCATGAACCAGAAATTCATTTATGGGTCCCCGACCCGAAATCACAATCGTAAACCATAACTGGGCCCCAAGCCCGAATTCATAAACCAACTGGGCCTCACGCCCGATTTCATAAACCAACTTGGCCTTCGGCCCGATTTGTAAACCAACTGGGCCTCGTGCCCGATTTCGTAAACCAAATGGGCCTTGTGCCCGATTTCGTAACCCAATTGGGTTCCGAGCCTGATTCGTAAATCAACTGGACCTCGAGCCCGAAACGTAAATCAACTGGGCCTCCGGCCCGATGCTTTGTTAAATCAAATGGACTTCAAGTCCGATAGTTCGTAAATCAAATGGGTTTCATGCCCGATTCCATATTTCCAAACCCGAAATCAATTCACGAATCAATTGGGCCTCTGACCCGATAACGTAACTAATTGGACTTCAAGTCCGGGGTTTTCCAAAACAAATGGGTCTCATGCCCGAGTTTACCTTTTCAAATCCAAAACCATTTCATTAAACCATTTTCGAAACCATAAGCACGTATAATTAGTGCAAAACTATAAACCTCGATTTACGTGCAAATACGTAAATCGCCTCGAAATACGTAAAATCATGTATGTAACGACCCGTCCCAAATTCCTAGATTAGATTAGCGACTAATCACGATTAGTGAGGCTAATCGGTGATTAGATAGGCGAAATCGGACGAACGATGCAAAATGACCGTTTTGCCCCTAATGGTGGCAAAACGTTGACTTTTCATTCGGGCGGTCAAATGGACTTTCACCGATGACCGTGACGTAGTTCGTGACATCACGAGTTCATAGACAGGTGGCACGTTCAATTCCGACGTTCGAGGAGGAAGTTATGACGTTCGGAAGCCCAAGGGCATTTTGGTAATTTGGGTGAATAGGAGGTCAAATGTTGATTTTTTGACCGGGAGGTCCAATGGCCGAGGGCCGAAGACCGTTACGTAGATAAGGAAGATACGAATCCATAGATAGGCGGCACGTCGAATTCGGTCGTTCGACGACAAAGTTACGGTTCACGGAAGTTCAAGTGCACTATTGCACGAATTACGAAACGAGTTAACTTTTGGACTTAGTGGGGGCCCAGATATTTAATCCCTGCCCTATGGATGAGTGACAAGTGTCACCCATCCACAGGCCCTCTCTTTTCCTTCATGCACCGTGCATTGCTTTCTCCATTTCAAACACACAAAACACAACCCGATCTCACCCATTTTCCTCCCATCCGTGCAACCCAAAACCAATCCAACCTTCAACCCATGATCATTTGAGGAACCAGGAGAGTGAGGGAAGGACTGAGGATGATGGTGTCCGGCCAGGAGGGAGCCACCATGCACGGCGGAAACCCGAACCCGAAGGTAGCTCGGTTTGTCCCATTTTCCATTTAATTTCGATTCTTGCATTATGGTTGCTTTTGGGTGCCTAGGAAGTGACCATTAGGTTGCTAGGGACATGTTAGGAAGGTTTTAGGAAGCTTGGGAGGGCTGTGAAGCCATGGGTGCTGTTTTGGAAGTTTGAACCGTTGGGTTCAAAAATCAAACCATGAGTTTTGTGTAGTTTTTAGGTTGTTTTGATTAGTAAAAATGATAGGGAATGAAGAAATAGGAATTATAGGATTAATTAGGGTTGAAATCGGACCAAAATAGAGGGAGAAAACATCTGAAAAATTCTCGCCGGTTCGGAACAGTACTGCTACAGTAACCGGTCCAAAATCAGAAAAAAACCGGTTTTCAGGGTTTAGGTGATGATGAACAGTGTTTTCGACCTTCTAGGGGCTCGTGAGAACGCGTGGTCCATAATTTGGGAAAGTGTTCAACACGGGAAATCTTCTATTCGATGTAACGAAGATTTTGGGACTGGTCTCGCGTCAATCGAACATCTTTTCGATAGTTTTCGGGGTGTCGGAAGGTTTAGGGTCGGTTTAAAAATAGTTAAAAGTTCGGAAAACTTACGGGGATTTAATGGGAGGTTAATTAAATAGTTAGTAACCTTCTATTAAAATTTGGACATGTAAGACCCGATCTTGGAAGCAAGAACGGTGAGCAAGACCCGTGAGCTTGAAAGCAAGAACGGTGAGCAAGACCCGTGAGCTTGGAAAGGTAAGATCGGTGAACGATCCCACATCGCTCGGGGAGGGAAAGGTGAAGTACCTTATATGTGTGGGCACGTATCTATCTAACACAAGGCCTTTTGGGAGCTCAGTGGCTTTGGGGGGGATTGGAACCCCAAAGTTAAGCGAGTTGAGGCTGGTGCAATCCCACGATGGGTGACCTACTGGGAAGTTGCACGTGAGCTCCCGAAAACAAAACCGTGAGGGCTGGGTCCAAAGCGGACAATATTGTGTTAGATGGGATGGGTCGTGTCAGCTTGGTATCAGAGCACTAGGTTGTGGTCAGCATGTTAGACTAGCGGTTAATATTAGGTACTTTTCGAGTATAAGAATTGCGTTAACTAATCTATGCCTCTTAACAGTTGGTTATGCCTCCGAGGAGAGCCTCTTCAGCACGGACCGCCGAGGAAATTGAGAGAGAGATGGAATGTGCCAGTATTGAGTGGGCTCAACGGTTGGGAGCCACACCTTTCAACGGGGGATCTGACCCCGAGGATGCCTACGAGTGGATTGACAAATGGGAAAGAATCTTTACTGTGATGCATTGCCCACCCGGCGAGCGGGTGACTTTGGCGGCTTTCTTATTGGAAGGCGGAGCTTACCGATGGTGGCAGGGTCTGGAGATGTCGGGGTGGTCAGTTCGTACCACCACATGGGAGGTCTTTCGTGCTCGGTTCCTAGATCAGTACTATCCGCGATCTTTTCGCGCAGCACGAGAGGCGGAGTTCCTGCGACTGGAGCAGGGGGACATGTCTGTGGCAGACTATGAGCAGGCTTTCGGGAAGCTTTCCCGTTTTGCAGTAGCTTTTGTGAGTACTGTGGAGGACAGATGTCAGAGGTTTGAGTTGGGGCTCCGAGGAGAGATACGGGCAGGTGTGACGGCTGCCACTTATGCAACTCTGAGGGACATGGTCGACGCTGCAGTTCGTGTCGAGGGCAGTCTGGCGGCACACCAGGCGCGACAATCATCAGGCGAGGGGCGGCGCCGGGATCGTCCCCATCCGGGACCAACCGGCCGGAAGATCTCTAAGGGGGGAAGTTATCGAGGAGCACCCACATCGTTGCGGGGTCGTGGCTGGTTAGGTCGATCAGGGGGCTCTCAGAGGGGCGGATCGAGATCCAGTGCTGGGCAGCATCAGTCTTGGAGTGGTGCATCAGGAGGGTCTTGGGATGGACCGAGGACAGTTAATTGTTTTGCTTGCGGAGGAGCGGGCCACTATGCCCGAGATTTCCCGTCGTTGTCGAGGAACAACGATACTGGAGGTGCTAGTGTTGCACAGAGTTCGGCTTCCAACACTGCCAGAGGCCGAGGACAGGGTGCTGGACGTGGCGCACGTGGGCGCGGGCAGACTGCGGGGCCCAGTGCTCGTGTTTTTGCAGTGACTCAGCAGCAAGCAAGGTCAGCCCCGGATGTGATTACAGGTACACTTCATATCTCGAACCTTATTGTGCGAGTATTGTTGGATGCGGGGGCTACACATTCTTTTATTTCGAGACGTTGTGCTGGTATGTTAGATTGGAGGTATCAGCCTTAGATAGCGAGATGGGTGTTGGCACGCCTATGGGCGTCGTGTACTTGGTGAATCAGGTGATTCGGAGGTGCCCAGTGAGAATTGAGGAGGTGGATCTGCCAGCAGACTTGATTATTATGGACATCCATGACTTCGACGTGATTCTCGGGATGGATTGGTTAGCGGAGCATGGGTCGCTTATTAATTGCTGTAGTCGGCAAGTGTTTCTGCGGAGTCCGGGTTTGCCGGAGGTTACCTTTCAGGGGGAGCAGGATGGTTCACTGCCTGAAGTGATTTCTTCACTTGCTGCTACTAAACTTCTACGGAAGGGATGCCAGGGCTATTTGGCACACGTTGTGTCGGAGCGAGTTGATACTCCGAGTATCGAGGAGATACCTGTGGTGCGGGAGTTTCCGGATGTGTTCCCGGAAGATCTACCTGGATTACCACCACCGCGGGAGATTGAGTTTACCATTGAACTACTCCCCGGTACCCGACCTATATCTCAGGCACCGTACCGGATGGCGCCGGCAGAATTACGGGAACTCAAAACACAGTTACAGGAGTTGGTCGAGTTGGGATTCATCCGACCGAGTACTTCACCGTGGGGAGCACCGGTGTTGTTTGTGAGGAAGAAGGAGGGGAGTCTCCGATTGTGTGTGGATTACCGACAGCTGAACAAGGTGACGCTGAGGAACCGGTATCCTTTACCCAGGATTGATGACTTATTCGACCAGTTGCGGGGAGCACAGTGCTTCTCGAAGATTGATTTGCGATCTGGGTATCATCAGCTGAGGATTGCGGAGGGGGATATTTCGAAGACGGCATTTTGAACTCGTTACGGACACTATGAGTTTCTGGTGATGCCTTTTGGGTTGACGAATGCTCTAGCAGCATTCATGGATCTGATGAACAGAGTTTTCCGACCTTACCTGGACAAGTTTGTGATTGTGTTCATCGATGACATCTTGGTGTACTCGGGAAGTGCCCGAGCACATGAGGAACACCTACGGTTGGTGTTAGGGAAGCTGAGACATGAACGGTTGTACGCCAAACTCAGTAAGTGTCAGTTTTGGCTGAGCAGCATTGGTTTTATGGGACATGTGATTTCGGCTGATGGGATCAGCGTGGATCCCCAGAAAACGGAAGCGGTGACCAAATGGGCCAGACCGACGACAGTGACAGAGGTGCGGAGTTTTGTCGGATTGGCAGGCTACTACCGGAGATTTGTGGAAGGTTTCTCCAAGATTACTGCACCGTTGACTCGTTTGACCAAGAAGGGAGTGAAGTTCATCTGGGACGAGCAGTGTGAGCAAAGTTTCCAGGAGTTGAAGTATCGCTTGACCACTGCTCCTATCCTTGCATTGCCCGACAATAGTGGAGAGTTTGTAGTTTTTAGTGATGCCTCGCTACAAGGTTTGGGATGCGTATTAATGCAGAACGGTAAGGTGATCGCTTACGCATCACGGCAGCTAAAAACTCATGAGTTGAATTACCCTACCCACGATTTGGAGTTGGCGGCGGTAGTTCATGCTTTGAAGATCTGGAGACATTACCTTTTCGGTGCAACGTGCAGGATATACACCGACCACCAAAGCCTGAAGTATTTATTTACCCAGAAGGAACTCAACTTGAGGCAACGGAGATGGTTGGAATTGATCAAGGATTACGACTGTACGATCGAGTACCATCCGGGTAAGGCTAATGTGGTGGCAGATGCGCTCAGCAGGAAATCAGCGGGATCCATTGCACACCTGAGGATGGTGTATCTTCCTTTACTGGTGGAACTCCGGAAGGCTGGGGTTATTCTAGATACGGATGAGCATGAAGCTTTATTGGCCAGTTTCCATGTACGGCCAGTGTTAGTTGATCGGATCATTGAGGCGCAACTTCAGGACCCGATATTGTGCATCTACAGGATTGAAGTTGAGGCTGGGGAACGGCAGGACTTTACCATCCGAGACGATGGGGCACTTGTGAAATTGGGCCGTTTGTGTGTGCCAGCGGAGACAGAGTTACAGACTGAGATTTTGGAGGAGGCCCACAGTTCGGCGTATGCTATGCACCCGGGAGGTACAAAGATGTACCGTACCCTCTGGAACTATTATTGGTGGCCAGGGATGAAGAGAGACATTGCTGAGTTTGTGAGCAGATGCTTAACCTGTCAGCAGGTTAAGGCGGAGCGGCAGAGACCGTATGGGTCTTTGCAGCCACTACCGATTCCCGAGTGGAAGTGGGACCACATCACCATGGACTTTGTCTTTAAGTTGCCAAGGACCCGGAGTGGATTTGACGGAGTTTGGGTGATTGTAGACCGATTAACGAAGTCAGCACATTTTCTGCCAGTACAAGAGACTTACAAACCTAACCGACTGGCTCAATTGTTCGTGAAGGAGATCATCCGACTTCATGGTACGCCGGAGTCGATCGTGTCCGATCGCGATCCGCGTTTCACTTCCAGGTTCTGGCGGAGTTTGCAGGCTACCTTGGGAACGAAACTGCGTTACAGTACCGCTTTCCATCCACAAACCGATAGACAGTCTGAGAGGACTATTCAGACCCTGGAGGACATGATGAGATCTTGTGTACTGCAATTTCCGGATTCTTGGGATACTCACTTGCCTTTGATGGAATTTGCTTACAACAACAGCTACCAGGCGAGTATTGGGATGGCCCCCTACGAGGCACTGTATGGTCGACAGTGCAGGACACCTATCTGCTGGATGGAGATTGGGGAGCGAGCGGCCGTAGGGCCGGAGTTGATGGATATCACCCAGGAAGCAGTCCGTGTTATCAAGGAGAGGTTGAGGGCGGAACAGGATCGCCAAAAGAGTTATGCTGATAGACGGATCCGAGATTTGGAATTCGAGGTTGGAGATTTTGTCTTCCTGAGGTTGTCCCCGTGGAAAGGGATTATTCGCTTTGGCCGACGGGGAAAACTGAGTCCACGTTTCATTGGACCTTATGAGATTGTGGAGAGGATTGGCCGGGTGGCATATAGATTGGCTTTTCCCCCGAAACTTTCTAAGGTTCACGACGTCTTCCACGTGTCCATGTTGCGGAAGTACGTACGTGACGCCTCTCATGTATTGGAGGAGCAACCTATCGAACTTCGAGAGGATTTGAGCTTTGAAGAACAACCAGTACAGATTTTGGACAGGAAGGACAAGGTACTACGGCAGAAGACGATTCCTCTCGTGAAAGTCCTTTGGAGGAATCAGAACATGGAAGAAGCCACATGGGAGCCCGAGGCTCAGATGCGGGAACAGTTTCCTTATTTGTTTCCTTAAATTTCGGGACGAAATTCCTTATGGGGGGAAGGTTGTAACACCCCGGAAATTCGCAGATTGTAATATTGTAATTTAATGTATGAATTGACGATTTTACCCCTGTGGATTATGGCCAATTGTTGACTTTTTGGTTTATGGGTCAAATGGACTTTGACCAGCGTGACGTAGTTCGGGACGTCACGAGTTCACAGACAGGTGGCACGTCCAATTCGGACGATCAGGGAAAAAGTTATGACTATCGG
Organism: Prinsepia uniflora; assembly: GCA_032719365.1. NCBI lineage: Eukaryota > Viridiplantae > Streptophyta > Magnoliopsida > Rosales > Rosaceae > Prinsepia > Prinsepia uniflora. The sequence goes on from CM064862.1 coordinate 65,739,346, forward strand.
AAGTTCAGGGGCATTACCGTAATTTGGACGAGTTAGGGGAAAAAGTTGACTTTTTGATGTACCGGGATTTTTCGCACGACCCGAAGACGGTTAGATTCGTCTCGATGCCCTGAGTACAACGACAGGCGGCACGCGTGAAACGGACATCGGATGACCGAGTTACGGGTCACGGAAGTTGGAGGGCATTTTGGTAATCTCTGCCCTGAGGGCATTTTGGTCTTTTGCACGGTTACTTTAGCAGCAACCGTGAAAACAGGGCACACGGCCATGCCGTGGTGTTTGTGGGCGTGCAATTGTTTAAACACTAAGTGGACGGATTGTGGGATTTGTTTATGCAATTCGAGACGTTGGGAGTGTGGTTGTGGCTGTTGCAGACCACGGGTAGGATTTAAAATTTGGTTGAGCTCTGTGTGCGGGAGGCAGTGTCCAGTGAGGTCTGTGAGTGTCTCCCACGGGTGTTGGACGCCTTGATCGCTTAACCGAGTAGGGGAGTGAGGGAAGGTTTCGTTTTCGGTGTCTGTTTGAGGCTGAGAGATTGTGAGAGACGGGGAGAAACAGTGAAGAACAGTTTCGGGTTTTTGGGGGGAAAAATTCCGAATTCAATCTCTACGGGTTTTGGGATCGATCTAAACACTGGGGAAGCTTTCTGGGAATAGCAGAGACCTAACCGTGCAAGATTCGAAGAGTGTGATCGAGGAATTGCCCAGGAACCCAAGTTCCAGTTCTGAGAAAAATCGATTTGGAGGGAAAATCCGAGTTCAATTTCTACGGCTTGTTGGACGAAACTAACCACTGAGTAAGCATTCTGGGAGCATTTGGAACTCGTCCATATCGAAATCGACGACAACCAGCCACGGAGGAGCTGGGACGGTGACCGCCGTGTGCAGAGGAAATCACAGCGTTTGGACGACTACTTCCAGGTGATATTTCGTTCAATTGATGGTTCTATTTTGTTAGTCTAGGTCCTAGTATGCTTCTGTATAAATTAATTGGACAATGGTGATAGTTTGGAGGTGTTCTGAGGTTGGACCCGTGTAGCTATTCGGGTTTGGATAGGATGGTTGAAGGCTTGTCGAGTTGATTAGTGGACTGAGAACTGTAATTAAATGACTTTAGAACATGTTAGAATCAAGAAGGAATGAAATTAAGTAGAAATAGACGGTTACTTAATCGGTTCACCCCGCGGGTCGCAGACCCAAATTACAGTAAATCGGGCAAGGACGGTGACACTGTAGCAGTGACACTGTAGCAACGCGTGACTTTCACGCGCAGCCACTTTGGGCGGCGCGTGAGGGCGCGTTGAGCACTATCTCGGATCACGGTCAACATGACTTTTAATCCTTTCATCATTTTGGACATTTTCTGTCAAATAACCATGTTGATCTGAGATAGTGAGGAAGGTCAGTTTAGGGCCGGATGTCTCGGGAAGCGTGTTGGCCGGCTTTCCCGAACCGGTTTCTGTTTTGGACTTTTTGAGGGTATTTTAAGGACCTTTAATGACACTTGTGTGTGATTAGAAATGACAGGGAACTTACGTTAATTCCGGAGACAAGTTCGTATGCGCGTTATTCGCAGCGGGAGCGTACTGTGAGTGGGCCCGTTTTTATTAACTCTTGCATGCATAACCGTTTTCATTTCCGTATATCTAAATTTGTGCGTGATTCATTACTGGATTTTGATTATCTCGATTTACGGCTGTGACACGTTTGACGGTGTTGGGCTGAGGCCCGTTTTACGGAAAATGAATACTGTTTTATATTGTATATATCTAGTTACATATACTTGTGGATACGATGACTATCTTGGGTACTACACTGTATAATCCACCGTATGATACTGTCTCCTCCAGACGTGGTACCCCGGAGCGGTCACGGTGCATTGCCTGCGAGGGGTCATGCTACGGAGGTGCCGGACCGTAGGATGACTCAGGAGCAGGATTGCTATTATTGGACGTCTGGGACGTCGAGCGTCTGGGACGCTAGGCATCTGGGATGCCATAACCGAACTGGGTTCGGAGATTGGACTCGGGATTTGAGACCCCGGGTGGCACGCGTAGCCTTGGGACTGTGACCATTATTGGACGTCAGGGACGTCGGACATCTGGGATGTCAATATCGGTTGTGTATGGTGCAGTAGCTGGGTTTATATTACATTTCTGACTTAATATGATACTTGTGATATATTACATGTGTTTATGGCTTTTAAATACTGATGCATGCATGTTTGGAAAACGGAGGGGTAAATTATATTTTACTTATTATACTGTTTTTACAAACCTGAGTTTCGGCCCACTCATCCTTCATGTTTTGGTAACCCCTCCAGGTCGTGTTGCTGAGGTTGGTGAGGACCCCGAGGCTGAGGCATAGATTTTGTACTGCGCACCTGATCCCCTGTCGGGTCGGATCACCCGCAGGATTTTCCTTTCTAGTGTCGTGCTCGGATTTGTATTTTAAATTGTATCCCTTGTCTGACATCGCTTAAATTTGGGTTATGTATGACTTTTTAATTCGGACACTTATGCATTTAAGTTTTTAAGGCTAAAATCGGGATTTTCGGTTCGGGTGTCAGACGGGAGCAGGGCACGTCCCCTTGTGGACCCCGGTTAGCACACGTGTAGCTCTATTTTACCGTGACAGGTTCTGGATATGAATATAAGGGATAAACATGATTTAAATTGGTTTGGGAAATTATGTTTTATGATGATAAATGGTTTTGGGCTGAGATCCCACATATGTTTACTATGTTATGGTTTTCTGTAAATGGTTTTGGGCAGGAGCCCGTAGAACTTGTATTTATAGAATTTGGGGCTGAGACCCTAATTATGGTTGTTTAAACTTATGTGTTTGGATAAATAGTTTTACTATGCATGCATTCTTTTTAGTGGAGGGTATAAAGGTCTTCTTTATGAAATATGTTTTTATAAAATATTTATTTTTGTCCACTCACAGTCTTTCTGTTTTTAATACCCTTCAGGTTAATATTGGATGTGGACTGTAGCAGAGATCGAGATATCACATGCCTCCTCCGGATCCTGGCGTACTCTGATAGCCCGGGAGGGCAAAGGTCGGAAATATCCCTTGTCTGACACTTCGTGTCAGACGGGAGCAGGGTCATCCCGCGTTAATCCCGGGGGGATTGGGATGGGTCCTGTCAATGTAAATCACTAATATCCAAATCATCATCATAGAATCACATATGTAAAGCATATAAAACATTTATGCATGCATCACAGTTTAGAAATCAAGGTCCACTCATAGACCGTCCTACGCTGCTGCCTCGATCTGCGTGCCGTAAGCCTTCCCGAGCTAATCACCGTCACCGGGACTCTCAAACTTGTCCAAATCATACTATAGGGTTACTAACTACCTTATTAACCTCTCATTGAAGTCCCGTATTTTTCCAAAATTTTTAATTATTTTAAAACTCGATCCTAAACCTTCGGGCATCTCGAACTATATCGAAACGATGTCCGATCGACACGAAACCAGTCCCAAATGTTCGTTATATCGATTACATAAAAAGTTGCGTTGAACACTTCCCTAAAAGAGGTGCCACGCGCCCTCACGCGCCTGTACTGTTCATTGTCTTCAACCTCTGATCAGGCCAGTTCAGACCGATTCGGTTCAGCCTGGTCTAGCTGAACCGGCGAAGGCGGTTCACTCCCATTGCTCACCCATTTTCGACCTGTTTTCCTCCATTTTAATCCCTATAAGTTCTTCTAACCAATTCCTATCCATCTATGATTTCAAACTCACAAAAACACGTCAAAACCATACCTCTATGATCGAATAATGGCGACGGCCCCTGCAACCTCCTACTGTCATCGTCTCCGACCACAATTCCTCTCGAAAACAAGTCCCCTATGTTCGTCTTGGTCCCTAGGTCATGTTAGAATAATTAGGAACTCGAAACAACATCCAAAAACTAGATTTCCAATTTTTTGGGTCAACACGGGTCACGGGTTACATGTGTTCCAGCTTCCTCCGCCGTCCACGGCGGTCATTGCTGCCCCCTCAGTCTCATGTCACTCTCAGTCTCTCATTTACTCTCTGGTCTCAGCTGCAGGTGAAGGGTGAAGGTGGTATGAGGTTGTGTTCTTTGCGAGTTTGAGAGATGTCGAGGGAAAGAGAGATTTGAGTTTGATGATGATGATACTAAGAAGAGAGATGAACGGTGGAGATGAGAAGGGGAGGTAGAGATGAATGGCTGGGATGAGAGGTGGGTGGAATTATATATTTAAAAAATGCACCTAATCCACCAATTAAAACCTAGATCCACTTTTTAGGGATAATGACCAATGGGATGAGTGACAAGTGACACTTGTCACTCATCCATGGGTCCCACATAAATATCTTCCCAATCAGATTTTGCCACATAATTTCTACCTCGTAATGCATGCATAGTCTAATTGAACTTCCCGTGACCATAACTTCTCTGTTCGACGTCCGATTTCGCTCACTAATCACCGATTAAACTCACTAATCCTCCATTAGTCACTAATCTAATCCCGGAATTCGGGACTGGTCGTTACACAAAATATCTCACTTCTATTCTTAAAGTTTTCAAATCACTTGTAAGGAAATCAGTAGATAATACTTCTCAACAAGTTAATATATATCCTCCATATTGAATGACTTGAAGGAATTATGAGGATCTAATCATGTGCTAAAAATAAGAAGTTCAATTGTATTCTCAAGAAATCTATCACTTAGTTCACCTAATTGATGATCTATAACTTCATTAAATACATAAACACGATAATAATGCTCAAATGTAATAAAATCTGTTTGTTCCCAAAATGAAAACCATACATTCAGTTTTTATCTAAAACTAAGATTAGAGAGTACTACCTTATGCTTTAAAGATCTAGGAAATGGGGTACTGCTTTGTTGCTGACGTGACTACTGCTTTTACTGTTGTCTACTTTGAAGAATGATATTTGGTCTTTAATTAGGTGTGTTAGGTATTTCATTTTTTTTAAAACTTTAATATGCACTAAATAATATTAATGGGATGGGCTAGTCCATCAAATACCAAGAAAAGACTATAGTCCTTCTAGCCCAAGCCCACCCCCGCCACTAACAACACATGTGGAAATGGGGAAGTATCATCATCTATTAGAGGCCGATGGTAGGCCGCATGGGCATCCTAGAAATGGGTGGCACTCCTTCTCGCCACACCCACAACAAATTAAGGGCTAAAAGCCAAATTTTCAAAAAATGAACTTACTAATTTCGCCAAATTGCCCAACACGTGAAGGAAATACTTGAAACCTTATATTCCTTGTTGGTTCCAAAAATTGCGCATGGGGAAGCCAGTTTGTGCAGCCAAGCTTCAAAAGATGCTCTGTGTGTCCACCTAGTAACTAAACACACTACCAAACCACACGACTTAGGTCGGTCCCTTGACATTGGAGTAAAGCATGCTCCATCGATTTAGGATATGCCTAAAAAAAAGGGCACAAGGGAGAGGGCCGATGTGGTTGCAAAATAGGGTGGCCCTAGTAGGTAGCGCTTGATTACTTTCCATAGAAAAATCCTTACTCGCGGTGTAGTTTTGATTCTCCATATCTGGTCCTAGAGATCAGTAGGGAAAATAGAAGAGCTGGAGGAAGTAGACCTCATGTCGCTCAATTGCAACTATAGATTTCTTCATCCAATTGTAGCTAGCTTTCACACTGTAACCCCCCAAAAGTGTTATGAGGCTAGATGAATTGATCAGGATCCTCAAGGTTCCCAATGGGGATACAGTTGATGAGCACCCTATCATTGCAGGAGGTAAGGTTCGCTACGGGTTGGAGGTTCCTCTCACGACTATCACGATAAATGAGGGTCGAGACTGGTGAGTTCAAGTCCATTACAGTACCAGATACATGATTGAGCATCCCATCCATAGTCCCAGTAAGCCATCGGTTGGACCAGATGCTAATATTTTCACCATTGACTACTTGCCATCTCGCACCCTCCTGGATTATCTTCCTCCCTTCCAAAATGCTTTTTCATGCCCATGAGGCTTTGCACTTCTTCCCAGCCATCTCGAAATCACAACTAGGGAAGTAACGAAATTTCAGTACTTTCACCAATAGGAATTTGGTTCGTGGATAATTCTCTAGCTCTGTTTTGCCAACAGCACAAGGTTGAATTCTTTAAGGTATCGAAACCCCAATCCACCCTCACTGTTTGGTAGACCAAGCTCAGCCCAACTAACCCAATGGATTTTGTTTCCCGAGTCAGATTTTCCCCACCAGAAATTAGCCAAATCTGCATCAATGATGTTGCACGTTGTCTTTGGGAATTTGAAAACTTCCATGGGATATGTGGAGAAAACTTGGGCAACGACCTTGATGAGGAATTCTTTCCCGGTTTGAGATAATAAATACTGCTTCCATCCTTGAATTTTCCTTTCAATTCGTTCCCTAATAAAAATTAAGGTTTCCTTCTTGATCTCCCCCAAAGAGTGGGGAGACTAAGGTACATTCCAGGGTCGTTTGTGAGCTCCATATTCAGGATATTGTGAAGACTTGACCGGAGATTCATATGGGAGTTAGGACTAAAAAATATGTTGGACTTGTTGTAGTTTTTTCTTTAACTTGATGCAGTGTAGTATGCCTTGAGAATTTTATCCACCACCCTGTTGTTCCTCTCATTGGCCTTCATGAATAGTAGGGCATCATCATCGAATAAAAGGTGAGATAAATTGGGACCTGCCTCATTGAATTGCAGCCCATCCAATAGTCCCGCCGAAACATCATGGTTGAGCATCGAAGAAAACACGTCACTTATAATGATGAATATAACGGGGGACAAAGGGTCTCGCTGTCAGATTCCCAGCAAGGGTCTGAAGTACTCTCCTGAATGACCATTGTTGAGGACCGATATCTAAACAGATGTCACACATTTCATTACGAAGGAGACCCAGCTCACATCAAACCCTATCTTGATTAACACTGCCTTGAGGAAATCCCACTCGAGTCGATCATACACCTTGTTCATGTCTCTGTGGACTTTCAAAATTTTAGGGCATGGAAAGCCTCGTGTGAAATCTATATGTTGTCCTAGATTTGCCTCCCGGAAATGAAAACACTTTATTGTGGGAAAATGATCTCTCGTAAGATAGTTTTCAATCGGCTTGAGATAATCTTTGTAATAATTTCGTACGAATAGTTACAAAGGGCGATTGGCCAGAATTGAGTAACTACTTTTGGATTTGGAACTTTGGGGAAAAGTGCAATATGGGAGGAATTTAATTCTTGAATTGGAAGAGCTCTTGCAAATAATTTGTTCACCAGAGATTGTAAATCAAGATATATTGAATCCCAATAAGATTGGTAGAAAATACCAGAGAAGTCGTCGGAGCCTGGAGCCTTTAGACCCCAAATGGTAATTAAGTTTAAGACAATTTTTTTTTCCGTTTTCTATCGCATCAAATGTCATAAAATCAAGTTAGCAAAAATAAGATAAATCACATAATATCCCAAACTTGTGCTCTCACCTTTTGGACCACCCTTAGTCGTTTATAATAGGTGATTATGAACACAGAAAAAAACTCGGCATAGAATTTGGACGCCACTGGGCGTTGCTGGGTGCCGTTAGGCGGTTGGGCTTATTTTTATTTATTTTTTGTTGTAAGTGACAAACTTACATCCCATATTTATTATATATACTTTATCTCTTTATATGTTTAAAAATGGTCTAGCCGATGTTGGACGCTGTTAGGCGGTTGGGCTTATTTTTCTTTCTCCCTTTCCCTTTGGCTCTCTCAGAATTTATCCTTTTGGAAACTATCTTATGGAACATCTTTTGTCAAATCCTAACCTTAGCCATCTCTCATTCCTTGATAAAATTGACGATGACTATATTTATTGTGGCTACACTGCTGCGGCTAAGTTGCAGTTCCAAGCTTCCTTGCCGAGTAGCACACAACGTTGTTTGTTTTTATTTTTATTGTAAGTGACAAACTCACATCCCATATTTATTAGATATACTATATATCTTTATATGTTTAAAAACGGTTTTTATCTTCTTTTTTTTTTAAGATATCCTTTTCTTTTTGGAAATTTCTTTTGTTGTTTTATTATAAATTATTATCATCTTGAATTAATTGCATATATAATCTCTTATTTAATATTTAATTTCTAAAATAATTTTTGCATTAGAAATTATTTTAAATTCAAAAGTAAATAGGGTACAACCCACTAGGTTGAGCCTAGAGATATCTAATAAGGTACAATCCCCATATACTTCACATTCAAGATGTTCCTACAGACCATTGATTATTTAAACCACTAATTAATTATGAAATTAGACATATTATTTTCAAGTTTGTCATTGCAAGAATCACATCCATATACTTTACTTGACACTTCACTTTTAGATCTACTTTATCTCTCTATAACCTCTCCTATCTCTCTGACCAACCTTGCATATCTAATTTTGGGGTTGGGGTATCCTCAAATCTCCACCTTTTGATGGTGGTTTTGACCTCTTCATCTGCCCCCTTTGTCCCTTGCTAGTACACCTCCCCCTTTACTGTGTTCTTCTGCTTCTTCTTTTCCTGGGAGTTTTTTTGCCCCTGTTGGCTGACGGTGTGGGGAGGTCATTCTCGTCTATTTTTTCTCTGTGCAGGTTGTGGTGGTTGCTAGTTTCTTGAAGCTGAAGTGGGCGGCAGACGTGTAGCGTGGCAGCACGGATTCAAAAGCGTGGTGCGAGGCGGGCAACTCCGGCTTCCTTCTCGCGGGTGGACACTACGCTGTGTTCGCTAGTTTTCCTCACTGTTGGAGGGCTAGGCTTGGGGAGCATTTTATTTCTCAGTTGCTTCTTGGTTTTTCTGTAAGTTGGTTGGGGTTTTCCATAAATAGTCTCTCCTTTTTGGTGTTATTTCCCTTATGTGGTTGTAATGTAACGACCCGGCCCGAAATTTCGTGATTATTAAGGTTAATTAAGGATTAATCGAGGATCATAAGACAATTTGACGTAAAATGACGATTTTGCCCTTGGAAGGGAAAAATATTGACTTTTGACCCAAGAGGTCAATTGCATGTGAATCGAGATCCATTACGTAGATCGAGGGATTACGGTCACATAGACATGCGTCATGTCGAATTTGGACATCGTATGAGAAAGTTACGAGTCTAGAACGGTTTGTTAAGATTTTATGGTGCACTTTTTACGATGAAAGTTGACTTTGGTAGTTTAAATGGGACCCAAAATATATTGTTCTGGACCAAAGGATGAGTGACAAGTGTCACTCATCCCATTGGCCTCTTTTCCCACATACATGCATCATCAAATTTCTCTTTCTCACTCTCCCATTTTCAAACCCACACACCCGAGAACACCCTTACCCCTCTTTATTCATTGCTTCAACAGCTGGGCTACTTGAGAGAGAGGTTGAGTGTGAGGTTGAGATATGGAGAGGGACGGCGGTGGATGCAGGAGCCATGGTGGCTGGCCGGAAAGACCCAGGAAATAGGTAAAACCGAGAACCCTTACGGTTTCCTTTCGGGTTTGGATTTGGAGACCTTGAAACCGTGTTCTATGGCCAGAAATTTTTTTCTTTGAGTTGTTGTGAGTGCGTAGGGATAAAAACCAGAAAGAACGGACAACTGGACTAACCCTGGGAAAGGTTCGAAGGTTGCTCGAAGTAGTTCGAGCTTGGCTAGGGTAAACAAGGTATGTTTTCTTGATTTCAAGCTCGTAGTTCTGTTCCTGGGTGAGAGAAAAAGAAATGGGTAAAAGAATGGAATGAAATGGTGGATAGATGAGGAAGAACTAAGTGGGTCGCGATTCGGAACGATGAACCTGTTACAGGGTCGCGGTCGACCTGATCCGAGGCAGGAAACGATGACGTGGCAAGCCACATCATCTTGAAAGGCCATGTGTACAACCAGGTGTTGACACATGACAAGGTGTCAAGCTGAGTCAGCATCGACGTGGAAAGTCCACGTTAGCGTTGTCAGACCACGTGGACCAGTAAGGTAGTGCCACGTGGCATTGTGTCAAAGGTTGTCAGGTTACGTGGCAGTTGAAGTGTCATGATGACGTTGGCAGATGACGTCAGCATGGACATATGGCACGTGTCAGAGGGTGACACATGATACCATTCAGGGAGTGCCATGTGGCATTTTTCAGGTTGTCAGATGTCAAATGTCAAGTAGGCTGACGTCAGTAGTGACGTATCTGTTGATCGCACGTGGGCTAAACTTTGACCGACGCGTGAGGGCGTTTGGGCACGAATTTCGAGGTCAAACCAGTCTTGCTTAAAAAATTTTGACCTTCTGAATCTAATGGTGGTAGTTTCAGGTCGATCAGAGGTCATTTGGGGTAGTATTTTGGAGGTTTTTCTCCCCGAGAAACGTGTTTGGGTCACGATTATTGTACCGGGGTTTAGGGGATGTTTACGTATGGTCTTGTATAAATTGATAGTGACCCTTGGGTGTCATTTGGATAGGCCCAGACGTTCCGAGGGCTTTGGATTTGCTTACGACACATGTTTTAAGTGCGCAACGTGGAATGTTTGTGAGTAGACTTTTTTTTTACAACTATGATGCATGCATAAATGTTTTAAATGCTTTATTGTATGATTTGAGCTCAAATGATTTGATATCATTATTGGATGATTTTGTGGATTTCATTTTCGGTTTCTGAATGAGTTTACGGATTTGCGTGAAAAGGGTATTTGGGCTTGAGAACCCATTAGATAATGATTTTGACTTGGATTTGGAGTCAAATGTGATTGTATGATGGTTTTTGGATTTATGAAATGATTTTGAGTATTGTGAAATGAGGATTGAACACTGTTTTTATGATGTTTGTGGAAACTGTGTTTTGGGCGGAGACCCTATGCAAAACAACTGATTTGATTTGAGATACAACAGTTTATGAAAATGTGTTTCCACTGTTTTCACTATGACCATTCTTCGTGATTATTGATATGACTCCAGTAGGAATATGTTTCCCCGGAGAGGGCCTCGGTTGTGAATGTGTTTCCCCGGAGAAGGTCTCGGTTGTGAATGTGTTTCCCCGGAGAGGACCCTGTGATGTTGTTGCTCGCCTCATGGATGCGCTGTGTCCTTCCGGAGAGGTCACATGACACTTCCTTTGCCGAGGAGATGTGGGAGGCTCCAATCAGGATGCTTATGAAGTATGTTGAATGTCGGTCGTAGATGTGTTCACGTCAATGTGCTCGGACGTGAGCAGTCCTAATTCTTATTTGCACACGTTTCTTGGGTATCGTGACTGATGATGATATGATGGTATGAGACAGATGTGGGATATAAGGATGGTTCATGATTTTAATTTATTGCTTTGTGTCTAGATATTTTCATATACGTTGGTTTTGCGATGAAAACATTTGTTTTCACATGTTATTGTTCTATTGGAAACTAATGGTTTAACTGATTATGCCTGCATGCTTTATAAGACTGAGGGTTAAATGATGATTTCAGAAATTGGTTTTTCAAAGTTTTATTTTTTCCACTCACACTTTTGATGTTTTTGGTACCCTCTAGGTTGATCGTGAACGCGGTTGTAGTAGAGACCGAGGCATCACATGAAGTGTGACACGACCCATCCCAATCCCCCCGGGATTAACGCGAGATGTGCCATACTCTCGTCTGATCCGAAGTGTCAGAAAAGAGATAATTCATACCTTAGCCCATACGGGGCTCCTAGAGTGCGCCATGATCGATGGAGGAGTGCGATGTCTCGGTCTCTGCTGCAGCCCGCATCCGTGATCAACCTGAAAGACATTAAAACCATTAAGAACTGTGAGTGGACGAAAATCAATAAGTTCATAAAAAACACATTTCATAAAGATATTTATGCCCTTCACTAAATAGTATGCATGCATAGAAAACCCCTAACCAAAACATTTACTTAAATAAACCATTAGGGCCTTAGCCCAAAAAACCGTAAATCCATAACCAAGTGGGCCACCGCCCAAATCCATAAACACAAATTCGACCGAAAAACCACTTCATAGATCCAATAATCCATATTTACCATATAATCATCCTCGGCATCCCAGATGCCTAGCGTCCCAGACGTCATATCTCATGGTAATAAGCATCGTGTGCTACCCGAAGTCTCTTCGGGTCAATATCTCTGACATCCCAGATGTCTGACGTCCCAGACGTTATATCATAGCAATCCTGCTTCTGAGTCACTATACGGTCCGGTAGCTCCGTATAATGACCCCTCGCAAGCAATGCACCGTGACTTCCCCACTGTCCCAGACACCTGGAGGAGGCCATCACATATCCTCGTATCAAGATGGTATATGGAAAACAGTTTTACAAAGCCATTTCAAAACATCTCAATGGGCCCTACCCGAAATTCCCATAAAACATCACAAATCCATTTAGGGCCCCCAACCCGAAATCACGTTTATGAAACATAGGGTCCTAGATCCGAGATCACATTTATAAAACTCAACTGGGCCTCATGCTCGATTTTGTAAACTAGTGGGCCTCCGACCCGATCACATAACTCCAAAAGGGTCTTAGCCCGATTTCGTAAACAAATTGGGCCCCTGGCCCGATCACATAATTCAAATGGGTCTCATGCCCGAGTTCATCTTTCCAAAACCAGAACCATGCCATAGAACCATTATTAAACTCACAATCACAAAGCAATAGTATAAACTCATAAACCTCGAAATACGTGTAAATATAGAATTACCTCAAAATATGTGCAATCATGTAAACCACCAGTGCCACAATCATCATCATAGAAATCATGTATGTAAAAAATATAAAATAGTTATGCATGCATCACAGTTTAGAAAACAAAATCCACTCACAGACCGTCCTACACAGCTACCTCGATACGCGTGCCATAAGCTTTCCCGGGCCACAACACTATCACCGGGACTTCCAACCTTGTTCAAATCATACAAGAGAGTTACTAACTACCTCATTAACCTCTCATTAAAGCTCCGTACTTTTTCTGAATTTTTAACTATTTTAAAACTCAATCCTAAACCTTTGGACACCCCGAAACATATTGAAATGATGTCTGATCGACACAAAACCAGTCCCAAAATGTTAGTTACATTGAATAGATAATTTCACATGTTGAAAGTTTCCCCAAAAACCCCCTCACGTGCCCCCACGTGCAGCCTAAACCTATTGCGCGTGAAAGTCACGCGCCTACTGTTCATCGTCTTCTTCACTAGGCAAACTGGTCCAGTCCGGTTCGGTTGGTCCTGTCCGGTCCAACTGGACCGGTGTGACCAGTTCGGTCAATTCTAACCCTTTATTCAACCCATTTTCACCCCAATTTCCTCCTAAACCATACTCTAACTATTTCCAATCAATCCATGGATTCAAAATGAGAAGACCAAGTCTAAAAACCATACCTTCAAGTTCGATTATTGAACCGGCCGACCTCCACCGTTGGTTCCCTTGCCTCCGGCCACCATTCAGCCACCTTTCTAAGCCTATTTGGTTCCTAGCAACCTCAGAAACATCCTCCAATTAATAACATCGATCAACCATCACTAAATCACGGTTTGCCATTTTTGAATCCAAAAAACATGAATTCGGTGCCTTACCTCTAAATTGCCACCACTGTGCACGATGGTGCACGAAACTGATCCCAGTCGACACGTATGAGCTCTAGCAACTCCCTAGGGTCATCCAGATCGATCAACAAACCCCCAAAAACAATATCACGATTTTTGAACCAATTTGGTCCCTTGCCACAGAACCAGGCCACCGTGCACCACCGTCCACGACGGCTCGACCTGTGGCCACCATTTGACTCGTCTCACCTCCCTCACTCACATTCATTCATATCCCAGAAGCAATGGATGAGTTTTAAAGGGGTTATGGTTGGGTTGGGGTTCGGGTTTTACAGAGAAAATGAAGAAGATGATCGTGGAAAGGAGAGAGAGATGAGAGATGAAATGGACCAATCAGAGACCCCATTTTTTAGGGAATAAGTCAGCAATGGATGAGTGACACTTGTCACTCATCCAAGGGCTCCACATAAATATTTGCCCAATTGGATTAAAATAATATATAATTGCGAATCCCGAGACGTAAATCCCCGAACTCGTGACGTCCGATTTCGACGTGCCGCTTGTCTACGGACTCGTGATGTCCCAAACTATGTCACGGTCATCGATCCTCGTACGTTTGACTCCTCGAGTCAAAAGTTAACTTTTTACCCAAGACGAGGGGCAAAACGGTCATCTTACACCGTCCGTCCGATTTCGCTCAACTAATCACCGATTAATCTCACTAATCCTCCATTAGTCACTAATCTAATCCCGGAATTCGGGATAGGTCGTTACAAGCTGCGTACTCTCGAAACCCCGAGTGGGTCACGGTTGTATCCCTAGTCTGACACGTGCGGTCAGATGGGAGCAGGTCATCCTACGTTAATCCTGAGGGATTAGGGATGAGACCTGTCATGTAACCTCCCTTTTGTGGGTGTAGTTCGATGGGGAGTCTTGGTATTATGCACAGCTTCTCGATTCTGCAACATGGCGAAACTCCTGACAGTTTTAGTTTGTGTCTGATGTTAATTTTGTTTGAGTTTATGCTTAGGCTAGTTAGTGTTGGTATAGTTGAAGTTATTTGGCTTGTGAAAGATCTTTCTTTGAAGAAGTCTGTTCACACCAAACTTGTAATCGGTTAAGGTACTAAATGAACATTGGTTTCTTTATCAAAAAAAAAAAAATCACATCCATATATAGACCCAAATAGATATTTACCGCCCGCCAATTTTCATGGTATTTAATAGGAGCATGGGCTTAAAGTTATAGTTAAATGTTTCAAACTTAATTTATTTATAATTTTTTATATGATATAATAAAATTATAATAATAAAAAAAAGCATCTAGGCCCTGCCTAGGCACTAAACCAATTCATCCTGAGAGCACCTAACGCGCGCTATTTTGAATATTGTATATATTTATCTTACCCACTATAGCCAGTATGAGTAAATCAGTAGATGATTCCAATACCAAATTGAGTCAGTCTATAAGGCTGTTATCTTGAGCTAAGCTACAACGATGAGCCTATGCTATGTATTGGACACGGGATATTCGTGACGGGTTTACCAATCTATAATCGGAATTTAAATAAGGAGTACGGGTTACTTCTGTAGGATTCCAATCTCTTTCTAATAATACAGTCTCCGACTCCGACCCATAAAGCAACTAAGTAATATATAGTTGGAAAACATCAGCTAGGGTTTATAGAAGTAGAGACGAAGAAGGACATTGGGATGGGTTGCATCATCTTTGGCCATGGATTACATACAGGTCGAGGCAGATGATTCTTTGATCAGTTTCTTACGCAATCCAAGCCATTCAATCAAGCCATCTCTTTTCTGCCTTTCATATATAGTAGTAGTAGATAATAAATAAGATCTTTCGCTGCTTATTAACAAACTGTACATGTACTTTGTTTTTTTGGGATAAATTACTGTATAGGAACTCACCAAACCAATAGTACAACTAGTTAGGGAGTTACAGAGCTTATAATTATATATTAAACCATATTGTAAATTAAATTTCTAATATGTATATTTATTGATATGTCAATATAAGTGACATTCACCTATATTAGCACTACAAGAAAATATACGCTGTTCGTAGAGGTTTTTCCCGGCGCACTCATATTTGCCGATAAAGAAGTCTAAGCCCGTTAGAATGAGTGAGGCTCGTCGGGCAAACCATGCGCGGGAGGCCTGACTCTTTGGCGCTTAAAATGGGGGTAATTTGCCCGGCGGGTGGTCAACCTCCACTGGGCAAGGGTTCATTAACATAGAATCTGGTGCGCCGGACAAAGTATTTTCGTTGACTCGCGGCGGGAAAAAGTTGCGCGAAGGTGTGTTGTGTGAGGACCCATGCCTTGAGGGCATGGTTAGCAATCCCACATCACCCGTGGGATCTAGGGGATGCGCTTTATTTGTGTGTGCGCACATCTATCCAGCAGGAGGCCTTTTGGGAGCTCACTGACTTTGGATTCCTGGGGAACTCCAATGTTAAGCAAGTAGAGGCTGGTGCAATCTTAAGATGGGTGACCCATTGACACGAAAGTAAATATCGACGAAATCGCCGATATATCGCTCGATATATCGGTTTTTCCGGTCGATGGCAGGTAAGGCGGGGGTGAAGGTATTTCTTCCCCCAATATCGGTGATTTCGGGCATTATTGACGGATATCGTCGATTTTGGGCGATAGTATTACCGATATTGGACCCAGCCACCGAACCCACAAGTGAAGTTCGACAGAGAAGTACCGAAAAAAAAAGAAAATCGTACACAGGAAATCATAGATTGAACAAAGGAAGGGCTTCAATTTCAATCAATCATACTGTATGATTCAATTCTATTCACGGACGAACAAAATAATTGAAAAAAAAAAATTAATCACGGTTCTCCGCATCCAGTCGAACCACCTCTGCATCCAGCGTCCCCGGTTCTCCGCTTCGCTCTACTCCTTAGAGGACGACTGACTCGACCTTCGACGGCAGCTCCACTCCTCTCGTCTCGTCCGTCGTCACTGTGGCTCGCGCCGTCTTGCCCTCACCGTCACGGCCGCCTCACCCAGTCGCCCCTCAGATTTTCCCCAATTGCGAAATCGATCGTATTGATTTGATTGAGAAGAAGGAGATCCATGTTGAGTAAAGAATAAAATGGAATGAAACACGCGTTTCGTTTCATTTAATTTGTTAACCCTTTTTTTTTTAATTATTTACATATTTTATTTAATTATTTATTTGTTATAGTAAATTATATCATTTATTATTAATTTTTTTTAACCCCAAATAGAAAAAATAAATTAAGCCTTAATTTTTTTTTTCAAAATTCAACATTTATTATTAGGTAAAGTATGTTTTAGTAATGTATGTTTTAATATAAAATATGGCTTAATTCATATGTTTGGTAATATTTGTTTTAATTTAGAATATGTATTAAAATTATGAATTTATGTCAGGACCCGTCCCAATCCCCCCGGGATTAACAAGGAACGCTCCTGATCTCATTTGACACGGAGTGTCAGATTAGGGAAAATTTGAACCTTTAGCCTGAAGGCTTCCAAAGTACGCCAGGATCCGGAGGAGGTATGTGATGTCTCGGTCTCTGCTACAGTCCGCACCGTATTCAATCTTAAGGGCATTGAAAACAAAAAGACTGTGAGTGGACAAAAAGTAATCAGTGCATAAAACACATTTTATAAAGACCTTTATACCCTTCACTAAAAAGTATGCATGCATAGGAAAACCATTTATCAAACCACATATGTTTAAACAACCATAATCATACAGGCCCCTGCCCAAAACCATTTATAGAAATCTAAGACATAATAAACATATGTGGGATCTCAACTCAAATCCATTTATCAATCATAAAACACAACTTCGCAAACCAATTGAAATCATGTTTATCCATATATTTCATATAACCAATCATGTCACGGTATCTAGAGCTACGCGCGTGCTACCCGGGGTCTCAAATCCCAAGTCTCTCAGGGTCCACCAAGGTCAATGTTCGTAGATCAATGACCCTACCTGAGGTTATAATCCATAGCCTTTCTGAGAGTAAGGAACCAAACAGGGACGACTCCACTTAGTCAGTGCTCCGTGACTACTCTGGGTCCACCTAGGCCAACGACCCTCTCCGGAGGAGACAATCCATATATAAAGGATGGTATACGAAAAACCTTTTTGAAATCATTCTAAAAAACTTTCAAGGGTTCATGCCCGATGCCCGGTCCCCATAAACTGTCATGAACCATAAAAACCTTTCAAGGGTTCATGTCGGTCCCCATAAACCGTCATGAACCATAAAAACCTTTCAAGGGTTCATGTTGGTCCCCATAAATCGTTATGAACCATAAATCCATTTATGGGCCCCTGACCCAAAATCACAATCTTAAAACATAACTGGGCCCTAAGCCCGAATCCACATACAAACTGGGCCTCTGGCCCGAATCGTAAACCAACTGGGCCTTGTGCCCGATTTCGTAAACCAAATGGAGTTCACGTCTGAGAGTTCGTAAATCAAATGGGTCTCGTGCCCGGTCCATATTTCCAAATCCGAAATCGATTCAAGAACCAATTGGGCCTCTAGTGTAAGACCCGTGTCCTGGAGGGAACGGTGAACAATCCCACATTCCTGCGAGGGGGAATGGTCTGGGAGAGAATGGTGGTGTGCCTTAAAGGTGTAGGCACACACATATCTTGTACTAGGCCTTTTGGGAGCTCAAGTGGCTTTGGGGGGCATTGGAACCCCAAAGTTAAGCGAGTTGAGGCTGGTGCAATTCCATGATGGGTGACCCCCTGGGAAGTTGTACCACGAGCTCCTGAAAATAAAACCATGAGGGCGAGGCCCAAAGCAGACAATATGGTGCTAGATGAGTCGGGTCCTGACCGAGGAGGGTTGGGTCCTGACATCTAGCCCGAGAACGTAACTAAATAGACTTCGAGTATGAGGGTTTCCAAAACAAATGGGTCTCGAACCCAAGTTTACCTTTTCAAATCCAAAACCATTTCATGAAATCATTTCCAAAACTATAAGCACGGAAAATCATTGTAAAACCGAAAACCTCGATTTACGTACAAGTACGTAAATCGCCTAGAAATGCGTGAAACCATGTAATTGACCAATATCCAATTCAACATCATACAATTATATTCATAAAACATATAAAAAATTTATGCATGCATCACATTTTAGAAGTCAAGGTCCACTCACAGACCGTCTTAAGTTGCCGCCTCGATTCGCGTGCCATACGGCTCTCCGGGACCAAAAACCATCACCGGGATGTCCAAACCTGTCCAAATCGTAATAGAGGGTTACTAACTACCTTATTAACCTCTCATTGAAGCCCCATAATTTTTTTTCGAATTTTTAACTATTTTTAAACTCGATCCTAAACCTTCGGATGTCCCGAACATTATCGAGACGGTGTCCGATCGATACGAAACCAATCCCAAAATGTTCGTTACATCGAATAGAAGATTTCATGTGTTGAACACATCCCCAAAAGGTGGCCCACGTGCTCCCACGTGCTGGGCAATGTTGATCGTCTTCAACCTCTCGACTGGTCCGAACCAGTCGGTTATGTGCAGCCAGTCCAGCCGTACCGGTGTGGCCGGTTCATCCCCTTATCTCCCTTATTTTTGGTTAGTTCTCTTCCATTTCGATTCCATTCTTCCTATCTAATCCCTAGAAGTCTAATGGTGTGAAGAAACCTAAGAAAAAACCCCTAAATCGACCCATTCAATCCTCCCCTTCACGGTCCAAGGTTTCCCGATCACTCCCTGGGCTACCTAGCCCTTCATAGCCATCCAAAACCATCCTATTATCTTCCTAACAACCTAAAAATCCTCATCCAAACACCCAAAAACGTCCATGAAGCCCAAATCGAAATAAAAAGGAAAATGGGCAAACTCGAGCATACCTCCTCTCTCCATCGTGCATGGCGACCCAGCCGCCTCCACGCCATCCTCAGCTCATCAGTCCAGCCTCTGTCTCCTTCATGGATTGGGTCAGGTGAGGGAAATGATTTGGTGATGGTTTGATAGGGGATGGATGAAATCGGGTTTGGGTTTGGTTAGTATGAAACAAGGGAATGATCGATGCATGTATGGGAGGCAGTGAGCAATGGATGAGTGACACTTGTTACTCATCCATTGGGCCAATTTAAAATATTTGGGGCCCACTTAATGCCAAAAGGCATTCGTCTCGTAAAACGTGCAATAGTGCCCCGAAGCTTCCGTGAACCATAACTTTCCCGTCCGAATTCCAATTTCGGTGTGCCGTCTGTCTACGGATTCCTATTGACCCGATCTACATAACCGTCCTTGACCCTCGGCCATCGGACCTCCCGGGTCAAAAGTCAACTATTTGCCCCTTTTAACCAAAATACACATGAACGTCCGAACGTCATAACTTCTTCCTCGAATGTCGGAATCGATTGTGCCACTTGTATATGAACTCGTGACGTTCCGAACTACGTCACAGTCATTGGCCAAAGTCCATTTGACCGCCAGAACGAGAAGTCAACGTTTTACCCATTCTAGGGGCAAAATCGTCATTTTGCACCGTCCGTCCGAAAATACCCTGCTAATCACCGATTAATCTCACTAATCCTTGATTAGTCACTAATCCAATCCCAAAATTCGGGACGGGTCGTTACAATTTATGTGTTTTTGTTCCTTAATTATGAACATGTATTAAAAAAATGAAGCCTTAAACATTTTTTTTTCAAAATTCAAAATGTATTATTAGGTAAAATATGTTTTAGTAATGTATGTTTTAATATGAAATATGGGGTAATTAATATATTTGGTAATATTTGTTTTAATTTATCATATATGTTTTATTTTAGAATATATATTAAAATTATGAATATATGTGTTTTTGCTCCTTAATTTTTTATCGTCATCGAAGTCTAACTTAGAATATATGTTCTAATTGAAATAGTTTTATTATTATTTGTATTTTTATTTATTATTTATCATTATCAAATTCTAATTATTTTTCATGTAACTTAGATTTCATAAAATGACTAGTGGAAGTGCAAGTGCAAGTGAAAGCCGCCCAAGACCTGGACGAATTGACCCAGCATGGAAATATGCCATTGCGATTCCTGGAAATAAAAATGGTGGCATGTGTTCGTTTTGTCAACATCAGTTCCAGAGTGGAGACATAACGCGATTAAAGTTTCATCTAGCAGGTTTTGATCCGAAAAAAAAAATGTTCAAAAATGAAAAGATGTACCTAAAGCTATTCGGGATGAGGTCAGAGCATGGATTAAAAGTAAAGATACTACTAGACAGAATAAGAATATGATTGGTGAGAACATACGAGTTGGCTTGAGAGGTGATCCTCTAGACACTCAACAGAGCATTCATATTAATGATAGCGATGATGAAGAGGATGATGATGGATTCGCTTATCCACCAGATTTGCATAGATATGAGAAAGCATCATATCTCTTTGTTGTAAATGCATCGAGGGATGAGGCACGACGAAGTGTTGGCACTTATGGAGTTGGTACCATGCGTGGTGCTTAAGGAGGAAGTAGCAGTCATCAACAACCTCAACAGATGCTCGATCACAAAGTTTTCGTGATCTATTTTCAATTCCTCTAGAACCAAAACTCTACAAAACCCTACGAAGTCAACAGAAGACTGTAAAATCTATGTGGAAAATGACGAAAGACAAGTTGGGTCGATACATAAGCAAATTTTTTATATATGACGGTGTGGCTCCAAATAAAGCCAACTCTCATCATTTTAAGAATATGATTATTGAAGCCCAACGAGCAAGTATTTAATAAATTTATTTATGATATAATTTTATTTAGCTTATGAAATAGCAATAAATGCTAACTTATGTTTAGGTTTGTAGGTGAAGGCGTGTCCACTCATTCTCTATATGAAGTGAAAAATAAATATCTTCATATGGGGTATGAAGATATGACGATGAAAGGACCCACCCCAACCCCCTGGATTAAGGGCTAAGTCTGGCTCCCTACTAACTTACGCATGACACGAAGGCTAAACCGACGTCCAACCTCCATATGACACGTAAGTTGGACAAGGGATTTTCCAACGCACCGTTCCAAACTTCCGGACTTCCCAGAGCGCGCAGAATCTACTGTGGATCGCATGTGTGATGTCTCCGTCACTCTCGACCAACAGCCCGCACCGCGACAACCTGGAGGGTATCGAAAATATGAAAAGACTGTGAGTGGACAAAATAAATAGTAATTAAAAAAAAACAGTTATTAGAAAACACAAGTTTTACCCTTCACGCAAAAACCAATACATGCATATAACTTCCATGTTATGAAACCATTTTATATCAAAAACCAGCAATGAAAACCAGAATCAGTTCTTTACTCAAGTCCGCAAGTCAAATCCAGGGCCTCAACCCAAAATCATAAATCAATCTTAAGTAGGGGAACTCAGCCCCAAAACTCATCAAATCCAATGCATCCGGGCCACTGCCCCAAAACATCTGAAAACCAGTGAAAAACCAGTGAAAATATCAATCATGCGAGTTTGCTGGATCTCAAGTGCGCCTGAGGCTTTAAACTCAAAACCATGCACATAATCAGGCCTTCCTGGGATATTAACGAGTCTTTAAATTCAAAACACAATCACAGGCCTCGCCGGGGGGGGGGGGGGGGGGGGGGTATCATAATCGAGTCTTTAAACTCAAAACATATCAATCTAGGGCCTTCCCCCGTCAATCAACCGAGTCTTTAAACAAAAAAACCAGATCCGGCGATTTTTCTTTTTCTTTTTCCAGGTCTTTAACCCAAAACCATTTTTCAATCAACTGTGAAAACCATAGAAAATCCATATCCGAATTCGCAACAATGATTCCGTAAGCTAGCATCTAGAACCATCATCCCGAACTAAAATCTAGAATTTCCTTTCCAAGTTTCAAAACCAAATCCGAAACATCGTTTCCGAAATCCGGTTCCAAACTGAAATCTCGTTTATCGAAATCACATGAATAGGGCTCCAAGCCTAAAATCACTTTTCCAAAATCCATTTCATATCCTTGAAATCAAATCATATTTCAAATTCCGGAGTCAAATCATTAAAATCATGATCAAATCACAAGATCAATCGAAATCTCGTAAAACGTACAATTCCGTAAATATATCGAAAATCATGCAAAATCGTAAATAATCAAGATCATAATCAAAATTATAGAATCATGTATAGAAAACTATAAAAAAACATATATGCATGCATCATAAGTTAGAAAGCAAAGTCCACTCACAGACCATTACGCTGCTGCCTCGATACGCGTGTGCTTACACCGTTCCCGGCCAATCCACTATTACCAGCTTTCCCAAACCTGTCCAAATCCCATAATAACGTCTCTAACTACTTCATAAAGCTTATACTTAAGCCCCGTAATTTTCCCAAATTTTTAACTATTTTTAAACGAGCCCTAAAACCTTTGGACCTCCCGAAACAAATCAAGACGATGTCCGATCGACTAGAAACCAATCCCAAAATGTTTGTTACATCAAATACTTTAAAAGTCGTGTTGGAAACTTCCACAAAAGGGGCCCCACGCACCCTCACGCGCCGCCCAAAGTGGCCGCGCGTGGGAGCCACGCGCCTGCTACAGTGTCATCGTCTTCCTCAGGTTTACCCAGTTCAGACCGGGTCAGATCGGTCTCTGCAACTCAAACAGGCGTGGTCGGTTTTCAGCCATTTCCAACCAGTTTTTGATTCTGTTTCGACCCTTAGCTTCGTCCCATCCTATAGACTCGATCTATGCCATTAAAACATTAAATCTTGGTCCAGAATTTTACCTTCCTGATCACCAACAAACCGGCCACCTTCGACCATCGTACCTGCACGATCCTAGCCTCCAAGTTCCTTGATTTCAAGCTCAACCAATCTTTTAAGACCTCCAGAACCTCATCCAATCATTCAATTCCATTAATAATCTCCAAACGCAATTTACCATTTACGAATGTAAACAGGGCATTTCACGGGATTACGCACCTGCCGTCGCCGTCGTACACCGCCGTAACCACCAGAAGAATGATCAAGATCTCACTTCTCATCCTTATTGAGACACCATAGGTAAAAGATCACATTTGAGGAAGGTTTGGGTTCACGATCACTCACCGTCCTCCCTGTTTCCTCAGTTTTTCACTCTCACCCGTTACATGATTTCTTCCATTCCATCTCTTGGTTCTCCATGACAGGCCATAGGTGAGGGTTGAAGGGACTTGTAGAATTGGGTTCGTGGCTGCACTCACAAACTCTCTGTTTTTTTCATTCTTTCGTCCATCTTCACGAACACACACTTGTGCACGATTTCACCATTTTTCAAACACGCAAGGCGGTGAAGGAGGCTTCCACGACCTTCCATTGAAGGCCATGTTTCCCAATCTGATTAGGAAACCATCCCAAGGCAGCCAAGTGTCATCTGCTCACTGGCACAAATCCCAATGCAGGAAATGACCAATTTTTGTAACGACCCATCCCGGAATTCGGGATTAGGTTAGTAACTAATCATGATTAATGAGGGTTAATCGGTGGTTAGTTGGGTGGAATCGGACGAACGTGGCAAAATGACCGTTTTGCCCCTAGTCGTGGGTGAAACGTTGACTTTTTATTCGGGCGGTCAAATGGACCTTGCCCGATGACCGTGACGTAGTTTGGGTCGTCACGAGTTCATAGACGGGTGGCACGTTCGATTCCGACGTTCGTGGTGAAAGTTATGACGTTCGGAAGTCCAGGGGCATTTCCGTAATTTGGACGAAATAAGGAAAAATGTTGACTTTTTGATCGGGGGGTCCGATGGCCGAGGGCCAAGGACCGTTAGGAAGGTCTTAATGCCCGAGTACAACGACGAGCGGCACGCTTGAAACGGACATCGGATGACCAAGTTACGGGTCACGGAAGGTGAGGGGCAATTTGGTAATTTGCCAACTGAGGGCATTTTGGGCATTTACACGGTGGTTACTGTTCACCACCGTGAAAAACAGGGACTGCACCACCGTGTTGTGAGTGCTCTGATCATTGCCATTGTTTAATCAATAGTGGACGAATCAGAGTATTGTTTAATTGAATTGAGGATATTGGAGACAAGGGGTGAGGGTTGGGACTGCTTGCCGTGCTCGGGAGGAGTTAAAAATGGCCGTGGGTCTCTGTGTTGTGGGAAACAATTCCAGGGAGTTTCAGTGTGTCACCCACGAGTTGTCGTCCATTCTGATCGATTACTTGAGTGTCTGGTGAGCTGGGGAGCCATTCGGTTGAGTGTGAGAGTGTAGAGCTGGGAGAAACCGTGGAGAAAACCATTTCGGGTTTTTGGGGGGAAATTCGATTTCTCAACTAGGAGTCGAGTTGAAGGAAGCTGAGGATTGTATTAATCCTCTGGGATCATTTGGGAACCAACCGCATCAATTTCGGGGAAAATCCATCATAGACAAGCCCTGAATGGAGGCCCCTGGTTTCAGAGATTTTCGAGCTTGAGGTCGACAACCTCCAGGTAATTTCCCCTCAAATTGACGGTGCTAAAGTGTTCGTTTAGGTCTCTGGAAACTCCTGCCTAAGTTAATTTTGGAACGGGGTCGATTTGGGTGAGTTTCGTACTTCGACCCGTTTGGATGTTCGAGTTCGAGTTGACTGATTTAGGGCTAATGGAAGATAATTAATGAATGGGACCCTAAATTAACCTGACGGAGGAATGATTTAGGTGGAATGAAGGGAGGAATTGAGTGAGTTTGGATAAGGATTTAACCGGTTGTGTCGTGGGTTGAACAACCCGTATTGCAGGTTTGGCGGGGTGAGAACGATGAACTGTGCAGGGGTACTGTAGCAGGCGCGTGGGCTCACGCGCAGCCACTCACGGCGGCGCGTGAGGGCGCGTGGACCCGAATTTCAAGGTGAGTTCAAAATGGCTTTTGTCCTACACATTGTAACAAACATTTTAACGTTGGTATCGAATTATCGGACACCGTTTCAATGTGGTTCCGAGGGTCCGAAGATTTCCGTTACGTTTGTAATTAACGATTAATTCCCGAAATTTTTTGGGAAATTAGTATGTTTTTATGTAAGCCCTTAGTGACACTAAAGTATGTTTTCGGACAGGACTCGAGTTTCTGGAAAATGCCGGAAATTACGGGAACGCGTACGGCGCGAAATCAAGCCTTAAAATTGGTGTGTGAGTGGTCGTTGCTTTCAAAATTTAGTGCATGCATAAATTATTTCTAAGATTTTATGATTATGATTATAAGTTGTGATTGATTTTGATTTCCGTATTTAAACGTATTCGATTCCCGTATTTATACGTATTTTTACTATACATGTGAAATTGCATGTATTTCGAGACTATGGTCACTCGCGTGCTTAATGATGGTTTAATGAAAGAAGTTATATGAAATGGGTGTAAAATGATTTAAGAAGGTTGTTTATGATTTGCGAGTACGATTTACGATTTTGACACGTTTTTCGAGAACGTTCTGGATTTGCACGTTTTACGAGATTTCGAGTTATTGTGATTTGATCACTGTTGATGTTTGAGTCGGGGAATTAAAATGAGACTTGAGATTTTGAGGATTTTTAAAATGGGTTTTGAGTATGTTTTGCTTGGATCGTGATTTTGGTGAT
Organism: Prinsepia uniflora; assembly: GCA_032719365.1. Lineage (NCBI taxonomy): Eukaryota > Viridiplantae > Streptophyta > Magnoliopsida > Rosales > Rosaceae > Prinsepia > Prinsepia uniflora. The sequence continues at coordinate 65,765,469 of CM064862.1, forward strand.
TATGGTTGTGGTTTGATGTGTTTGAAAATGGATTTGAGAAAGGTGATTTCGGGCTTGATGCTCGGGGCGCAAAAGTAACTTTGATTAACGAGATTTCGGTTTTCGGAAATTTAAAGTGGATTCTTGGTTTGGGTTCGGGATGATGCTTCCGGATGCCGGCTTACGGAATCATTATTGCGAATTCGAATTCGGGAATGAAAAAGGATTTAATAAAGTGATTTCGTATGATTGTACATGCCCCGTGTGAAATGATGATTTGAATATGATTTGTGAAGTAAGATTTGGGGATTTGAATGTGGAAATTCGGACCATAAGTCCTGTTGTGAAAATTGTGATTTCGGGATGGATCCCGCGTTGTTGTGATTGTTAAATGTTTTGGGGTTTAAAGACCCGGGTGCTATTGCTGGAGCACGTTTTGAGTTTAAAGACTCGGTTAATTGATGACGGGGGAGGGCCCTTAATGAGTTTAAAGACTCGCGAGTTTAAAGACTCGGTTACTGTGATACCCCCGAGGCCTATTGATTATGTTCTGAGTTTAAAGACTCGTTGATATCCCGGGAAGGCCTGTTTATGTGCATGGTTTTCAGTTTAAAGACTCGGGCGCAACTTGATATCCATCAAATTGATTGACTTGTGATTTATTGAGGATTTCTGATGTTTCAGTTGAGTTGGGCAGTGGCCCGGTATATGGTTTGTTGGTTTTTGATCATGTTGTGCATTTGGTTTTGATTCGTGGTTTTGGGCTGAGGCCCGGTGTTTATGGTTTCGGGCTAAGACCCGATGGTTGAGGAAGGAAAAATGATTTTGAGGTTCATACGAGTTTTTCCTTATGTCGAAATTTGATACACAGTTTTTCTTATGTGGAAAATCTTAACCGTTTGCGAAATGGTTCTTGTGTGCATGCATTCGTTTTTACGCGGAGGGTAAAAACAATTGTTGTAACTGTTTTGTTAAACTGATTTATTTTTGTCCACTTACACCTTTTGGTTTTTATTGACCCTCCAGGTCGTGGCGCGTTGTTCGAGGCTGTTCAAGAGGCGGAGGCATGAGTAAGCACATGTGGCTATCCTTGGTCTGGCACGTACTGAGGGTAACTTGGGTACTTCAGTCGACTTGCCAGACGGGAGCAGGACCGGGCACGGTTATCGATGCCCCTTTCGGGGGTGGTCCTGTCAAATTTACCCTTAATTGCACAAATTACTATTTTACCCCTCGTAGTCCTAAACCCATACTTCTCTCTCCCGAACTCCAAATGCCATATGCCGCCTGTCATCGTACTCAGGGAATCGGGACCTACCTAACGGTCCTAGAATTACGGGAAAAGTTCATGTCATTAGAAAATTCAACAAATTGCCCCTTTTCATCCAAATTACTAAATTACCCTTGAACTTCCAAACGTCATAACTTTTTCCTCGAATGTTGGAATCGGACATGCCACCTGTCTATAAACTTGTAACGTCCCGAACTACGTCATAGTCCTCGGTCAAAGTCCATTTGACCGTCCGAACTAAAAGTCAACATTTTTGCCCATTCCAAGGGCAAAATCGTCATTTTGCACCGTCCGTCTAAAATCGTCCAACTAATTACTGCTTAACCTCACTAATCCATCATTAAGCACTAATCTAATCCCAATTTCTGGAACGGGTCGTTACAGACGGCGTATGTGGAGCAACAAAAGCGACAATGAGAAACTTATGGATGCACCATAATGTGTGATGGTTGGACCGGTCCAACGAAGTTATCCATAATCAACTTCATGGTATGTAGTAAGGGTTCAACTGTATTTTTCAAGTTAGTTGATTCTTCCAAAAGCCATAAAGACTATTTGTACATACAAAATTTGTTGAAGGAAGTTGTTCAGGAGGTTGGAGTACAAAATGTTGTACAAATTGTTACTGATAATGGTTTGAACTTTAAGAAGGCTGGAAAAGAAATGATGAAGATGTATCCAATCTATTGGAATCCTTGTGTAGCCCATTGTATCGACCTAATATTTGAAGATATTGGGAAGAATGAGACAATGAAACTTATCATAAAAAATGCTAGGCAGGTAACTAACTACATTTATAATCATCTATGGTTACTAGCTCAAATGCATGAATTTTGTCAAGGAAACTTGGTTCGTCCTGGTGCAATAAGGTTCGCAACCAACTATATTCGTATAAACAGTATAGTTAAGCATAAAGTTGGCCTTAGAAGATTGTTTACCAGTGATCAATGGCATGGTAGCCCACTGAGTAGGAAAGTGGAAGGTAAAAGGGTTGAGGCTCATATCTTTGACCAAAGATTCTGGGAATCCTTGGAGATGATGCAGTCAATATATGAACCTTTATACCGCATCCTTCGAATTGTTGATACAGAGGTAGTCCCAACCATGCCAATCATGTATGATATGTTCAATCGAATGAAAGAAAAGATAACTCATCTTAAAGGAAAGAAGTGAGTCCTCAAAATCATACAGGAGCGATGAGAAAAAAACATTAGTGCATTCCTTACATGCCGCTGGTATATTTCTATCTTAATTTCACTTGTTAATATTTTATTTTATTGTTGTTTACTAAGAAAATTTCATTCATGATTTGTAGCTTATTACTTGAATCCCCGATATCAATATCAAGCAGGTGTTGGGCATGACTCCTACCTCGTCCAATCATGACTCCTACCTCGTCCAATCAGTTCAACAAGTATTCCTCAAATTGAATCCAAATGGGCAATTGGGTTTACAAAATTTTGGAATAGACGTAAGTTCACTACCATATATGAACCTTGATATTTTGGAATTTGTACATCTATGACATGATATTAACACAATTATTAATGTAGTTGATCAACTTTAGAGATGGTCGGAACAATCACGAACGACAATGCCCCCAGGTATATGCTTGCATTTAACTTGATATTGTATGAATTAGCACTTTATAATGCCTTTTACATTAAACTTGATATTGATAGAGGAATGGTGGGAACTATATGGCCAAGCTTCTCTAGTCTTGCAAAAAATTGCAGTTTGTATATTATCACAAACGGCTTCATCTTCGGCATGTGAGAGAAATTGGAGTACATTTGCTTTAATTCATACAAAGCAAAGAAATCGTCTCGCATATTCAAAGTTAGAACAACTTGTTTTATATTATTATAACATGAAACTTAAGTTAAGAGATGATGAAGCTGAATGTAGTAAAGTTGTGGAAGAAGACTACGTTGACCTTTTGGAAATTGCTGGTCAACACGTGGAAGGTAATAAAGTTGATCCACTTCAAGCATGGATTATGCCTACTCACTTGGATGATGATAAAGGAAGACTTGACCCTCGCGTAACCCATCTTGCTAATGAACACGATGTTAATGTCGATAGAGTGCTATCTGAATAAGTGGAGAGTGAGGAAGCAGGAAGTGAGCGAGAGATGTCTTCATGTGAGAGATCAATGCTTGGTTCTACCGCTGGACGTGACTTGAGAGCTGATGCTACTAGTAAGGGACTACATCACAATAAATCTACAGATGATGATGATGATGATGATGATGATGGAGGAGATGATGTTGAGACAAATGATGAAGATAAGGATGACGGAGGGGATGCTGACGGGGGAAATGAACATGTATCCGAAACATATGCACCCTTGAGCCCATTTATTGGAGAGGCGGATTTCACTCATGCCACTCAAGATTATGATCATGGCTGTAGAGAAGGAGGAGTAGGAATCATTGGTGTTGGGAAAGATTACACTCGGACACGCAATATATATGGAGGTTATGGAAACCCATCTTCTGAGGATTCCATGGCAATTAGTTTTGAGTCAATGAGTTTGGGCACCGATCCTAGTAACAACTCAAATGATTCATATGCTTATGGTCCATATGATTACCACCAGTTAGACAGCCATTTCCCTCAAATGCCACATGGTTATGGAGGCTATGAAGATCCTCATCTCCATGAAGATTATGGAGAAGTTAGTTGGGTAAATCCTAACTACTCCATCTATGGAGGAAAAGTAGGTCATTCAAAGGAGGTATACGAATACTATGTCCAACAATACATTTCCATTTGGTCAAGTAGCATCACTTGGCAAAACTTTTGTGTCTTGGTAGATGAAGACCAATCTAATTTTTAAGCTGGTAGACACTCTACTTGTTTTTAATGAAGTTCAATGTGTAAAGTATTCTTAGTGCAACATTATCAATACAATTATGTTTTAATTTAAGTTTATCTTTAAGATTTTATACTGTTAGTTATCGGCATATCTATATTCTATCATATGATTCATCATATATTTATTATATCAAGTCATTTTATAGTTTTTATTAGTCCTATATAACCATTATTGGGTACTTAAGTTTTTCCCAAAGTTTCATTCCAAATTTCCAACTTTTGGACCCAATTTCCGTTATTTTTGTTGACTGTAAACGATATCGATATTTGAGCCGAGATATCCGTAAATTCAACTAGAGATATATCCGTCGATATCGATATTTCAATCCTTGCCTACTGGGAAGTTGCACGTGAGCTCCCGAGAACAAAACCGTGAGGGCTGGGCCCAAAACGGATAATATCATATTGGAGAAGGTCGGGTTATGACATGTTGGCTCCTATTATTTGCCGGCGGGTCATTAAAGCTTACCCGGCGCACCTTTCGCTGGGCAAAATTCCAATCTGCATTTATTCCAGAGCAGATTCATTTCTTCATCTTCTTCCTCATTTACTCTCCTCATTTACTCTCGCATTATTCTCTCTCTCACTTACGCTCATAATCCTTACATAATATCATCATCACTTCATCATCACTACTTCACCTATGGTTTAATGATTTTATTTTTTATTTTTTATTATAAGCTAAGATTATTTTCTGTTTTAGGTAATTTATGGTTGATTTGAAGGATTACTTATAAAATGTATGTGTATTTGCTTCTCAATTTAATTTTGCTCAAAATTTTGTATTTAATTATGTTTGAAAATTGTGATATATTGTGGCAAATACTTAGAAATTTGGATATTATTATATTAGAGAATTGTGGTTTATCCGTTAATGCAAAGTTAATCGGGTTGATTAACTTTGTATAAGGAAATTCGATAAAAAACTTTAGACCCGTTTGAGAGTCAGTGAATCAGATTGATTAACTGACTCTTGAATTGACTATTTATCGGGACAATTTGGGAATGCACAACTATGCGTTTTATAGTTTGCTGTCTATGTGGTTAGGTTTGGATCGTGGGAAATTCAGTTTATATCCTCTTATTGTTCTCCGAATGCATACTAGATATTCGTTTAAAATATCTAAGTCGTGTATTAGGAGAACTGTAAGGTGATGCTGTGGAAATTTCCCTCAGTCAAAACTTCGTCTCGTAGGTCACAAACTATACAAACTTCGCCTCGTATATACCTATAGGTATATATATACCGGCCAATATTAAAAATTAAGTTTACCAATAGCGCACATTTTTCATTCATCGATCTACTCATTGGAGACATATTCATACTAATTAATCCCCGATATCTATAATAATGTTCAAATGCAACAAACCATATTAGTTGCTACGTTCTAGGTAATTAAGCAACTCGATCGATCATCAACAAATGGAACAAGCTAATTAACATTAATGTCCAAGTTGATAACTTTTTCATATTATTCAAAATCGTAAAAGTATGGAACTAGTAGAAATAATGACCTTATAATTAATTGCTGGGTACTTACTTACTTACCCTTAACGTACAAGGTCCTCGAAATTTCAAGCCACCTAAAAGGAAATGCATTATATATCTGTCTGATTCTCAGAACAACTTAATTAATTATATATATATATATATATATATGTAGCTAGCTATTCTATAATAATTATTCTAGATAGAGCAGTACTGCATGCAGCAGCATCATAATAATAATATAATAATAATTAAGCTTGTCAATCCGTCTAACTTGGTCTTGGAGAATTCGTTAATTCCCTAAGTTAAAACCCTAGCTAGCTAATAGGGAAGCCAGTAGTTATCAAGATCCACACAAGGCTCCATGTTCATATATCTGTTGCTGCCACCTCCATTTGCATTGTCTATGCTGGTGGTTGCATACCCGCTTTGATGATCTGGACCGCTCATCATGTTGGAATTACTTACATCTTGTTGTTGTTGATGATGATTTATAGGTGGAGGGCCTTGAAGAACTTGTAGTTGTGGTGGCGGCATTGGCCTCAGCATAGGCTGCGATGCGGGTCCACCAAGGTTCAGATTCAACCCGGAAATGGTAAACCCTCCACCTCCTCCATCGGCAGTTGGGTAATTGAATTGAGGTTGGCCGCCGCCGTGGATGGGGAGGTTCACGTTGTTAAGAGATGATGATGACCCAGAAGCAGCTCCTCCTCTTAAGACCCTTGAAAGCTCTGCCAGCTCAGTACTGGTCATGTAGTTTCTTCCATATGGAAGGAACTGGTGGTGATTTGGATGATCCGCTCCTCCACCAAGGTGCATTATAGGGGATGGGATCATGCCGCTCGGACCTATTTCAAGGTTGTAAGGGTGAATGCCTGCTCTTGATGATGACTGGGTTGTCGGGTATTTTTTTATCCCCGCACTCTTCTGGAAAACCCGGCATACCACCCATTCATCCTGTTCCATCGAAATATATATACGATTAACAACATTTCACTTGCATGGTAACTTCATTACATAGAATTAAGTAGCGGTTAGATGGTATATGCTAATGCATGGTTTGAATAGAATTAATTGATTAGGGTTAGATATATGGTATATGGTAATGCATGGTTTGAATAGAATTAGGGCGGGTTAGATACATGCATGCAAGCATATACGTACCTTGGAGGTTCTAAAGGCTGATTTAGAATGAACGCGATATTCGTGCATGACCCAGTTAGATTTCTCGCCTCTGGGAGCTCGGCCTCTGTAGAAAACAAGTGTCTTCTTCATCCCAACCAACTCAGATGTGACACTGTTGTAGATCTCCTTGTCTTTCCCAGTCGTCTTCCAGTAACCTGTGTTTGTAGCTCGGTTTGTTCTCACCCCTGTCGGGTACTTCCGATCCCGTAGGCTGAAGAAGTACCATTCCTTTTCTCCCATTTTCGCCTTCGCTATAACCCACATAAAAACATGTAAATTCATCTCCTCCTCACAGTTTTACGTACTAATTCAATTACACAACTAAGTAATTTGCTTATTTAATTATATACATATGCTCTAGCAGCTCATCGATCATGAAAATATGGGAAAATAACGTACTATTTACATATACATATATGTCACAATAAATTAATGTTTTAAATTTCCTACTGCCATTACCAACCATATGTGGCTAGTGGTATTATTTCTAGTTAGTATTCGTAAAGAAGCTGACTTGAAATAGTATTAATTAAAGAACTAGAGATAGCTATATAGCATACAAATTAAAGGATCAAATTTATGCATGTAGTACGTGCATGAATTGAAAAATTAAAGAAAATGAATTAAGGTAACTTTAATTAGGTTTACCTGGAAGCTCCCATGGCTCACATTTGTTGAGATCCACATCGGCGATTGCTCTTCCGGTGAAAGTAGAATCTGTAATCTTGTTGATGAGATAGAAGGTGACGAGTTCTTCATCAGTAGGATGAAATCTGAACCCTGGTGGCAAATTCTCATCCTGTTTATTTGCATCTCCTGTCATGATATATGTGATGAGATCGAGATCGATCTGTATCGATCAATTTCTTTAATTTCAGCCCTTCTCAGTTACCTGGGCTGGATCGATCTGTATTACTATTACAAACATCAACATATGAGATCAATCGATCAGAAAACCAATCTGCATATATCAGATCATGTTAGAAAATAATGCACAATTTTGCAATTAAAGATCCATGTCGTCGATGAGACAATTCAAATTAGACTAGCTCTCAAGGCTGCTAAGATTGTAAAGCTGTCTAATTTTTCATCTTCTCCTATATATAATATATATTTTTACATATTCAAACATAGCATAATTAACCCTAGACGATACTGAAAACTTGTAATAGCTTCTGTTAATCAAGTAGCTAGCTAGCAAGATTCCTTACATGGAGAGGTATATGTGTACATTTATACAAAAAACAGATTAGGTTTTCACCTTTTCAGATTCTTGTTTAGATGAAATTACTATCAAGATCGAACGCACGGATGATCGATGAAGTATGTGTGTGTGTGAGAGAGAGAGAGAGAGAGAGAGAGAGAGAGAGAGAGAGAGAGAGAGAGAGAGAGATTGTGAGGGATTTCTTGCTGAAGATGCACAAGAAATGTGGAATTTAAACTTGTAGTACTAGCTAGTAGCATGTGAGAAGAGAAGAAAAGTTAGGGGATCGATTGGTGTTTGTGATGGTGAAGGTTTTACCTACTATGGGTCTTGAGATACAAGGTCCCCAGTTTTAGTGGTTTTAATATTGTGAAAGATCATGGAAGAAATCCTTGTTTTGGGTTACTATTAAATTGTTGTCGACTACCTAGTCATGGTGAATTGCCATTATTGTCCTTGCTGATTCGTTCATTTCCAGTTGCTACCGTATGCATGCATCCAACAGTTATACAACCTGGGATCTTCTTTTTATTATAATTTTAAATGACATTATTTGATACACATTTCATTTTTTATTTTGATCTAATTTTCATGATTTGTTGTTGAGATATGAGAAATTTAAGTATGTATACACGATAAAGAAAAACTGGTAATAAGATGGAGAAGTGAATTCATATATTATCCAAAACGAATATATAATACTTGTATTTTACTTTTTAAGATATTTTTTAATTTCATATCATTAAGAAATTCATGAAAGAAAGTGAAATCTCAAAATAAAATATTGAACTAATTTTTTTCTTCAAAATTTTTGTTTTTAGCTTGTATTTGTTTTACTTACAAATTTGTTCTACATATTTTTGACCCATTATTTTTTCTTTCAAATAATTTGAACTAATTTTTTTCTTCAAAATTTTTATTTTCAGCTTGTATTTGTTTTACATACAAATTTGTTCTACTTCTTTTGACCCATAATTTTTTCTTTCAAATTCTTCCATATGGCTCACTTCTTCCATGCAATTCTTTGCTATTATATATCTCTGACATAAAACTATACATAAAATAGTAATTACCACTACAAAAAACAACGTTTTACCGGGCGAAAAGTACTTGTCATTGGGTAATAATGAAATTCGTTGGGTAAAGTAAAACCTAACGAGCCATCGTTGAGCAGCACGTCATCGAGCCGTCGCCATCGAGCCAGAGATTTTAATGACGAATGAAACTAAACCGACGGGTAACACTAGATTTACCTGAAGCAGCGTATGTCGGTGATCATTCATTGGGTAATACTAGGTCAACAACCCATGCCCGATGAAAAAATCACGTTGGTCGGGCCATATTAATTTTGAACGGTTCAGCGGTCATCCACCAAAATGTTCATATTCGTCGAGTCAAATGGACAAATTCGTCGGATAAGGGTTGAACAGAAAGGAACTCTTTTTGGTGGATTCAACCGAATTAAAATATTTGTCGGGTCAAACTGGTTATTTGTCGGGTAACATTTTGAATAGTAATTAAAATTGGTTGGTTGATATCACAAAATTCGTCGTGTAATATATATTGACAATCATGCTCTTGAAGAAGAATTGGTATTTTGCAAAGAAGAAAATCAAAGGGTTTTGAGAGAGAATGATGGAGAGAATTGAAGGGATTGAATCTTGATGATTATATTTTGTATTGAATCAACATTACTGCTCTAAGAGAGTTACATGGAACTTATACCCTCTTTCTTTACACAATTACTTGGTGACTAAGTAAATCACCCTAACTGACTTAACTATATCTTCTAATCGTATCATCGAGCAAACTAATCAGCTAAGGACAGCTGTAAACAACTTGTGGGATTAGGACCACACAGGATTTCATCCAATGTAGCTTAGAAGTACACTAGCATCACTGCACTTGCAGGGTAGCGTGCAAACCGTGAGCAGACCATGTTTTCGTTCAGGACTTTTTTCGTGCAAGACCACTGCACATGAGTAGCACATCATCGTGTATCTTCTTACATCCCCTCTCAAGCTGATGGTGAGGAAACCGTACGCATCAGATTACCAGAATGAAAATAGAAGAGATCATCGGCCAGGGCCTTGATAAAAATGTCAGCCACTTGATCACTAGAAGGAACGTTTTGAACATCCAAGTCTCCACGAATGACACGTTCATCAACAAAGTGATAGCCAATCAATGTGCTTGGCCGGAGAATGAAAAATAGGATTTTCACAAAGACTAGTGGTAAGGGTACTATCACAATTGATCAAAGAAGGCTTGAACAAGGGAAGATGAAGTGCACATAGCAACTGTATGATCCAAGAAATCTCAGCAACCGTGATAGCAAGGGCACAATATTCGAATTCGGTACTAGAACGTAAGACTGTAGTTTTTTTCCTGAACATCCAAGAGATAGGATTGTTTCCAAGGTAAACAACGACACCAGTAGTAGATCGACGATTACTAGGATCACATGCCCAATCTGCATCTATATAGGCAATGAGATCCAAGGAACCAAGAGTTAATGTGATGCGAAGGTGTTGTGTTCCTTTGTGATACCTTAGAATACGTGTCACAACCATAAAGTGGGAATCAGTAGGTGAGTGCTTGTATTGGTAGACTTGGTTAACGGAGAAGACAATATCAGGTCTAGTAAAGGTGAGGTACTGGAGAGCACCAACAATACTGCGGTAATTTGAAGGATTTTCATATAGAAAGCCATCATTCTTCTTTAATCAAGAGTCTGAAACACTTGGTGTTTCTACTACCTTACTATCCAACATAGAGGTTTTAACCAGCAGATCATGATTGTATTTACACTGAGAGACAAACAAACCTGAAGAAGTACACTTTATTTCCAGTCCCAAAAAATAGTACAGATCACCAAAATTCTTCATATCAAACTTAGTAGTCAAGGTAGTGGTGACTTCAGAAATGGCAATTGGACTACTCCCTGTAAGAATTATGTCATCAACATACAAGAGAAGGATGACCACTGTAGAGGAAGTTTTCTTGACAAACAAGGAGGCATCAGACCAAATGGACAGAAATTCTAGTTTAAGGAGGAAACCAATAAACTTTTCATTCCAAGATCTAGGTGCTTGTTTGAGACCATAGAGGGATGTTTGTAATTTGCACAAAAAGTCTGGATGCCGAGGATCATCAAAGCTAGGAGCCTAACACATATAGAAGTCTTCCTTGAGTTCACCATGCATGAAAGCATTTTTTACATCAAGCTGCTTGAGGGGCCAGTGAACATGAGCTACCAGTGCAAGAAACGGCCTAATAGTAGTTGTCTTGACAACTGGACTGAATGTCTCACTATAATCTAGACCTTCTTGACTAAACCCTTTAGCTACAAGTCTGGCTTTGTGTTGAGCAATGGAACCATCAGAGTTTCTTTTGATTCTATATATCCATTTGCAACCTACCAGATTTTTTGAATTAGGAAGGGGAATCAAAGTCCAAGTTTCCCGAGTATAAAGTGCATTCATTTCATCTTCCATGGCCCGCTGCCAAATTGGAGATGAAGAGGCAGATTTGAAGGATGTTGGTTCAATTTGAGCAAGATCAACCTCAGAAGAAACAGTGTGTTTAGAGAGATAGAATTTCTTCTTGATGATGCCAACCTTAGACCTAGTTTGCATAGGGTGCATATTTACACCGGTGATAAGAAGGAAAACTTCAAAGTGTTGAGGTTGAAAATCATCATCTATTGCACTATAAGGATGATCAGGGGCGGAGTCAGCAGATGGAGATGGAACCAGTAGATTAGGAGGTTCTTGAGTTGAAGAATTAGTTTGAGAGTGAACAGAACTCACATGTAATTGGTTGGACTGAGTAGGAACAACATGAATTGGAATATCTGAATGAAGGGAAGAGAAAGGTAAAATTGAACTGGAAAATTTAGGAAACAAGTTGATAGATTGAACAGAAGAGACATTAGAGGACTTGCTTGTCAAGAGGGGATATGGAAATTGAGCTTCATCAAAAAGGACATGTTGAGAGACAAAGATCGATTTTGGACGATGAGGGATCACGACAGATAAAACCTTTGTATTTTTCAGCATAACCTAGAAAAATGTGTTTTCTAATTTTGGATTGGAGTTTTGTGGAGTTGTAAGGCTTTAGTACTGGGAAGCATGCACATCCAATAACTTTGAGATGTGCCAAAGTAGGTAGCTTAGAAAATAGGATTTCAAAATGGGATTTTAAGTTTGTTAAAGGGCAAGGAATTCTGTTTATAAGATATACTACTGTTGCACAGGCATAAAACCAAAATGTAGGTGGTAAGAAGGTGGTTTAAAGAAGGGTATGTTCCGTTTCAAGGATGTGTCTGTATTTTCTCCAGGTAAACCATTTTGTTCAGGCGTATATGGACAAAATTGATGATGAGTGATGCCTTTAAGAGAAAGGAACTCTTGAAAACCTTTATTGAAATATTCTCCCCTTCCATCACTTTGGAGTGTTTGGGTAGAAATGGAAAACTGATTGAGAACATAAGAATATAAATGCACAAGATAGTTTGAACTTTAGATTTATGTTTCATTAGGAAAATCCATGTGCAAAGTGTACATTCATCTACAAAATTTACATAGTATTTGATCCTTCACAGGAGATATTAGGGGAAGTACCCCATACATTAGAATACACTATTATGAAAGGAAAGGAAGATTTAGAACTCGAGACAGAAAAATGATTATTTTGACATTTTTCCCTCTAGACATGACTCACGGATGACTGAAGCTTGATCTTTTGGAAAAAGATATATCAGATTTGTGAAGAGCAGCATATACAATTTGGTTTGAGGGATGGCCTAGTCTTCTATGCCAAAGTTGACTTTGTGTGATTTTTCCAAGAAGGGCAACTAGAGACAGGTTCTAAGAAACATCAAGAGCTTTATCGGCTAAATGATGAAAAGAAAGATGATACAGACCATCCTTACTCAGTCCTTGGAATAATGTTGTACCCGTGAGCCTATCCTAGATTAAAAAAGAAGATTCATCACAAATAAATGGGCAATGATTATCTTTGCACAATTTATTAACAAATAAGAGATTTGATGAAATGTGAGGGATATGAAGGACTTCAGGTAAGTTGAAAGAGTGTGATATAGGATTTTAGAGGTTTCAAGGATGGAATGTCCAGTGTGAGCAACTTTCAAACCTGATCCTCTAGCAGTTGTAATGATATCCTCAAAGCATGAAGGAGTTGGTCTGTGAATTTGAGAAATTTCTGAAATCAGGTGAGTAGTGGCTCCTATATCTGCAATCCAATACTCCTGCTGCTGATTAGAAAAATGTTTGAGCACTCAAGGCAGGGTGAGATTGGTTGAAGAAGAGGCTCCTTGATAAGAGAAATTTTCTCTTTGATAGCAGTTCATGGCAGAGTGACCTGTTTTCTAGCACATTTGACAAAGATCACTAGCTTGTGGTGGCTGATTTTGGTGTCGAGAGTGTGAAGCAGTATGCCCTCTTTTAGTGCAAATTTGACAAGTTGGTGGTGGTTGATAGCTACCCTGAGCAGGTGCACCAAGAATTCCACGATTAGAAAAATTGGAATAATAATTGCCTCTACTGTTGTTCTAGTTTCCATTATTCCAATTTATGGAATTTCCACCATAGTTGTTATTCCATTTGCCTCTATTTTTATTCTTGTTTCCATTTCCTCTGTATCCATTGTAAAAGTTGTTGTTGTTGTTGAAACCATTTAGTTGGTTATAGCCTCCACTATAGCCAGAATGCTAAAAATTGCCAGATTCCTGCTGAGAATTGTTGTTGGAAATTACATTGTTAGGTGTTGCCATTGTGTTGAAGTTACTCCAGATGAGTTTGAGATTTCATTTTCAAAACATGGAAAAGAGTTGGGTGAAACACGATTCTTAGTGGCAGTGAGTGTAGACAAAAAAGAGGTCTGATCCGTGGTTGATCAATAACTGTTTCTTCAGCAAGAAGTTGTGACCTGAAATCTTTCAAGCTTATGGAACTTTCTTTACCATGAGTGACACATCTAAACGTGTTGTACTCAGCAGGTAATCCTCTTAGAGTACAGATAACAACATCATCATCACCAAAGTAAATTTTGCAGGACACTAAAAGATCCCTGTCATCTTTAATTCGTTGAAGATACTAAGTCATAGTTTTTGAGCCTTTCTTTATATTCTGTAAATCAACCTTTAGCTGAATGATAGAGGCCTTAGTAGAAGAGGCAAACCTATCCTTTATGCTTGTCCATATTTCTGGAGCACTCTTGCATCCAATGACACAATAGATTGCTGATGAGGAGAAAGTTAAAGTGATAAGTTGCATTATTGCTTGATGGTGCATTTTCCACACCAAGTAGGCATCTGAAGGGGAACCTCATGTGTCTGACTCTAAGGAAAATTGTGGGGGACACACACTTGTGCCATTGATTGACATGACCCGTCCCAATCCCCCCCCCCCTCCGGGATTAACGAGGGATACGTTATGCTCCCGTCTGACACTAAGTATCAGACAAGGGATAATACGTACCTCAGCCCATACGGGGCTCCCAGAGCGCGCCAAGATTGGTGGATGAGTGCGATGTCTCGGTCTCTGTTGCAGCTCGCATCCGTGATCAACCTGAAGGGCATTAAAATCATTTAAAAGCTGTGAGTGGACGAAAATCAACAAGTTCATAAAAAACACATTTCATAAAGACATTCATGCCCTTCACTAAAAAGTATGCATGCATCGAAATCCAATAATCAAAACATTTACCCAAACAAGCCATTAGGGCCTTAGTCCAAAAACCGTAACTCAAACCAAGTGTGGGAACTTAGCCCAAAACTGTAGAATACCAAATTCGTAAATACAAAACCAAGTGGGCCACTGCCCAAATCCATAAACACAAATCCAAAAGAAAACCATTTCATAGATCCAATTACCACATAACCATCTCCGGCATACCAGATGCCTAGCGTCCCAGGCGCTTGACGTCCCAGACGTCATATCTCACGGTAATAAGCAACGCGTGCTACCCGAGGTCTCTCCGGGTCAATATCTCTGACATCCCAGATGTCTGACGTCCCAGACGTCTAATCATATCAACCCTGCTCCTAAGTCACTATACAGTCCGGTAGCTCCGTATAATGACCCCTCGCAGATAATGCACCGTAACTTCCCCAGTGTCCCAGACACCTGGAGGAGACCATCACATATCCTCGTATCAAGATGGTATATGGAAGACAGTTTTACAAAGCCATTTCAAAACATCTCAATGGGCCCTGCCCGAAATCTCCATAACATATCATAAAACCATTTAGGGTCCCCGACCCAAAATCATGTTTATGAAATATAGGGTCGCACACTCGAAATCACATTTATAAAACTCAACTGGGCCTCATGCCCGATTTTGTAAACCACTGGGCCCTCGGCCCGATCACAAGACTCAAAAGGGTCTTAACACGATTTCGTAAACCAACTGGGCCCCTAACCCGATTACATAATTCAAATGGGTCTCATGCCCGAGTTCTTCTTTCCAAAACCAAAATCATGCCATAGAACCATTATTAAACTCACAACCACATAGCAAGAGCATAAACTCGTAAACCTCGAAATACGTGTAAATATGGGTTTACCTCAAAATACGTGAAATCATATAATCCACCAATGCCACAATCATCATCATAGAAATCACGTATATAAAACATAAAAAACAGTTATGCATGCATAGTATTTATAAAATCAAAGTCCACTCACAGACCGTCCTAAGCTGCCTCCTCGATATGCGTGTCATAAGCCTTCCCGGGCCACACCACTATCACCGGAACTTCTAAACCTGTCCAAATCACACTAGAGGGTCACTAACCTCTGCATTAACCTCCTATTAAAGCCCCGTAAATTTCCCGAATTTTTAACTATTTTTCAACTCGATTCAAAACCTTTGGACACCCCAAAACATATCGAAACGATGTCCAATCGACACGAAACCAGTCCCAAAATGTTCGTTACATTGAATAGATTAAAAGTCATGTTGAAAGTTTCCCCAAAATACCCTACACGCGCCGATTGAACTCCCTGCGCGTGAAACCCACGCGCCGGGTACTGTTCATCATCAACCTCCAGCAAACCCGGCCTAAACTGGTTCACTAGTTCCCGGTTCAACTGGACCGGTGAGGCCGATTCTCAGCCATTTTGACCTGTTTTCAATCCTAATTGTTCCTACCTCTTCTTCTTACTATTTCTAACTAATCCAAGGTTTCAAAACTGGAAAAACAGCCTCCTAACTTACCTACCCGATCAAGGAGCTCACGGCCAACCCTCCTCCTCCATTTCCAGCCATCACTGACCACCACTGGTGTCGAGCCTGAGTCCACTGAGCTCGTACAGCCACCAGAAACCTCTTCCAATCAACCAGAATGGTCAGAAATTGTTAAAACCCAAACTACCATTTTTGAAGTAAAATCATACCTCACGGGTTTTGGTTCCCAGCCACCTCCGCCGTCCACGACGGTCACCGTTGTTGACACTGTCATCATCTTCAGTCCTCACCCTCCAACTTTCCTTTACACCGTATTAGCATTCAATGAGGTTTTGGGGTGTTAGAGGGAGGTTGGGTGATCGGGTTTATTGATGAACGATGGGGAAAATGATGATGATCGAGGATGAAAATTAGATGAAAATCTGTTTAAATAAATGGACGGTGAGGATGATATGAGAGATAGAGATTAATGGTTAGGATGAGAGATGAGAGTTTAATTAATAAAATAGTTGATGACCAATGGACATAGATCCACATTTTGGGGGATTCCAAGCCATGGGATGAGTGAAACATGTCACTCATCCAAGGGCCCCACACTAATATCTGACCAATTTGATTTAAATAATATTTTATTCGATTCCCGAAACGTTAAATCCCCAATTTCGCTCCAATGACCATACCTTTTTCATCCGACGTCCGATTTCGGCGTGCCACCTGTCTATCAATTTGTATCGACTCGATCTACGTAACGGTCCTCGACCCTCGACCCTCGAACTTCCTGGGTCAAAAGTCAACATTTTGCCAACTTTTCAACCAAATGACCAA
Source organism: Prinsepia uniflora (assembly GCA_032719365.1). Taxonomy (NCBI): domain Eukaryota; kingdom Viridiplantae; phylum Streptophyta; class Magnoliopsida; order Rosales; family Rosaceae; genus Prinsepia; species Prinsepia uniflora. The sequence continues at coordinate 65,782,536 of CM064862.1, forward strand.
AGTACCCCTCGACTTCCGAACGTCATAACTTTTTTCTCGAATGACGGAATCGGACGCGCCACCTGTCTATGAACTCGTGACATCCCGAACTACGTCACAGTCATCTGTCAACGTCCATTTGACCGCCCGAACTAAAAGTCAATATTTTGCCCACGCTTAGGGGCAAAACAGTCATTTTGCACATTTCTTTCGATTTCGCTCAACTAATCCCCGATTAGTCATTCTAAACCATAATTAATTAATATTTAATCCCGATATTCGGGATGGGTCGTTACATTGATGGAGCCAGTAACGCCATTAACATTGAAGAGAAGTTCCCTTGGAAATTCCAGGTGATGAAGTTGTGGTCATCGAGTTTAACATCCACTGCATTCCCCATTGTTGGAATGAGTGAAGAAATAGGTGATTGTACTATATGTAAATTATTCACGGTAACCATGGCATACTTTGAGAAGTAAAGAAGGGTCTTTCTTGAGTAAAGAAGGGTCTTTCTTGAGTAAAGAGGAAGATTATCTCAAATCAAGCACTTGGTGTGCACGAAAAATTAATGAAAGAATAAGTTTCTTGAAATGTTTTTTTGAAGATTTCGAATGACCCTTTCTTGAGATTACTGACAGAGTTTTTGAGCCAAAACACCAGAGCCTAGATAACTCATGAATGGGGTTAATCATTAATCACAAGACCAACTCTGATATCATATTGACGATCATGTTCTTAAAGAAGAATTGGTATTTTGCAAAGAGGAAAATCAGAGGGTTTTGAGAGAGAAAGATGGAGAGAATTGAAGGGATTGAATCTTTATGATTATATTTTGTATTGAATACATGGAACTTATACCCTCTTTCTTTACACAATTACTTGGTGACTAAGTAAATCACCCTAACTTACTTAACTATCTCTTCTAACCGTATCATCTAACAAACTAATCAGCTAAGGATAGCTGTAAACAACTAGTAGGATTAGGACCACGCAGTATTTCATCCAATGTAGCTTAGCAGTACACTATTAACACTGCACTTGCAGGGTAGCGTGCAAACCGTGAGCAGACCATGTTTTCGTTCAAGACCTTTTTCGTGCAGGACCACTGCAGAACCACTGCACAGGAGTAGCACATCATCGACACTGTAGGACCACTGCACAAGAGTAGCACAACATCGTGTATCTGCTTACAATATATACATATTCGTCGGGCACAATTTAGTACTTTTTTATATTAATTATTTTTATCCTTAAATTTTTTTATATTATTTAATTAATTAAATAATTATTAAATATGAAAATTAAATAAAATCGAAATTTGGAATTAGGAAATATATATTTATAAAATGTAAACTATTGTTTTGAACATATTTATAACAAAATATATAAAATAAACGGCTACTAAGGGGTGTTGGTTGGGGTGGTGAGACTATTCCAACCGAGCAGGCTATTTCTCAGAGGGCTGAGAATATTCCAAGTGTCGAAAGATCATCGCAAGCTGAGCCCTAATCTCGTTGTTTTGGGCCTCAAATTGCTCGTTTTGGGCCATCAGCTCAAGGGTTTCGGTCCGGAGTTCGGTATAATTGCGCCTTTGCTCCAAGTACCCCTCAGGATTGATGCCCTTAGAAGAAGCATCGGGCCCAGTTAAGATGTCTCGCTCCAGTCTTATCAGCACCCCGAACTATCTTACGATGTACTCAGGCGTCAGGAAGTGTTCACAGATCCACTTCCACCCAACGTTCTGAGCATCGTACAGCTCATGCGGAGAGTTGGCAAGAACTTCCTCCGAGGTAGCCCAGCTTTTCCATTCGGAGTACCGCAATTGACAGGATCTATTTCTAATTTCGATGGAAACCAGACTAGTTTTGCTCCCGCCTGACAACACTTGTCAGACAAGGGATATTACTAATTTTGACATAATCTTATCTTATCGAGTTAACCAAATTAAGTTCACCCTTGCAGGGTTACCACCTATGTCCGACCCACTAACCTCTTCAAAAGGTAGATTCTTCCTAATTTTAATCTGACCTTAGTATTAAGAGACATGGTTTCTACTAGAGCCATGTCACGAATTTCTCCTATTCTAACCATGCCATGATAACCACACCAATATCACGATATATTATTTTCCAATGTTCTTAGCTTAATTACTAATCATTAAATTACTCCTCGACTTATTCATTTCCTTATAAGGTTAATTTTTTCATCATAACTTAAATATTCACATAATTTTAATTAACCATCAAGGCCTCTCATCCTAATTGTCACGATTTATTACTACTCGAATTTTGGTCATAAAACTCAAAATATTTATAATAATCCTTTTTATTAGTTCTTACACAATATTCATAATCACCTTCACCATCTTCTTGACTTATTTAGACATCTCCTCATTCTTCATATTTCTACTTCATCACGATGTACTCTTAAAGATCATAAATGACCACAGGTGCCATGAATTTATATCATTTAACTTTCCACAATTCATTTATACCTTAGACTCCATCCGTAATTAAACTTACATAATAAATCAAGGCTAGCCATCATATTCTTGTCAATAAACCATTTAAACTATTAAGGTTAATTAACCAATTATCCCTTTTGAATGTCTGTAATTATTGATAAATATTATTAATTCCAAATATAGACATAAACTCTTTGCACCTCTAAAATTGTACCCAAAAGTCAGCCGAATAACACAAATTTGGTATCATTAAATTCAGAAAAATATAAGGAACAACTTTCATGTTGATTGGACCACCGGGACACACCGCACACGCCCTCACGCGCCGATGGGCCTCCTTGTGCATGAAACCCACGGGTCTACACAGTGTCACCAGCAACCTCTAGGTGGGTCTACAACTCGGGTCACTCGATCCAGCGACCAAACCCCGTTATATCTTCCTCAAATTTCAACGGTTTTTTCCCTTTCACGTTCAAAGTAATATATACTGACTCAAGAGAGTATCTCTAATCACCAAACTAAGTTTCAAAAACTGAAAGCCAAGAACTCTTACTTTGGAGGTTCGTCTAGTTTCCCAGTTTCGCGCATGACAATTTTCGCGCCCACCAACTCTCTTTTCCTCTCTAGGATGACCCTAGGAACCCTCTTAACGTGGGATCCTTAGTTGACCACTAGGGGGGCTCAAAACTAGTTGGCAATCCATGACCACCATGATCCCCACAGGTTTGAGTTCTAGGATTGCCCAGAACCTCCACCCTCGTCCTTTTTCCTTCCTATTGTTTTTGTTCATCCTTTTTCCCTCTCTTTCCCTGCCTCTCTCTCTTTCACTCTCTATCCTTTTCTTTAGGTTTCTTTCTTGGGTGGAAAAGTTCCGTGGCTTTGGTCATGCTCCCTCGAACTCCACCTTCTCGTCCATACCCCCCCCCCCCCCCCCCCCCCCCCCCCCCACACACACACACACACACACATATATACACACTTGTGATATGTCGGTGATAGAGTGTGAGCGAATTTTAAAGAAGCTTCTAGACCAGCCCCATATGATTCACATGTCCAAAAATGTGAATTTACTAAACTATCCTTTAGGCTATAATTACCATAATGCTCTTCCTCATTTTTTACTTGTAGCATACTTATCCAAACTTCGTTTTCGGCGTGCTACCTGTCTACGTGGTCAGGATCTCGAAACCTTCGTAACGGTCCTCACGGTACTTTCAACAACTCTTTGACTTCCAAGGAGGAAATTGTCATTTTAGCTTTTCTTGAAGTAGGCGTTATAGTAGCTGCCAGTGCCGCCTCATGTATTCATGAGGGTTGTATTCTTAGTATCATACTGCAAATTGACCTACAATAAATTATTAAAAATAAGTAAAATCATTAAAATTATTAATAATAATTAAAATCATTAAAATCTTTAAAAATATTTAAAAATACTTATATACAAGGCACCCCAACAAAGGGCGAGTTGCTCTGGAGATTGGCACCCATGTCATGCACCATCAAGCTATGGACCTTGGTGGGCACTTGGTGGAGCCGATCGACGTAAAAGATCTCGATCTTGGCAATCACCGACCATCAAATCCGTTGGGATGACCTCCCTCGATTGATCCCCTGCACTTTGTAACCCTCCTTACAAATTCGGTAAACATTTGTAAGAAAAATGAACAAAAAACTAAATAAAATTAATCACCAACTCACTCTTAGGGAACCTTCCGGCTAGATCTGATTCTTGCCCATCTGTAACACCCCGGAAATTCGAGGATTTTAATATTATAATTTAATATGTGAATTGACGCTTTTACCCTTATGATGGGTATGGCCAATTGTTGACTTTTTGATTGATAAATTAAATGGACTTTGACCTATGACCGTGACGTAGTTCGGGACGTCACGAGTTCATAGACAGGTGGCACGTCCAATTCGGACGATCAGGGAAAAAGTTATGACTATCGGAAGTTCAGGGGTATTATCGTAATTTGGACTTCCGGGAGGGGAAAATGTTGACTTTTCTTTTGGCAACTAATTTTTAGTTGACTCAAGGACCGTCAGGTAGGCCTCGACGTCCTGAGTCCATAGACAGGCGGCACGCCGAAATCGGACTTCGTACGAGGAAGTTATGGTCAGAAACGTGAAATCGGGAGGTTCGTATCTCGGTTTTCGTGTCGAATATTTTATTCTAAAAATTCTTATTGGAGGACACCTGGTGAGTGACAAGTGTCACTCACCCATTGGCTAGATTGGATCAGATCCACTATGGGATTAAATAGCATTAAAATCCACTTTTGATCTCAGCCATTGATTTGAAGTACCCAGATCTAATCTGAACCATTGATCTCATCATTGAGATCTAATCTGGACCGTCCATTTCCTTTCCCTCCATTCTTTATATTTCCTACCCGAAATGCACATTCTGTCCATTTTGAACAAACACCCCAGCTCATCACCCATTCTCTGTGTCTGTGTGTTGCTGGACTCACGGGGAAGGAGGGAGGCACGGCGGTGGACGGCGGCAGACGGCGGCGAGGTGAGCCGGTTTCTAAACCCGAAACGGTTTAAAAAACCCAGGATTTGGTAACTTGATTTCCAACGTGTATTTTTGTGTTAATTTGATCCTATTCGATTCTATGGACTGATAGGGAACTTTAGGACGTGACATCGTGGTCGGGGGTGACCTGAACGGTGGCTAAACAGCGACGGGAACCCGGGTCTGTTCATCGAGGTAAGTCTTCGATTCAGCCCTTGTTTATTAATTTTAATTAGCTAGAACTGTTTCTGGGTTTAAGACGAACATCTAGGAACAAACCAGAGTGAAAATGGTTGAGTGTGGAAGAAATGGTGACCGGGTCGTGATCGCGGGTCTGATCGACCCAAGTTGCAGAGATACGGGTCAACCCGTCTGAGGACAGAGGTGATGACGTGGCACCCTGTCAGACTGTCAGGTGACGTGGACCAACCGTGAGCCGACACGTGTCACATGTCAGTGCACAGTCAGCACTGACATGTCAGTGACGTGGCCCAATCAGGGTCTGCCACGTGTCACTGACATGTCAGTGACGTGGACCAGTGCCGTGCTGACACATGGCACATGTGAGATTTGACACGTGGCCTGACAGATTAGTGAGGTGGACCAATCGGATGTTGACACGTGGCACCTGTCAGAGTCTGACATGTCAGACCTGACAGCTGTCAGATGACGTCAGCATGACGTCAGCGATGACGTCAGCAGGGACTATTCCTGCATTGACCGACGCGTTGACTGGCGCGTGTGGGTGCGTGTGAACAGTACTTTTGGTGGGACTACCACCATTCTTTAGGTTTCGACGATCCGGATCCAATGGCGGTGGTTTCGGGTCGATCGGAGATCATTAAGTTGGTCAAAATGAGGTTTATTGCATTGGAAAGCGCGTTCGGGCGGCTTTCCCGGGCCGGTTTCGGCCTAGGCTTTCATGGTTGAATGTTGGGGGTTTAAATTGACCTTTACGAATACTTTGGACTTGTCAGGGATTGTAGATTTGTACAGGACGAGGGTATACATTCGGTTTCTAGCAGGATTGTACGGTGAGTGGGCCCGTTTTCATTAAACCCTTGCATACTTAAATGTTTTCCGATTTACTTATATGTTCACATGCTGGAATCTATAAATGGTTTTGATGATATTGAGATTTCGGTTACGGCACGTTTCACGGTATTTGGGCATGAGACCCGTTTGATGAAACGTAACGATCGGTTCAGATTTTACCTATGTATACATATATGTTTGCATGTGGATATCAATAAAATGTATTTGGTACTGCACTGTATAGATCCTTCCATATTATATTGTCTCCTCCGGATGAGGTACCCCGGAGAGGTCACGGACGTCTAGAACGTCCAGCGTCTACGACGCTAAGCATCGGGGATGCTGTAACCGAACAGGGTTCGGGGATTGAACTCGGAATTGAGACCCGAGTGGCACGCGTAGCCTTGTGATTGTGACCTTATTGGACGTCAGGGACGTCAGACATCGGGGATGTCGGGATTGGAGTGTATAGTGCAGTGGCTAAAATTATGGTTATGGTTTTATTACATGCCTTATGATTCATATTATATTATTTATGATTTTAAATGATGCTGCATGCATGTTTGGAAAATGGAGAGGTAAATTATATGTTTTACTTATCAAATGATTTTATAAACTTGAGTTCAGTCCACTCACCCTTAATGTTTTTGGTAACCCCTCCAGGTCGTGATACTGAGGTAGGGGAGGAACCTGAGGCTGAGGCATAGATCTACTTCTGCGTACCTGAACCCCTGCTGGGTGGTTTACCCGCAGGTTTATGTTAGAGTCGTGCTCGCAACTTGTAATTTTGGATTTCATCCCTTATCTGACATCTGTTTAATTCGGATTTGTTGTATGACTTAAATTTGATTATTTATGCATTTGATGTTTTGAGGTTAAAATTGGTATGAATTAGTGGGTGTCAGACGGGAGCAGGGCACGTCCCCTTGTGGTCCCTGTGGGATCGGGGCGGGTCTTGTCAGCTTGGTATCAGAGCACTAGGTTGTGGTCAGTACTAGGGTATGGTCAGCATGCTAGACTAGCGATTAGTACTAGTTACTTTTCGACTTTTAAAAACATCGTTATCTGATCTATGCCTCTTGACAGTTGGTTATGCCTCCTAGGAGAATTCCTCATACACGAACTGACGAGGATCTGGAAAGGGAGATGGAATGCGCGAGCATTGAAAGGGCTCAACGGTTGGGAGCCACTCCTTTCTGCGGGGGATCAAAACCCGAGGATGCTCATGATTGGATCACCAAGTGGGAGAGGATCTTCTCGGTGATGCACTGCCCTCCGGGCGAACGAGTGACCTTGGCGGCCTTCTTACTGGAAGGAGGAGCCTACCAGTGGTGGCACGGACTCGAAATGTCTGGGTGGTCTGTCCATACCACTACTTGGGAAGCTTTCCGTTCCAGATTTCTGGACCAGTACTACCCGCGATCCTTTCGCGCGGCGCGGGAGGCTGAATTCCTGCGGCTGGAGCAGGATGACATATTCGTTGCGGACTACGAGCAAACTTTCGGAAAACTATCCCGGTTCGCTGCATCATTCGTGAGCACGGAGGAGGACAAATGCCAAAGGTTTGAGCTTGGACTCCGAGGGGAGATCCGGGCAAGTGTGACTGCTGCTACTCATGCTTCACTGAGAGATTTGGTCGACGCTGCGGTACGTGTCGAGGCCATTCTGGCGGCACACCAGACACGACAACCTTCGGGCGAGGGGCGACGTCAGGATCGCCCACATCGTGGGCCATCGGGCCATAAGAACAACAGGGGAGGGGGCTACAGGGGAGCACCCTCATCCTTCAAGGGTCGTGGCTGGTCAGGTCGACGCGGAGGCTCTCAGGGCAGAGGATCTGGATACAGCTCTGGGCAACGCTCATCTTGGAGCGGTGCTTCTGGCGGGCATTCGGACAGGCCAATGCCAGTAACTTGTTTTGCTTGCGGAGAGGAGGGCCACTATGCCTGTGATTGCCCGCAGTTGTCCAAGAATAATGAAACGCTGGGGGCTTTAGTGTGGTGCAGAGCACGGCTTCCCACACTAATGGAGGTCGCGGTCAGGGAGGTGACCGTGGTGCTAGGCGTGGCGCGCGCGGGCGCGGACGGAACGGAGGACCGAGGGCCCAAGTTTTTGCGATGACCCAACAGCAGGCGAGGACTGCCCCAGGCGTGGTCACAGGTACACTTCATATCTTAAACCTTCTTGTACGTGTTTTGATGGATGCGGGGGCTACACATTCTTTTATTTCGAAGAGTTGTGCTGGTATGCTTGATTGTGTGGTATCAGCTTTCGATTGCGAAATGGATGTTAGCACCCCGATGGGTATCGTGTACCTTGTGAATCAGGTGATTCGGAGGTGCCCGGTAAGAATTGAGGATGTGGATTTACCAGCAGACTTAATTATTCTGGATATCCACGACTTCGATATAATCCTAGGGATGGATTGGCTGTCGGAGCACGGATCGCTCATCGACTGCTGTAGCAAGCAAGTGATTCTGCGGAGCCCGGGTTTGTCGGAAGTTATCTTTCAGGGGGAACGTGACGGTTCGCCTCCTGAAGTGATTTCGTCACTCACTGCTACCAAACTTTTACGGAAGGGATGCCAGGCTTATCTGGCGCATGTCGTGTCGGATCAGGTTGATACTCCGGGTATCGACGAGATACTGGTGGTATGTGAGTTTCCGGATGTGTTCCCGGAAGACATACCTGGATTACCGCCATCGCGGGAGATTGAGTTTACTATTGAACTACTCCCGAGTACCCGACCTATATCCCAGGCACCCTACCGGATGGCGCCGGCCGAGTTACGAGAACTCAAGATTCAATTGCAGGAGTTGGTGGATTTGGGATATGTCCGACCCAGTACTTCACCGTGGGGAGCACCGGTGTTGTTCGTGAAGAAGAAGGAAGGAAGTCTCCGTTTGTGTATTGACTATCGACAACTCAACAAGGTGACACTGAGGAACCAGTATCCTCTACCCAGAATCGATGACCTTTTTGACCAGTTGCGGGGAGCTCAGTGCTTCTCGAAAATTGATTTGCGGTCTGGGTATCACCAACTGAGGATTTCGGAGGAGGACATTCCGAAAACTGCTTTTCGAACCCGTTACGGACACTACGAGTTCCTTGTTATGCCATTTGGATTGGCGAATGCTCCAGCAGCATTCACGGATTTGATGAACCGGGTCTTCCGACCCTACCTGGATAAGTTCGTGATTGTGTTCATCGATGATATTTTGGTGTACTCGAGGAGTGCCCGTGCACATGAGGAACATCTACGGTTGGTCTTGGAAAGGCTGAGACAAGAACAATTGTACGCCAAACTGAGCAAGTGTCAATTTTGGCCGAGCAGTATTGGTTTTCTGGGACACGTAATATCGACGGATGGGATTGCGTGGATCCCCAGAAAACAGAAGCGGTGACCAACTGGGCTAGACCGACAACAGTAACCGAGGTGCGGAGTTTCGTCGGATTAGCAGGTTACTACCGGAGATTCGTGGAGGGTTTCTCCAAAATTGCTGCACCATTGAATCATTTGACTCGGAAGGGAGTGAAGTTTATCTGGGACGAGCAGTGCGATCGGAGTTTTCAAGAGTTGAAAGATCGATTGACCACTGCACCTGTCCTTGCATTGCCGGATGACAGTGGAGAGTTTGTGGTCTTCAGTGATGCATCGCTGCAAGGTCTGGGCTGCGTGTTGATGCAAACTGGCAAGGTTATCGCCTATGCATCCCGGCAGCTGAAGACCCACGAGTTGAACTACCCTACCCATGATTTGGAGTTGGCGGTGGTGGTTCATGCTCTCAAAATCTGGAGGCATTATCTATTCGGCGCAACGTGTCGGATATACACCGACCACCAGAGTCTTAAATACTTATTCACTCAGAAGGAGCTTAACATGAGACAACGGAGATGGTTGGAGCTGCTGAAGGACTATGACTGTACGATCGAGTACCATCCGGGTAAGGCCAATGTGGTGGCTGATGCACTCAGCAGGAAATCAGCGGGAACTGTTGCACACCTGGGGATGGTGTATCTTCCCTTACTGGTGGAACTCCGGAAGGCGGGAGTTATCTTGGGTACAGATAAGCATGGAGCTTTGTTGGCCAGCTTCCATGTACGACCAGTACTGATTGATCGGATCATCGAGGCACAACTTCAGGATCCGATACTCTGTATTTACAGAATTGAGGTCGATGCGGATGGGAGACAGGATTTTACCATCCGGGATGATGGAGCACTGGTGAAGTTGGGCCGTTTGTGTGTACCTGCAGTGGCAGAGTTACGGGCCGAGATTCTTGAGGAGGCCCATAGTTCGGCCTATGCTATGCATCCGGGAGGTACAAAGATGTACCGTACCCTCCGGAACCATTATTGGTGGCCAGGAATGAAGAAGGATATTGCTGAATTCGTGAGCAAATGCTTAACCTGTCAGCAGGTTAAGGCGGAACGGCAGAGACCTTATGGGGCTATGCAGCCACTTCCGATTCCCGAGTGGAAGTGGGATCACATCACCATGGACTTCGTCTTTAAGTTACCGAGGACTCAGAGTGGAGTTGACGGAGTATGGGTGATCGTGGATCGGTTAACCAAATCAGCCCATTTTCTGCCAGTTCAGGAGACCTATAAACCTAACCGACTGGCTCAGTTGTTTGTGAAGGAAATCATACGATTGCATGGTACGCCGGAATCGATCGTGTCCGATCGTGATCCACGTTTCACTTCCAGGTTCTGGCGGAGTTTGCAAGCTACTCTGGGAACAACCCTACGTTTCAGTACTGCTTTCCATCCACAGACCGATGGACAGTCTGAAAGAACCATTCAGACCCTGGAGGACATGATGAGGTCATGTGTACTACAGTTTCAGGACTCTTGGGATACTCATTTGCCATTGATGGAATTCGCTTACAACAACAGCTATCAGGCAAGCATAAAGATGGCACCTTATGAGGCTCTGTATGGCCGATAGTGCAGGACACCTATCTGCTGGACGGAGATAGGAGAGCGAGCGGCTGTAGGGCCGGAATTGATAGACCTGACCTTGGAAACTGTTCGTGTTATCAAGGAGAGATTGAAGGCGGCACAGGATCGCCAGAAGAGTTATGCCGATCGACGGATTCGAGACTTGGAATTTGAAGTGGGAGATTTTGTCTTCCTGAAGTTATCACCGTGGAAGGGGATTATCCGATTCGGTCGACGGGGGAAACTGTGTCCGCGTTTTATCGGACCATATGAGATCGTGGAGAGAATCGGCATAGTTGCTTACAGATTGGCACTACCTCCAGAACTATCTAGAGTTCACGATGTTTTCCACATATCGATGCTACGGAAGTACGTACGTGATGCTTCTCATGTACTTGGGGAACAACCTGTCGAACTACGGGAGGATTTGAGCTTTGAAGAACAACCAGTACAGATCTTGGATCGGAAGGACAAGGTACTACGTCGGAAGACGATCCCTCTCGTGAAGATTCTCTGGAGAAACCAGGATGTGGAAGAAGCCACAAGGGATCCTGAGGCTCAGATGCGAGATCAATTTCCTCATTTGTTTCTTGGAAATTTCGGGACGAAATTTCTTAAGGGGGGAAGGTTGTAACACCCCGGAAATTCGAGGATTTTAATATTATAATTTAATATGTGAATTGACGCTTTTACCCTTGTGATGGGTATGGCCAATTGTTGACTTTTTAATTGATAAATTAAATGGACTTTGACCTATGACCGTGACGTAGTTCGGGACGTCACGAGTTCATAGACAGGTGGCACGTCCAATTCGGACGATCAGGGAAAAAGTTATGACTATTGGAAGTTCAGGGGTATTATCGTAATTTGGACTTCCGGGAGGGGAAAATTTTGACTTTTCTTTTGGCAACTAATTTTCAGTTGACTCAAGGACCGTCAGGTAGGCCTCGACGTCCTGAGTCCGTAGACAGGCGGCACGCCGAAATCGGACTTCGTACGAGGAAGTTATGGTCAGAAACGTGAAATCGGGAGGTTCGTTTCTCGGTTTTCGTGTCGAATATTTTATTCTAAAAATTCTTATTGGAGGACACCTGGTGAGTGACAAGTGTCACTCACCCATTGGCTAGATTGGATCAGATCCACTATGGGATTAAATAGCATTAAAATCCACTTTTGATCTCAGCCATTGATTTGAAGTACCTAGATCTAATCTGAACCATTGATCTCATCCTTGAGATCAAATCTGGACCGTCCATTTCCTTTCCCTCCATTCTTTATATTTCCTACCCGAAATGCACATTCTGTCCATTTTGAACAAACACCCCAGCTCATCACCCATTCTCTGCGTCTGTGTGTTGCTGGACTTCACGGGGAAGGAGGGAGGCACGGCGGTGGACGGCGGCAGACGGCGGCGAGGTGAGCCGGTTTCTAAACCCGAAACGGTTTCAAAAACCCAGGATTTGGTAACTTGATTTCCAACGTGTAGTTTTGTGTTAATTTGATCCTATTCGATTCTATGGACTGATAGGGAACTTTAGGACGTGACATCGTGGTCGGGGGTGACCTGAACGGTGGCTAAACAGCGACGGGAACCCGGGTCTGTTCATCGAGGTAAGTCTTCGATTCAGCCCTTGTTTATTAATTTTAATTAGCTAGAACTGTTTCTGGGTTTAAGACGAACATCTAGGAACAAACCAGAGTGAAAATGGTTGAGTGTGGAAGAAATGGTGACCGGGTCGGGATCGCGGGTCTGATCGACCCAAGTTGCAGAGATACGGGTCAACCCGTCTGAGGACAGAGGTGATGATGTGGCACCCTGTCAGACTGTCAGGTGACGTGGACCAACCGTGAGCCGACACATGTCACATGTCAGTGCACAGTCAGCACTGACATATCAGTGACGTGGCCCAATCAGGGACTACCACGTGTCACTGACATGTCAGTGACGTGGACCAGTGCCGTGCTGACACGTGGCACATGTCAGATCTGACACGTGGCCTGACAGATCAGTGAGGTGGACCAATCGGATGTTGACACGTGGCACCTATCAGAGTCTGACATGTCAGGCCTGACAGCTGTCAGATGACGTCAGCATGACGTCATGCTGATGTCAGCAGTGACGTCAGCGATGACGTCAGCAGGGACTGTTCCTGCATTGACCGACGCGTTGACTGGCGCGTGTGGGCGCGTGTGAACAGTAATTTTGGTGGGACCACCACCATTCTTTAGGTTTCGACGATCCGGATCCAATGGCGGTGGTTTCGGGTCGATCGGAGGTCATTAAGTTGGTCAAAATGAGGTTTATTGCATTGGGAAGCACGTTCGGGCGGCTTTCCCGGGCCGGTTTCGGCCTAGGCTTTCATGGTTGAATGTTGGGGGTTTAAATTGACCTTTACGAATACTTTGGACTTGACAGGGATTGTAGATTTGTACCAGGACGAGGGTATACGTTCGGTTTCTAGCAGGATTGTACGGTGAGTGGGCCCGTTTTCATTAAACCCTTGCATGCTTAAATGTTTTCCGATTTACTTATATGTTCACATGCTAGAATCTATAAATGGTTTTGATGATATTGAGATTTCGATTACGGCACGTTTCACGGTATTTGGGCATGAGACCCGTTTGATGAAACGTAACGATCGGTTCAGATTTTACCTATGTATACATATATGTTTGCATGTGGATATCAATAAAATGTATTTGGTACTGCACTGTATAGATCCTTCCATATTATATTGTCTCCTCCGGATGAGGTACCCCGGAGAGGTCACGGACGTCTAGAACGTCCAGCGTCTACGACGCTAAGCATCGGGGATGCTGTAACCGAACAGGGTTCGGGGATTGAACTCGGAATTGAGACCCGAGTGGCACGCGTAGCCTTGTGATTGTGACCTTATTGGACGCCAGGGACGTCAAACATCGGGGATGTCGGGATTGGAGTGTATAGTGCAGTGGCTAAAATTATGGTTATGGTTTTATTACATGCCTTATGATTCATATTATATTATTTATGATTTTAAATGATGCTGCATGCATGTTTGGAAAACGGAGAGGTAAATTATATGTTTTACTTATCAAATGATTTTATAAACTTGAGTTCGGTCCACTCACCCTTAATGTTTTTGGTAACCCCTCCAGGTCGTGATACTGAGGTAGGGGAGGAACCTGAGGATGAGGCATAGATCTACTTCTGCGTACCTGAACCCCTGCTGGGTGGTTTACCCGCAGGTTTATGTTAGAGTCGTGCTCGCAACTTGTAATTTTGGATTTCATCCCTTGTCTGACATCTGTTTAATTCGGATTTGTTGTATGACTTAAATTTGATTATTTATGCATTTGATGTTTTGAGGTTAAAATTGGTATGAATTAGTGGGTGTCAGACGGGAGCAGGGCACGTCCCCTTGTGGTCCCTGTGGGATCGGGGCGGGTCTTGTCACCATCGACCTGCTCCTTTTAAGGCTCGGGATCAGTATGACGTTGCCCCCGTTTCTTTGAATGTTGCCAACGAGCATACGAGGTACCAGGTTGTATATGCTCCTCGATGGGGAAAGTCGAGGCTGGTGGCACTACCAGGGTGGTAGATTGACAGGACCCGTCCTAACTGGACCCCGATAACCGTGCTCGGTCCTGCTCCCGTCTGACAAGTCAACTGAAGTCCCGAAACTATCCTTCAGCACCTACCAGACAAGGGATTATCTCCGCTTATGCCTCCGCCTCTCGGTTAGCCCCGAACGTCGTGTCACGGCCTGGAGGGTCATCAAAAATATAAAAGTGTGAGTGGACAAAAATATATTCGTTAAAACACATTTTAAAAGACATCAGTTACCCTCCAGTTTATCAAACCTGCATGCATAGGGAAAAACATATGAAACACAAACACTGGCCTTCCAGCCAAACCACATAACAAGTTAAACCCCGGCTCTCAGGCCAAAACATACGAACACATAATCACCTGGCCATACAGACCAGAACTCGTACTCAATACCAGTACGTAATCACAATCAACATCAAGCAATACTATGCACAAGTTCACAATCCATTACTCAATCAATCAATCAATCAATCAATCCGCACTATTCACAAGTGCACAAACCATCACACTGTCACATCTGCACTACGCGTAGGCCAATCTCGGGAACTGCACTCAGGCACCATCCGAGTCATATCCATCATGTTGGGAACTGTGCACGCATCCTCTAGACGTCTCCGGGAACTGCACTCACGCAACATCCGAGTCACGTCTAGGCACTGCACTCGCATCATCCAGAACACGATCCAGTATCCAGTAACCACAATCACAATCACAATCACAATCCATATCACAACACATATCAATCATATCCATGACCTCAAATCAAGTCATAAGCATTCCCGACAGAGTTTCAGGCTCAAATATCAATTATACGCAAATCCGTGAAACCACAATGAAATCATAAAATAATCCAGAAATCATCCTTGACTTACCAATTCATCAAAATATCTATTTTGAAATCATTTTGACTCCAGGCCTAGCCCAAAATACCATTTGCACATTTCCTCGAAAAACGTACCCAAAAGACAGATTAAAATATTCATTAAATCACACATAAGCAGGCCACATCATCAAGACATCAATGCAAGTCAAATTATGCAATCAATCATGTAAAACATTTAACTATGCATGCATAGCAATTTATAAAACAAACGTCCACTCACACACAGTCCAACTCGCTCGCCTCCCGCGTTGCACGCATTTCTGTAATTTTCGACACTTGCCAGGAGTCTCGAATCCTGTCCAAAATCATTATGTAAGGTTACTAACAAGTCAAATTACATCATATCAATTCCCCATAATTCTTCGGGAATTTAATATTAATTTAAAACATAACGTAAACTGTCGGACCCTCGAAACATAATCGAGACGGTGTCTGATTGCCTCGAAACCAATTTTAAAATGTCCGTATCATCGAAAGCATCAAAAAGTATGTTGAACCCAAGACCAGATTCTCGGCCACGCGCTCACGCGCCGCCGCAAGCGGCTGCGCGTGACAGCCACGCGTCGTGAACAGTGCATCTACAGTTATCTCTCTCGCCTGTTTCTCTGGTATTCGGGTCTGCAACCCGCGGTGCAACCCGGTCTGTTCTTGGTCAATTCGACCTCAATTTCACCATTTCTTTTACTCAGCTTCATCCATTCTCCATCTATTTTGGTTCTGAAACCTCAATTTAATGAAACCATACCCTAAAACCCACGACTCAACATCGAAACCCGACGAGTCTTAAATCGGGTTCTGCCCAATTTCACACCGTTTCTTTCAATTGATTGCACAGGAAGTATCCTATACTCATTCTAAACTTGAATTCCAAACCAATTTCATGAATTCATACCTCCAATTATCTGAACTCAACTTCCACAATCCGCGGATGTCACATGGCCTGTTCTTCATGGATTCTCCACCAATTTCTGTTCCAGTTGAGGTAGTTCGCTACGTTGAACTCCCAGGAGGCTAACTCTCTCGTCAATTTTGATTGGAACCGCCCACAAATTCAAATTCGATATTTATGGATTTAGGTGGATTTTCGGGTGTTCTCAATACCGTTCGATTAGGATTTTCTGGGTTCCTCTTTCGGTTTTTCTCTCTGAAACACACTGAATTGGTCACTCAATTCACTTGTTCCCCTCTGTTGCTGCTAATTGATCACAAGGATGCGTTTTTGGGTGTTCTCTGTATTTCCTACACACACACATGACTAATTGTTTAAATCATAACTTAGGCGGCAGGAATGCCACTAATCTCAATTAACATTTACCAGGTGTCATTTAGGGGATCATCCTCATCCCATAAGCTGAATCAGCCCATTTACATGATTGATTGCATGATTTGGTTTGCTATGATGTCATGATTTGTTTGGATGATTATTTATGATTTAATGAATATTTTAATCGGTCTTTCGGGCATATTTTTCGAGGAAATGCGTAAATGATATTTTGGGCTAGGCCCGGAGTCAAAATGATTTCAAAATGGATATTTTGATGAATTGATGAGTCAAGAATGATTTCTGGATTATTATAATGTTTTCCCTGTGATTTTACGGATTTGCGTATAAAGGGTATTTGAGCTTGAGTCCCAGTTGGTAATGATTTGACTTGGATTGAGTCATGGAGATGATTGACATGTTTTGGGATATGATCCCGGGATGATTTTCACAAAATGCCCCTCATCGTTCTAGACCCGTAATTTTTTCGTTCGGACTCCAATTGACGCATGTCGCCTGTCTACGGATTCAGCGTCTCGAGACCTATCCAACGGTACTTCAGGAAAGTCCAAACAATGTCCCGATCAAAAAGTCAACAAATGGCCCCTTTTTAACCAATTTACCGAATTACCCTTTAACTTCCGAACGTCATAACTTTCTCCTCGAATGTCGGAATCGGGCGTGCCACCTGTCCACGAACTCGTGACGTCCCGAACTACGTCACAGTCATCGGTTAAAGTCGTT
The DNA here is from genome assembly GCA_032719365.1 of Prinsepia uniflora. Taxonomy (NCBI): domain Eukaryota; kingdom Viridiplantae; phylum Streptophyta; class Magnoliopsida; order Rosales; family Rosaceae; genus Prinsepia; species Prinsepia uniflora. Next base: position 65,799,962 of record CM064862.1, read on the forward strand.
TGACCGCTCAAACTAAAAGTCAACCTTTCGCCCAATTCTAGGGGCAAAATCGTCATTTTCCTTTAATGTTCCAAATTTTCCTTTTTCGAATTTCCGGGGCGTTACATAGATGCTGGTGGAGGGGTTGCATTCACAACTGGCATGCCAGGTACCGGTGTAGAGCCGACATCTACCCTCGGCGTGTTCGAGACCGACGAACTTGCGACTTTTGCTGGTTCTTGAACTAAAGTCGGCGTTGTGCGAGGTCGAGACCACGAAGTAATTAGTGCGGGCGTCGATATCTACAATAATCAAATAAACAATAATCAATAATCAATAATAAGAAAATAATCAATAATAGTAATAATAAAATAATCAATAATAAAAAATAATCATTAATAATAAAATAAAATAAAAATAATCAATAATCAATAAAAATAATTAATAATTAATACTAATAAAAAAACATTCAATAATAATTAATAAATAATAATAAATAAAATAATAATAATAATTAATAATTACTAATATTCAATAACAATCAATAAATCCACAATCACCCATTATCCTTATTACATAAAATAATCAACCATAATCCATAATAATCAATCACAAATAATTGACCAAAATATAATCAAAATATTAATAAATACTTATCAAATATATACAATAACTAATTAAACAATCAACCATATATATACATATTTAATAACTAACAAACATTTATAAAACTAATAAACAACATAAAGAATATATATATGTATAAACAATATAAACAATATAAACATTTATCCAAAATAAAAAACTATTAAACATTTATAAAATAACTAATTAAACAATATATATATATATGTATAAACATTGAGAGAGAGAGAGGGGGGGGGGGGGGGGGAGAGAGAGAGAGAGAGAGGGGAAACTTACAATGGGAGATCGAGAGAGGAGGTGGTTGCTTCTGCGGTGGCAATGGCGACGATCTTCGGCAGCGGCAACGACGAACTGCGACGACAACAACGTCTTGTTGCGAGATGGATGGCTTCACAACTGTGGCAGAGAGGCAAGTGAGGGAGGGAGAGAGAGATGTGTTTGATGCTCGAAAGACTGGGCTTGATGGGGGCTGAGGATTCTCGTGTTACCTGATGAACGTTCGTCGGGTAACATTCTTTTTGCAAAAAATTTGGGCAGTAAATTTGGGCGGATAACTTAGTGATGTTTCCAGACGGATTTTAATGTTACCTGACGATACTTTGCCTCACCCCGATGAACTTTTTACTACCATTCATGATAGTTACACATAAGGGCGATTTTTCCAGAAATATTAACATGTTACCCGACGAATATTCTTGGAATATTCGTCGAGTAATATATAAGCCCAACGAATATTTTTGGAATATTCGTCGAGTAACATGGTAAACAAATGTAATAAATGAATTTCCAATTTTCGACCGTTCATTTTGAGTGTTAAGTGCCTGAAATCAACCATACAAAAATCAATATGTTTCGAGGAGTTTAAGTCAACCGATTGTGATAAAACATATTGTAACCGTCGATCCGTTACACACCATTACTTAGGCACGAGTTTTTGAAATCTTCTGATTTTTCACGTAGACGATCTGCGAGTATGTACGATACATATGGACAGTTGGATTGCTTGAACTATAGAAATAAATTATTCAAATTTGTAAAAACACCATTTTTATCATACAGTTTGAAACATTTCAAGAAAAGTTCAAATGTATTTGAATAATGTTACCCGGTTGAGTTTTAAATGATTAACATTCCATAATTCGACCATTCATTTTGAGCAGTTAGTGGCTTGAAATCCGCCCGTCAAATTTTCTAATGTTTTGAGAGGATTAAGCCATCTGATCGTGATAGAACACTTTGTAATCGTCGTTCCGCTGTGCACTGTTACCTAGGCTTGGTAATTCAAAATCTTCAAATTTTTTGCATAGACGATATACAAGTATGTACAATACATGTGGCCAACTGAATCAGTTGAATTATCAAAATAAACTCTTCAAATTTTCATAAGCATAATTTTTCTTGAAACATTAGTAAAGCCCTTACTTGACGAATATTTCTTCAGTATTCATCAGGTCAACTATTCGGAGAAGAGCCACCGAACTATTTTACCCTAAACCATGAATCCTAAATTATTGCATAATCTTACCCGATGAACTTGTTGAAAGTATTCATCAGGTAATATATTCGGTGAAGAGCCATGCAAATTATTTTACCTTATACCCTAAATTATTATTTAATTTTACCTGGCGGAGATCTTTAAAAGATTCGTTGGGTAATATATTCAGAAAAGAGTCACCAAACCATGTTACTCGACAAATTGTTGGAAATTATCGTCGGGTCATATTGATTTGTAATTTTTTTTTTCTGTTTTGTAAATTTTTTTTTGCGTATAGTAATTTTTTTCCAAATTCGGGCCAATCGTACAAATATATATAGTAATGGATATTATGCATTAACAAAAAAAGTTTTATTTTTTATTTTTATAAATTTCTATCGGTTTCAGTTTCACTATCACCTTTCCAATCAACCTCGTCATCTGAGGTGTGTTCACCGGTTGACTCATCAGAATCACTTTCAATTTACTCTAATGTCCCAAGATCAATAAAAAAACCACCAATCAAAATTGGTGCGATGACATCGGTGGTCTGAATCCATCTGGTAAGAAAATTGGTCATCGTCTGCTTCTGTCTCTTCTTCATGATAATGATCCTCCAAATCCCAACTATTTTTGTGATTGATCATCTCATCTACTCTCCAACCAGTACCAGTTTTTGGATTATCCACATAAAAATTCACCGTACTAGCCAAGATGTATGGATCACTCTCAAATCACTGAGTGTTTGTTTTAATAGAGGTGCATAAATGATCTTTAACGAACCTCCTAGGAAAATTTGGGTTCGTATTAAACCAATGACACTTGAACAAGATGATTGTCTTACTGTCTATGTATAACACTTTAATCACACTTAACAATCTGCCATAGAATCCAATATCAGCATTTTCCCCATCCCTAGCACAAAGACCTCGCTGTTTTACGTAGATAATTTATTGTCTCGTTCTGTGCATACAAACTTAACTCCATTTATGTGACAACCACTGTATGTTTCTCATGGAAATAGGCCGATGGAATGTTTCATTAATTCTGCATTGAAATTGGGTGAGTTGTCATCATTCAGCTGTGCCGCTTGGTAAGATGTACAAAAAGTGGTTAAGTATGGAATTTCTCTTAGGAACTTATAAATAAAACATTTTACTTACATGCGTGGAAAACTAACGTGGAAATAGTTGTTTTTCCATTTCTGTCTAATTAGAAAGATACTTAGGCTTCATTAGTTCTTGGTGTTGCTCGTGAAAAGGTCATACTTCATCACAGTTGTTCAATATGAACCAATGAGCGACGTCTATATCCCAATTGGTGAACGGCTCTGAGACTGGACCATTGCCAAAAGGTCGTGCAAGTTGGGTAAATACATATAGGGTCTCTGGACGTTGACCGCTGTCATCGTTAAGCGAGGCCTTATTGAAGGAAGTCTCTACATTCTGAAGGTACATTACACAAAAAGTGAGTGACTCCTTTGCAATGTACGCCTCCGCTATAGAGCTTTCAGGACATGTCTTGTTGAGGACATACCGTTTATATGTACCTAACATTCCGTCATAGAATATACATTATAAATCACAATTATGAACGACAAGAAGAAAATAGTAGCAAAAAAAAAAAGGAATTAGTCATACCTTTCGATTGGGTACATCCAACAATAATGTACTGAGCTGTCTAGCTTTGTCTCATCTAGCAAATGTATTAGAATGTGCACCATTAAATCAAAAATTTCCAATGGATATATTTGCTCTAGCCATCACATGATGTAGACAATATCCTCATTTATTTCTTTGAAGTCCACTTTTACCAACGATATGGAACATAATATCTGGAAGAATTGAGATAAATACTATCTCAACAACACCAGGCTCCAAGTACGACCGCATGCCAATTGGCATGACCCATTGTAACAAAACATGATTGTCATGAATCTTCATACTAGAGAAAGTGCTACTATCCATGCTAACATTTTGGGATATATTACCGGCATACCATTGGGAAACTTTACACCTTGCAACCACCCTAGGAATTCTTTTTTATTTTTCGTGGGAAATGTATAACTTGGATAAGCCATGATGTATTTTCCATTGACGACTTTTGGCCACAAATTAGGGAAAATCCCCATATCTTGCATACCTAGCCGAGTCTTTTTTGTGTCTTTTGACTTGCCTTCAATGGGTAAAGTAGAAGCCATAACACTCTCATCAAAAAATTTCTCGATGTGCATACGATCTGTGATGTGTCTGATTTTCAATTTCAACCAATATGGAAACCAGAAGAATATGCTTCTTTACATCCAATTTTTCTGTTTAGTAGGTTTCAGACCTCATGTGATGAAGTCATCTATACTGTTCAATTTAAAATATCTCATCACCGGGTCTTTCTTGGGGTTGAGCTCGTAACTGTGATTTCCCATCAAATGAATCTGATTGCGTGCGCCATCGGCAATCCCATGGTAAAAACCTTCTTGAACCTATGTAGCATACCTTTGATGCATGCCAAACTGAATTTGTGTTTGGAACACATGTAGGACACGCAAGATAACCCTTGGTGCTCCACCCTGCCAACATGTCATACGCCGGAAAATCATTAATTTGCCACATTGCTGTACCTCGTAGAGTGAACATTTTCCCTCTAAATTTTTTGGACGTTCGTGCACCATTTTCCCACAGATCTACGAGCTAATCAATTAATGGCCGCAAATAAATATTGATGAAATTACTTGGGAATTTAGGGCCCGGAACCTCAACTTCTTACATGGTATCAGAGCGGGGTTATCTCACGTGATTGGCTTAACCATCACACGTGTCACAGGTACCCAATCAAATCATCACGTGATAGGCAGAAAAATCCGCCACACGTGAGGGGGCGTGTTGAGATGTGAGGAAACTGTCCCACATCGGAAAAGCACAACTACAATTTGTGCCTTATAAGATCTTGGGCTATCCCCCCCATTGCCAATTGGTTTTGGGGTGGAACCTCAACTTCTTACACAAAGAAATATCTAGTATACATTCAGAGAACATTATAGGTTGCAAATAGACCAAATTTTTCACAACCGAAACTTGACCTTGTATACCACAAACTATATAGTATATAGTTGCAGACCCCCAAACTATCCAAATAAATGGACAATTCAAGTGTCAGTCAATCAACTTGATTCACTGACTCTCAAACGTGTTCAAGGGTATTCCTTAAATTTAATTATACGAAATTAATCAACCCGATTAACTTCCCATAAATTGTTATAAAATATAAACACATTTCACACCATCAAAATATATGAAAAAAAAAATTTTATCAACAATTTTTCTATTTCCCTAATTTCCTAATATAAACACATTTCACACCATCCAATTGGTTTTGGGGTGGAACCTCAACTTCTTACATGGCATCAGAGCGGGGTTATCTCACGTGATTGGCTTAACCGTCACACGTGTCACACGTACCCAATCAAATCATCACGTGATAGGCAGAAAAATCCGCCACACGTGAGGGGGCGTGTTGAGATGTGAGGAAAATGTCCCACATCGGAAAAGCACAACTACAATTTGTGCCTTATAAGATCTTGGGCTACTCCCCCTATTGCCAATTGGTATTGGGGTGGAATCTCAACTTCTTACACTTTGTAATATCTACGACAGGCATTTGGGGAACTGTAAATAGATGCTCCCGAATTTTCCACTGATCGAAACTCTGGCTTATAGATTGCAAACCGAACATCAAAGAATGTGCATTCTCGAATGGGATTGGCCCACAAAATCAGAGTAATAAGGACATGATCAACTTTTGATATTCACTTGTCGGACCATTTGGCGACAATGTTAATTCAATTACTTACAATGACTATATTTTGTGAAAGCAGGTCTAATAGAAAGAAGTTAGATGCAATTGTTTGATAGATCTGCTGATCAGTATATTGATGGGATCGACAGCTTCATTGAGTTTACATGTAATCATTGCATTAATGAAAGATGCATAGTTTGTCCATGCCTTAAATGCAATAACTGCAGTCGGATGCCGTTGAACGAGGTCTAGTATCATTTGGATCAAAATGGGATCGTACACAACTACACTAATTGAATATATTACCGCGAAAAAATATTTACGGAATCAACATCTAAGGTTCGTAGACCTCATCGGGAAGATTCTGAACTCCATTACTAAATCGACAGCTAATTGAATATACTACACTAGTTGAATGATGTGATAATGATCAAGTCATTGAGATATTAACAAATGCTTTTCCTTTTGCATCCGATGATATGGATAGTGAAGCACCCAGGTTTCAACCCGAAGATTCTGAACTCCATTACGAGAGATTGTTAAAAGAAGCTCAATGTGAATTGTACCCGAGTTGTAAAACTTTTTCGCATCTAGGGGCAGTTGTGGAGTTGATGCACATGAAAGTTGAGTATAATCAAACGAACAAGCATTTTGATCACATGATGGACATCATCATTTGAATGCTCCCAGAAGAAAATCGTCTCCCTAAAGATCATTATAACTCGAAGAAGTTGTTGAAGGGTCTCGTTTTAGGGTATTTTAAAATCCATGCATGCAAGAACAATTGTTCATTATTTTACGGCGAATTCGAGTAGTTTGATAAATGTCCCATGTATAATAAGCCTAGGTATTGAAAAAATAAGATCCCGAATAAGGTGCTGCGTTATTTTCCACTGAAACCGAAACTACAACGATTCTACATTTCGTCTCACATAGCGTGGGATATAAGGTGGCACAAAAATGAGCGCATTGATGATGATACATTAAGGCATCCGGCTGATAGAGAGGATTGGAAGGAATTCGATAAGATGTATCTTGATTTCACTGCAGAGCCAAGAAATGTCAGATTAGGGCTTGATACTCATGGTTTTAATACCTTCAGGAGTTTTACAAAGTCGTATAGTACATGGTTAGTGGTTATGGTTCCATATAACTTACCTTCTTGGAGATGCATGAAGAAAGAATTCACAATCCTTAGTACTTTGATACCGGGCCCGCTCTGATACCATGACCACGCTCTGATACCATGTAAGAAGTTGAGGTTCCACCCCAAAACCAATTGGATAGTGTGAAATGTGTTTATATTAGGAAATTAGGGAAATATAAAAATTGGTTCACCTCAAAGCAATTAAAAGCAATTAAAGAGGACATTGTCTATATTATGTGTCGACTTGAGAAAATATTTCCACCTGCATTCTTTGATCTAATGGTTCACCTACTAATACATCTTCCAGACGAGGCAATATTAGCCGGCCCAGTTCAATTTCGTTGGATGTACCCAATCGAAATGTATACACTATTCCTAATACTGTGAGTATGTCCTTAATAAACTATTTATATTTGAATGACTTTGTTTATTTCGTTGCAGAATGTTAGGTACCTACAAGCGGTACGTCCGCAACAAGTCACGTCCTGAATGCTCTATAGTATAGGCATACATTGCAAAAGAATCACTTACATTTTGCGCAATGTACCTTCGAAATGTTTAAACTTCTTTCAACAAGGCCCTGTGACAGGACTGTCCCCTGAGGAACATTGATAACCGTGCCCAGTCCTGCTCCCGTCTGACAAGTCAACTGAAGTCCCCATATTACCCTCAGAACTTGCCAAACAAGGGATAGCTGCATACGTGCCCACTCAAGCCTCCACCTCTCGATCAACCTCGATCGTCGCGCCACGACCTGGAGGGTCAATAAAAACATAAAAGGTGTGAGTGGACAAAAATAAATCTTTTATAAAACATGTTACAGAAAAGACATTTCTACCCTCCACGTAAAACCAATGCATGCATTCGAAAATCATTACATAATCCATTTCATTTCAAATATAAGAAAACCGTGTATAAAAATCAAAATCATTTTCCTTTTCTCAAACCTCGGGCCTTAGCCTGAAACCACAAATACGGGGCCTCAGCCCAAAATTATGAATCAAAATCCACGTACAGAACATAACCCAAAAATCCATCAAGTCATCTAAACCGGGCTATTGCCCAACACATCCGAAAACATCAATCAATTGAGTTGCTAGATCTCAAGTGCGCCCGAGTCTTTAAACTCAAAACCATGCACATAATCAGGCCTTCCCGAGATATCAACGAGTCTTTAAACTCAAAACACAATCAATAGGCCTCGGGGGATATCACAATAACCGAGTCTTTAAACTCAAAACATATCAATCAAGGGCCCTCCCCCGTCATCAATCAACTGGGTCTTTAAACCCAAAACATGATCCAGCAATAGTACCGGGTCTTTAAACCCAAAACCATGTGTAATTCATAACAAATCCAGAATCCATCGTAAGCCACATTCCAAAACCAAATCTGAAATCACATTTTATCGAAATGGAACTCGTGTCCGAATTTCACGTTCAAATCCCAAATCATATCCACCATCCATTTCCAAATCCGAATTCGGAACCATCATTCCGTAAGCCGGCATCCGGAATAACTATTCCGAACCCAAATCAAAAAATCCACTTTCAAGTTTCCGAAACCCAAAATCTCGTTCGTCAAAACCATTGTTATGAACTGGGCATCAAGCCTGAAATTACCTTTTGCAAAATCCGTTTTAAATCTTTGAAATCAAATCATATTTCAAATCCCAAATTCAAATCATCAAAACCCTAGTCAAATCACAACATACTCAAAATCTCGTAAAACGTGCAAATCTGTAATTATATTGAAATACATGCCAAAACCGTAAATCATACTCACAATCATAATCAAAACATCATCAAAACATGATACGCATAAATCATATAAAATCATCCATTAAACCATCATCAAAGCATAGGAGAAACCATAGTCTCGAAATACGTGCAATTACGTATTGCATATCGAAATATGTATAAATACGGAAATCGTAATTACCATAAACCATAATCATAATCATAGAAATCATCAATAGAAAGCTTAGAAAACAATTATGCATGCATTGCAATTTAGAAAACAAAGTCTACTCACACACCGTTCAAACGCTCGCTTCCGAACTGTACGTTTTTCCGTAATTTCCAGAAATCATAATTCCTGTCCAAAATCAATATCGAGGGTCACTAACACTTCAATATACCTCATATAATTTTCCCCAATTTTTCGGGATCTAAATACGTATTTTAAACGTATACGAAAACTTCTGATACTCTGAACATTATCGAAACTATATCTGATTTCTTCGAAACTAGTGTCAAAATGTTCGTTACATTAAAAGGAGCAAGTTTCATGTTGAACTCACCTCGAGATTCGGTTCCACGCGCCTGCTACAGTGCAAACACTGTTCATCGTTCTCACCCGTTTCTTCTGTCAAACGGGTCTGCAACCCGGGTGTTGACGCATTTCAATCCTGTTCAATTCCAACCTTTTTTCTGCAATTCAATTGTCCAATAGCATCATAAACACCTGAATTAAAGGTCTGTCATATCAATTTCAATTATAGTAACTTCCAACTACCCAACTCAATTTCAAATTTTCGAAGACTGTTCATCATTCAATCCTTTCAATTTTCATCAATTTCTTTAAATTGATCGGTTAGGAAGCATCCTAGACTCATTCTAACCATGAATTCAAGTTCAATTTGACTTGAACATACCTTTGTATGATCAAACTCCATCATGGAAGTTCCAAACCGTCGCGGGTCCAGTTCGTGGCCAATACCTCTTCGATTGCTTCTGTTTTTTATCGCATTCGACTACTCAAGGTCCCAAAGGTCTTAATCAAACCTTAATTTGGCTTGGGCTGTCCTATAACTCAAAATTGAATTCTCATTCTCTCAAGGACAAGTTTCGGGTTTTGGGTTTTCCTTTCACCATTTTCATCACTTTTCTTCCTCTCTCAATCTCAATTCTCTGTTCTCCATCTCTTAAGTCTTCTCCAGTTCTTCTTTTCTCTTAATAGGCTATTGGGGAGGTCGATCAAGCTAAGTTGGGGTCTTTTTTTGTCTCTTTTTTTCACTTCAAACACACCCGCACATAGTTTAAAATTTCCAACCACTACACACATTTTCTTTTGCCACTAATCTGACTTAGAGAGTGACAGATGTCACTTGATGGCCTAACCATCCCCATTTCTTATTCAATTGGCCAATTACCATTTTGCCCCTACTTTGACACTTTACCAAAATGCCCTCCACACTTCTAGACCCGTAACTTGGTCGTCCGAATTCCGATTGACGCGTGCCGCTTGTTTACGAACTCAACGTCTCAAGACCTACCCAACGGTCTTTGGATTACGTGAAAGGTCCATGTCGTTTGAAAAGTCAACAAATTGCCCCTTTTTAACCAAATTACCAAATTACCTTTGAACTTCCGAACATCAAAATTTTCTCCTCAAATGTCGGAATAGGACGTGCCACCTGTCTATGAACTCGTGACGTCCCGAACTACGTCATGGTCATCGGTCAAAATCCTTTTGACCGCTTGAACCAAAAGTCACCGTTTGCCTAATTCCAAGGATAAAATCGTCATTTTCTTCAAATTTTCCAAATTTTCCTTTTTCGAATTTCTGGGTCGTTACACCCCGCGAAATGACGATGGTGGTCAACATCAAGAGTCCCTATCAGTATTTTCCCAATCCGCAAAACCGTTCGGGATTGGTCCAATCTTAGAGCCTTTTATTGATAGCGACATGTAAGTAGTGCATTGGTTCATATTGAACAATTGCGACGAAGTCTGGCCTTTCCATGAAGAGCACGAGACATTGATGAAGGCCAAATATCCTTCTAATTGGGAGGAAATGGACAAACAATTGTTTCCACTTTGGTTGGACAAACATGTAAGTCAAATATTGTATCAAATTAATTTTAAGTGAAACATTGTAACAATGTGTGTTTTCCTTTCAGATGTCACAATTGAAAGATGACAACTCGCCCAAGTTCTACAAAGAATTGATGCAGCTTGCAGTTGGCCCATTTCGAGGAGAAACATATGCTGGTTGTTATGTCAATGGAGTTAAGTTCTTTTGCGCAGAGCATGATGATAATTTGTCTACTCAAAATAGTAGGGTATTCGTGTCGAGGGATGGATTAAATGCTGATACGAGGTTTTACAGTTAATTATTAAGTGTGGTGAAGTATTTTATGTGGACCACAAGATTGTAGTCTTATTCAAGTGTCATTGGTTTGATACGGACCCAAGTATCCTGAGAAGGATCATAAAAAATCATTTATCTACCTCTATTAACACAAACATCTGATGGTTTGAGAGTGATCCATACATCATCGCTAGTATAGCGAAACAAGTCTTCTACATTGATGATCCAAAAGCCGGTGCTGGTTAGAAAGTAGTTGAGACGGTGAAACATAGAAACATTTGGGACTTGGAGGATCGGCACCGTGGAGATGGCGGAGAAACGGAAAATGACGATTTTATTTATCAGGAGGATTCCTCATCACCCACCATAAAAGTGGAAGGAGTTCGAACCGACGACCTCACCCCGCCAGTTGCAATTTATTGTATTTTTATTGATCTGTTGAAAGTGACGTTGAGGAAACGAGTAGTCTACATAGCTCAGATGATGAGGGGGATAGTGAAACCGACATTGATTAACCGTTGTCTATAAATCATAAGTATGAAATCTATATAAATTACAATGTTGCTTAGTATATATCTTCATATGCAATATATGTTAATTATACATATGTTAATTATACTATAATTATTCAACTCAAGTATAGTTGTTGGAAAATTTTACATTTTATTTTATATAAAAGGGCTTGCCTGGCGCACATCCGCCGGACTAGGTGGGTTGGCCCGGCGCATCTAGTGGATTTGCCGTGCAAGACCCCCTATGTATAATTTTTTTTTTTGTTTTTTTTTCTTGGGTTTTTGTTTTTGAAATTTTACTTATTAATTAATTATATAGGTTTATATTTAGTCTATTATATATTTTCATATGTAATATATGTTAATTATACATATGTTAATTATACTATAATTATTCAACTCAAGTATAGTTGTATATATTTTTAAACGAATCAACGGTAACAAAGATTAGTATTGCCCGGCGCATCAAAGATCACTCGTTACCATTTAGATCAAACCCAAAAACGAAGATTAGTATTGAAAATTCCTTTAAAAGTTCTAAATGTTAATGACTTGGATGGTTTTAGTATTTTCTCTATTTTTTGTTCATGGTTCGAGTGATCTAACCGTCCACATTATATAGAATGACGCATAGATCATGTTCGTAAAATTTCACAGAATTCCGACGTCCCGAGAATAGGTTACGGTGCGAAACGAATCGACGGTAACAAATCATCGGTCGTTGATCTGAGGCCTTTAAGCCTTCCAAATGTCGCCATTTTTGACAGACGAGGTCTGGACACAGCCTATCACAAGTTGAACGGTTGGATTTCTCAAATTCACTCGTTACCATATCGATCGAAGCCAAAAACAAAGATTAGTATTGAAAATTCCTTTAAAAGTTCTAAGTGTTAATGACTTGGATGGTTTTAATATTTTCTTTATTTTTTGTTCATGGTTTGAGTGATCCAACCTTCTAAAATAATTAGAATGACTCATAGATCATGTCCGTAAAAATTCACGGAATTTCGACGTCCCGAGAATAGGTTACGGTGTGAAACGTATCTACGGTAACAAATTGTCGGTCGTTGATCCAAGGCCTTTAATCCCTCAAAACGTCTCCATTTTTGACAGGCATGGTCTAGACACACTCTATCACAAATTTAACAGTTGGATTTCTCAAATTCACTCGTTACCATATCAATCGAACCCAAAAACAAAGATTAGTATTGAAAATTCTTTTAAAAGTTCTAAGTGTTAATGACTTGGATGGTTTTAGTAGTTTCTCTATTTTTTGTTCATGTTTCGAGTGATCCAACCGTCCACATTAATTAGAATGACTCATATATCATGTCCGTAAAATTTCACGGTATTTCGACGTCCCGAGAATAGGTTATGGTGCGAAACGAATCGATGGTAACAAATTGTGGGTCGTTGATCCAAGGCCTTTAAGCCCTCCAAACGTCGCCATTTTTGACAGGAGAGATCTGGACACACCCTATCGAAAATTGAACGGTTGGATTTCTCAAATTCACTCGTTACCATAACGATCGAACCCAAAAACAAAAATTAGTATTGAAAATTCCTTTAAAAGTTCTAAGTGTTAATGACTTGGATGGTTTTATTATTTTTTCTAGTTTTTGTTCATGGTTCGAGTGATCCAACCGTCCACATTAATTAGAATGGCTCATATATTATGTCCGTAAAATTTCACGGAATTTTGACGTCCCGAGAATAGGTTACGGTGCGAAACGAATTGACGGTAACAAATCGTCGGTCATTGATCCGAGGCCTTTAAGCCCTCCAAACGTCGCCATTTTTGAAGGTGAGGTCTGGACACACTCTATCACAAATTGAACGGTTGGATTTCTTAAATTCACTCGTTACCATATGATCGAACCCAAAAACAAAGATTAGTATTGAACACGTGACCCGGCGGATTATGTATATCCGCCGACCAAGGTTATTATTTGCGAAAAATTCAAAAATTCCACCAAAAATTTCGCAAAAAGTTGAAACTGCAGCCCAAAGGGGCCTGGCGCATCATTAAAGCTTACCCGGCAGAACTATGCGCCAGGCAAAGTCCCCCATTCACTTAGAACAGACGCGACCTTCCTTTTCCTTCTTCCTCTCTTCATTTTGCAAAACTAGTCCGCAGTACCCCTCTGCAAAATTCCCTGAACCCCCTTCTCTCACTCCCTTAATTATCTCTCTCTCTCTCTCTCTCTCTCTCCCTCTCTCTCTCTCTCTTTCTTTCTCTCTCTCTCTCTCTCTCAATCAATCTCACCCATACACTCATCTTCATCTCTCACTCACCCCTAACCCTATCACAAATCCGCCTAAACCTTGAACACAAAGACCAACAACCCAAACCCAAAGACCCCAAACCCCCAAATCGGACCACCCTCTCGCTCCTCTCACTCTCAATCTTTCTCTCTCGAGCTACACTCATCGTCTCCTCATTGTAAGCCCTCACTTTCAATTTCATTTTTAAAAAAAATTTGTTAGTTTTTTGGATTAATTTATAATATTGCATTGTTTTTTGGATTAATTTATAATATTGCATTGTTTTTTGGATTAATTATAAGATTGTTCTTTGGATTTGAATGTTTGTATTGGTTTATTACTTATTTGTATAGAATGTTTATTAGAATGTTCACATGGGATTGTTTATTGGATTGTATAAAATGTTTTGGAAATTGTCGAATATATGGTAATTTTCAGAAATTATTGAAAATTATTTAGTTTGTTAATTATTGGAATGTATTGGAAGTTTTGGAAATTATCGAATTTTTTCTTATTTGGGGAATTTATTGAAAATTATTCAATTAGTTAACTTGGAATTTATTGGACGTTTAGAAAATTATCAAATTTTTGGTAATTTTTGGAATTTATTGAAATTTATTTAGTTAGTTAACTATCGGAAATTATCGATTTTGTGGAATCTTTGGAAATTATTGAATTTTTTTAATATTTAATTATTGGAATATAATTGAGATTAAAATATTATTTGGGAAATTAGGTTTTTTTAAAATTTTTTAGACGACATTGAATATTAGTACATTTGATAATTATTTGACATAATTATATATTTTTGGAAATTATCAATTTTGTTTTAAATGTTTAGACAATATTGAAAGATAGTATATTTGATAATTATTTGAAATAATTATATATTTTTGGATGAAAATATTGGAAATTATTGATTTATTGGATTGTTGAAAAACGTTGGGAATTATTGAATAAGTAGTCTTTTTGGAAAATATTGGAAATTATTGAATTAGTAGATTGTTGAAAAATAGTGGAAATTATTGAATTTTTGGATATGTTCGGAAATTATTGAAAATTGTTGAATTTTTGGATATGTTTGGAAATTATTCCACATTGTTGAATTTTAATACTTTTGGAAAATATTGCATTATTAATATTTTTTAAATGTTTGAAAATTATTAGTAATTTTTGGAAATTCGATTGTTTGTAATTTTTGGGAATTATTGAAAATTATTTAATTATTTAATTATTTAATTATTGCATTATTTTGTATTTTTAAAAATTATTAGAAATAGTGGATTAATGCATATTTTTGGAAATTATTAGAAATTGTAAGAAATTATTTGATTATTTGGTTATTTGTTTATTTATTTAATTATTTCAATATTAATAATTATTAATTACTGTTTTATTTGCAGATGTCTCTACGTAAATTTATTACTTCGCGAGGTCGTCGTAATTCGCCTGCAGAGCAGCAATCTCCAACAACAGTGCCTTCCCCGACGGAGCAACCATCACCGGTACTACCGTCCCAGATAGAGCAGCCATCTTTGAGACCAGTTCATCCTCCGACGGAGCAGTCATCACTTTCTATTGGACCATCATCAACAGATCAGCCAGGATCTTCCTCAGAACCCCTGAGAGTCATTCTTGACGATCGGATGATACCAGAGCCCCGATCAGCGAGACGTCGCACCAGCTCAAAACGAGGGCAACCTCGTATTACCCCTAAGGCCACTGGAGTTACCGCTGCAGAGGGAGGCGATGTACATATCCCATCGGGTAAGACCCCTTATCTTATTGAATTAAAACTTGTATATATTTTGCATACCATTATGTATTAATGTTAATCGAATTTTTAGGGAGTACCATAAAAGTGCGGAGCATTAGTAAGGGGTTAAAGTCCCAGCAGATCTGCAAGTCGACAGGAGCGAAGATCCAGGTGGACTGGGTTGAACGACTTTTCGCACGGTACCCCAACTTGCATGCTCTGCTGGTGTGGGAAATGAGGTCGATTATTCGCACCAGATCGAAGATAATGGCTGACACCTTCAGAGAACAAGCCCTCGCGGAGCTCGTCATTTGTTGGTCTAGTTTACGGATATGAAATTTATTATTATTATTTTTTAATTTTTTATGGTTTAACATACTTTAATATTGGATTGCAGATTAATTTTGAATGAGATGAGACCAACGCCACTCTAATGGAATATATCAACTTCTATTGGCAGCAGCGGTATTCTGATTGGAAGTTCGAGCTCCATGCCTACTACGAGCGCTGGAGCTCGAATGCTCTGGCCCTGGAAAATCCTCCTGAGGAGATGCTAGGGGACAAGTTGGTGGGGTGGGAGTGGTTATGCGAGCATTGGATCAACAATTAATTTAAAGTAATTTTATTTTTTCTATATTTATTTAATATTAATTTACGTACTTCCATATTAGTAATACTTGTTTTCCTAATGTGTAGGTAAAATCAATGGCTAACAAGGCGAATCAGGAAGAAAAGAAATTTGAGCACCACGGGGGATCGTGCCCCTTGTTGGCCCGACATGAGGCACGACGTGCGTCATTCCCGGAGGTAGAAGCCTGGGGGGAGGTTTATGCTGGGCGAGGCAATGTGTAATGACCCGTCCCGGGAGTCGGGATTAGTGAAGGGATTAGTGACGGATTAGCTAGGTTAATCGGTGATTAGTGGGTTACTTTTGGACTTTGGGCGTAGAATGATGATTTTGCCCCTAGTTCGGGCAAAAAGTTTACTTTTAGTTCGGGCGGTCAATTGGGCATTGACCGATGACTGTGACGTAGTTTGGGGCGTCACGAATCCGTAGACAGGTGGCACGCCCAATTCCGACATTCGAGGAGGAAATTATGATGTTCGGAAGGTCGATGGCATTACCGTAATTTGGTTAAAATAGGGGGAAAAGTTGACTTTTCGTACGATCGGGTTTTTACACGTAGACCGAGGACCGTTAGGTAGATATCGTCGTCCTGAGTTCAACGATAGGCAGCATGCCTTCATCGGACATTGGACGGGCGAGATATGGGTCTAGAACGGCGAAGGGCAAAATGGTAATTTTGATTCCTAGGGGCAATTTGGTCATTTTGCACATTGGGAATTGTACAAATAGGATGAGGACAAGTGTACAGGTGCAAGTGGATATTTCTGAGTTTGGGCCATGGGATTGTGACACGTGGAGTGTGTGTAGTGGGTTCTAGGCGTGTGCATGGTTCAAGTATTTGGGCTGTGTGTGTGGCTGTGCAATCAGAGAAAACAGAGGGTGAGATTGAGAGAAAATTGATCGGTTTCTGGGCAAGAGTGTGAGTGTTGGTGACTCAGTTAGAGTGAGTAGAGTGAGGTTGTGAAGCTGGTGAGTGTTTGGGGAGGTTTGAAGGGTCGAGTGAGTGTGTGCGGTGAGTGGGGAAACCGGAGAACAGAGAGGGTGTTTGGTGGTGGTACAGCCGTGCTTGATCAATCAAGGATGGTGGTGGTGACCAGAGGATGGAGGAGGATTAGAGGAGTCGCGTAGGCACGACAGAGCTCACGGCGGCGGCCTGAGCGCAGGTAATTTCCTTAACCTCTGTAGCTTGCTCTGTTTTTTCGTTAATTTCAAACGTTGAGTTGTGAAGTTGGGGGCTGAGTCGAGGTGTCTGGTAGGTTCTAATCGACTCCTTAGGTCCTTAGGAACCTTTTGGTGTCGAAGCCCTGATGGGGGGTGACTTGGGTGGTCGGATTGAAGACAGGGGTTTTTGTTGGTCACGGGTTCGAGCTAGGGACGACAGGTTAGAGGCCGTGTTGTTGTGTTTGGTTGAGGGGAATAGGTTGCTTAGGACGGGACGAAGCTTTTGGGCTTGGAAGGAAGGAAAATGGTGGACAGACAGCAGAGAACCGGTCACGCCGGTTCAGACTAGCTGACCATCGAAGAAGAAGATGAACAGTACTCTGTGTGCAGGCGCGTGAGGCCCACGCGCAGCCACTTTGGGCGGCGCGTGGGGGCTCGTGTGGTGTTTTCTGGGGAAACTTCCAACTAGGCTTTTGGTCTAGATGTTATAACGAATCTTTTGAGATAGGTTTCGGGTTAATCGGACGTTGTTTCAAGTTAGTTCCGCTAGGTTGAAGGTTTAAGGTCTCGGTTCGTTACGTTTAGAACCCGGGGAATTTTGGGGAAAATTAGGAGAACCTTCGTTAACGTGTTAGTGACATAATATGGTGACTTGTGACAGGATCGGGAATCCCCGAGGAGGTCGAGGAACGTGCAGGACGTTCGGGACGCGAGTGACGTGCCTGGTAACTGTGAGTGGACCCCTTCTCTATAACTGAGCATGCATAATTGATTTTAATTACTTGTTTTATGGTTTTATATGTGATTTCATGGTTATTTGAATATGCTATAACTGTTTTACTTAATTGCACGTTTTTCGGGAAATTACATATTTTGACACATTTTACGAGAAAGGCTTGATTTCTGATTATGATGCTATGATTTTGGGATTTCAAACGATAAAGGGTTTTCAATGATTATAAAGGGATTTTGAAACATGATTTCGATGATCAAGGATTTTCGGTTCTAGAATCGGATTTCGGAAAGCGGAATTTGGTTTTAAAGTTGAACGTGGAATTTCGGATTTGGGTTTGGAATGACGGTTCTAGATGCCGGAAGGGCTTCGGGCCAGTGATTTCGGATTCGGGTTTGGATATGGATTAGAAATGGTTTTCAAATGGTTTTGGATTGGATTTGCTGGATCTGGTTATTGGGTTTAAAGACCCGGATTATGTTTGACGGGGGACGGGCCCGGATTGGGTTTAAAGACCCGAATTGAGTTTAAAGACTCGGTAGTTTAAAGACTCGGATATACTGATATTTCCCCCGTAGGCCTGTTGAGTTTAAAGACTCGGAGTTTAAAGACTCGGATTATTGAGGCTTGGATTGAGTTTAAAGACTCGGATAGATCCAACAGGTTTGATCGGATAATGATGACTTGGATTTATATTTTTATCGTACTGTTTTCATGATGTCTATTTTTTAAATTATAAACGTTTTTATGATGACTACTATGTGGTTTATAGCTGTGTTTAATTAATCGGTTATGCATGCATGTTTTCAAAACGGAGGGCCAAATCCTGGTTTGTTTATGAAATGGTTTTTGAACTTTTATTCTTTTGGTCCACTCACACTTTCTGGTTTTTAATTGCCCTCCAGGTCGTGGAGCTAGCGCGGGAGTTGACGTTGAGGCAGCGTCGGAGGCATAAAGTACTTGAGAGTCTTTCCGGAGTGGTTTAAACTTTTCGTTGTGCGTGTACTCTGTGTATCGGTTTTTGTTTTCTTAGTTTGGTACTATGCTCTATATAACGGTTGACTCTGGGGTGTTGTAAATTCTCATGCGTCTGAAAATGTAATTTGTGGTTTTCGTGAGGTTGTTTCGGTATTTTGTTTTTGGGTTGTCAGACGGGAGCAGGGTTTAGTCCCTAATCCTGGGGGATTAAGGGTGGGCCCTGACACAATGAGGCAGCTGACGCTATTCACGTAAGTTCAATATTTGCAGTTATTAAATATTTTATTATTTTTAATTACGTAATTTTGTAATTAATACTTTATTCAACTTTGTAGGCCGCCATGGTGGAGGACGTGCAACAGATTCAGGAACAGTTGACCCAGCAACAACCTGAGGTCTCGCTGCAAGACCAACTACCGGATCCCAGGAAGTCGATTAGCATCCTGGAGCGCCATCTTGACAGACGACCCGGGAAAGTTGTTCGGGGCGCTGGAGCGGAGCTCTTTCGAGTCGTCTCGAGCAGATCCTCTAGTTCATCTCGG
Source organism: Prinsepia uniflora (assembly GCA_032719365.1). Lineage (NCBI taxonomy): Eukaryota > Viridiplantae > Streptophyta > Magnoliopsida > Rosales > Rosaceae > Prinsepia > Prinsepia uniflora. Next base: position 65,819,669 of record CM064862.1, read on the forward strand.
GCAATTAATCCGGAGGAGGTCACTCAGCTGCGGGGTAACTTGGAGGCTTTTTAAGCGGAAAATACGAAGCTTAAGGCTGGCCATGTGCGCCTCGAGGCCTAACAGGCAGTTATGCAGACACAGATTGCAATGCTTTTCACCCAAATGGGCCAGCGTATGCCAGATGTCAATGACACACCCTCCCAGTTGGATCCTAGTCAGCAGTCTGCCCGAGATGATGCTCACCCACCACCGAACAATTAGAACTTTATTAGGTTTATTTATTTATTTATGTAAAATTATTACATTTATTTTATATATATTAGATTTAATTTTCTTTTAATTATAATTTTTTTTCATGTTTTAAATTATTTCCATTTATTTATATATATATATAATATTACATAAATACAATTATTCAAATATTAAAATAATTAATAAAAAAAATTAAACGGTGGCCCGACGGATACATCCGCCAGGCAATGTCGAATTTGGCCCGGTGCATCTCCACTAGAAACCTCGCGTGCCTGATTGTTATCGTATTTTCCGACTTCTTTGCTCAACGACCACTGTGCATGCAACATGCGTTGACTAACATACATTTAGCTCGGTGAACCATCGTTATCTGCCGGGTTAAACCTTTACCCGAAGAGGCCTGCTCGACGCAGTTGACTCGGCGGAGATGCGCCAGGCTAACATTTGCTCGGCGCATGGTGAGACTAGCTCAACAAAGCCCATCCGCCGGGAAAATACTATTTTGTTGTAGTGATTTTCTCTTTCTCTATGTTGATGTTTCTCATCAATGGAAAATCTTCCATCGTTGTAAGAGCCTTCAAATAAACTTAATCAATAAAATATCTTACATATATACTAATACTTACTCCAATATACCCATTGGTATAGTTAAACCAAAAGTATACATTTCAACGCATCAAAAATTTTATCCATAAAAAATCCTAGTGATTTCATTTCCAAATTAATTCGCCATTTGATGAACCAAAAAAGCCATACATCACTTGGCAAATTAAGTGCTTGGGTAAAATGGATCAAAACACAAATATGGTGAGGGATGGAGTCAGGGAGGGGTCTGATCAAGTGCGAGCAGTTGGTGGATGAATCCTCACAGATACCCTCACATGCATATATTCCTCCGTATGCCAACAATCCATTATGATGGAACAAATCTGTGGTTTAAAAAACCAGTAAACTGCTGATTAATTATTGACAAGATTGTATTTTACTTAAAACTTGGAATGGGACAATTCTTTATTATAAAGTTCTTCCACTATTTGTTAGTCATGTATGTTTATGATTCTAAGTTCTTAACTCCCTATTTTATAATCAAACTTAAAATACTTTTATAATTAAACATATATTATATATATATATATATATATAAAGTTTTAAAAGGAGTTGTGGTGGTGGGTGTTTAGGTAGGGGTGGTGGTGCTTATGACCTAGGAGATTAGGGTTTAATTCTTGAATTTTGAAAACGCAAGCCTTCGAAATTCGGTCGTAGCTTAAATATATCATTATTGCTCCTATATAATTTCTAAGACTTATGGGTTTTTATTGAATATTGTATTTGGTCAATTTTTATAGAGTTTTGGTTGAATTCTAATTTTAGGTGTATTCTATTTAAAGTTTTAAAGAGTTTGCACAATTCATCAAGTATTGAATCACTACAACAAAATAGAATTTGCCCGACGGAGGGGCTCCGCCAAGCAAACCTCACCATACGCCGGGCAATTGTTTGCCCGGCGCATCGCCCCCGGGCCAGCTGCGTCGAGCAGGACTCTTTGGGCAAAGATTTAGCCCGGCGGATTACAATGATCCGCCGAGCAAAACATTAGTCAATGTTATTTGCCGGGCGCAGTGTTCGCCGAGCAACGCAGTCAGAAATATGAGGCACGCGAGGTTTGCCTGGCGGAGATGCGCCAGGCTAGATCAGACATTGCCATGCGGATTTCCGCCGGGCAACCGTTCAAATTTTTTTTATTAAAATTATTTTAATATTTGAAAATTATATTTATGTTATATTATATATATATATATAAATAAATGGAAATAATATTAAAACATGGAAAAAATTATAAATAAAAGAAATTTAAATCTAATATATATATAAAATAAATGTAATAATTTTACATAATTTTAAAAAAATTAATAAATTTCTAATTTTTCGGTGATGAGTGAGCATTATCCCGGGCAGGCTGCTGACTAGGATCCAACTGGGAGGATGTACCATTGACATCAGGCATGCGCTGACCCATTTGGGTGAAAAGCATTGCAAGCTGTGCCTGCATAACTGCCTGTTGGGCCTCGAGGCGCGCATGGCCAGCCTTAAGCTCCGTATTTTCAGCATGAAAAGCCTCAAAGTTACCCCGCAACTGAGTGACCTCCTTGGGATTAACTCCCCGAGACGAACTAGAGGATCTGCTCGAAAAACTTTCCCGGGTCGTCTGCCAGTAGTTGGTCTTGCAGCGGGACCTCAGGTTATTGCTGGGACAACTATTCCTGAGTCTGTTGCACGTCCTCCATCATGACGGCCTACAAAGTTGAATAAAGTATTAATTACAAAATTACGTAATTAAAAATAATAAAATATTTAATAACTGAAAATATTGAACTTACGTGAATAGCGTCAGCTGCCTCATTGCCTCGCCTAGCATAAACCTCCCCCAGGCTTCTACCTCCGGGAATAGGGATCCAGACGCACGTCATGCCTCATGTCGGGCCAACAAGGGGCGCGATCCCCCGTGGTGCTCAAATTTCTTCTCTGCCCGATTCGCCTTGTTAGCCTTTGATTTTACCTGCACATTAGGAAAACAAGTATTACTAATACGGAAGTACGTAAATTAATATTAAATAAATATAGAAAAACAAACTTACTTTAAATTGATTGTTGATCCAATACTCGCATAACCACTCCCACCCAACCAAGTTGTCCCCTAGCATCTCCTCAAGAGGATTTTCTAGGGCCAGAGCATGCGAGCTCCAGCGCTCGTAGTAGGTATGGAGCTCGAACTTCTAGTCAGAATAACGCCTTTGCCAATGGAAGTTCATATATGCCATTAGTACGGCTTTGGTCTCATCCTATTCAAAGTTAATCTGCAATCCAATATAAAAATATGTTAAAAAATAAAATATTAAAAAAATAATAAAAAATTTCATACCCGTAAACCAAACCAACAAACGAAGAGCTCCGCGGGGGCTTGTTCTCTGAAGGTGTCAGCCATCATCTTCAATCTAGTGCGAATAATCGTCCCCATTTCCCGCACCAGCAGAGTATGCACGTTGGGGTACGGTGCGGAAAGTCGGTCAACCCACTCCACTTGGATCTTCGCTCCTGTCGACCTGCAGATCTATTGGGACTTTAAACCCTTACTAATGCCAGCACCTTTATGGTACTCCCTAAAAATTCGATTAACATTAGTACGAAATGGTATGCAAAATATATACAAGTTTTAAATTCAATAAGATAAGGGGTCTTACCCGATGGTATATGTGTATCGCCTCACTCTGCAGTGGCAACTCCAGTGGCCTTAGGGGCAGTACGAGGTTGGCCTCGTTGCGAGCTTGTGCGACGTCTCGCTGATCGGGGCCCTGGTATCACCCGATCGTCAGGAATGACTCGTGGGTGTTCTGAGGAAGATCTTGGCTGATCTGATGATGATGGTACAATAGAAGGTGATGAATGCTTCGTCGGATGAGGAGCTGATCTCGGAGATGGCTGCTCTGTCTGGGACGACAGTACCGGAGATGGCTGCTCCATCGGGGAAGGCACTGGTGTTGGAGATGGTTGCTCTGCGGACGTATTATGACAACCTCGCGAAGTGATAAATTTACGTAACGACATTTGCAAATACAACAGTAATTATTAATTATTAATATTGAAATAATTAAATAAGTAAACAAATAATCAAATAATTTCGTACAATTTCTAATTATTTCAAAAAAAATATGCATTAATGCACTAATTTCTAATAATTTCCAAAAATACAAAATAATGAAATAATTTACTAATTAACTAATTTTCAATAATTCCCAAAAATTACAAACAATCGATAATTTCCAAAAATTACTAATAATTTTCAAACATTTGAAAAAATATTAAAAATGCAATATTTTCCAAATGTATCAAAATCCAACATTTTCCAATAATTTCCAAACATATCCAACAATACAACAATTTCCATTAATTTCCCAACATATCCAAAATTTCAATAATTTCCACTATTTTTCAACAATCCACTAATTCAATAATTTACAATAAATTCCAAAAATCTACTAATTCAATAAATCCCAATTTTTTCCAACAATCCAATAAATCAATAATTTTCAATATTTTCATCCAAAAATATATAATTATGTCAAATTAAGAAAATTTATAATAATGTCAAATGACCAAATATTTTCCAATAGGAGTCAAATTACCCAATATTTTCCAATATTTTCATCCAATAAATCAATAATTTCCAATATTTTCAATAATTTCTGAAAATTACCAAATATTCAACATATTACAAAAAACAATCTTATTATAAATTAATCCAAATACATCATATTCCAAACATTCAAATCCAATGAACATATTCCAAACATTCAAACATTCAAATACAACATATTCCAAACATTCAAACATTCAATTCCAAATATTCAACATATTCCAAAAAACAATCCAATATTATAAATTAATCCAAAAAACTAATAAAATTAAAAAAAAATTGAAAAATTGAAAGTGAGGGCTTACAATGAGGATATGATGGGTGTAGCTTGAGAGAGAACGATTGAGAGTGAGAGGAGTAATAGGATGGTCCGATTTGGGGGTTTGGGGTCTTTGGGTTTGGGTTGTGGGTATTTGGGTTCAAAGTTTAGGGTTTTTTGTGATAAGGTTAGGGGTGAGTGAGAGATGATGACGAATGAATGGGTAGACTTTGATTGAGAGAGAGAGAGAGAGAGAGAGATGAGCGATTAAGAGAGGTGCGGCGGAGGGAGATTTTGCAGAGGGGTGCGGCGGAGGTTTTGCGAAATGACGAGAGGATGAAGGAAAGGGAAAGTCACATCTGTTCTAGTGACTGGTGGACTTTTCCCAGCGCACGGATTCGCCGGGCCAACTTTAATGATGCGCCGGGCTCTTTGGGCGGCAATTTCAAAGTTTCGCCAAATTTTTGGCGGAATTTTTGAATTTTCACGAAAAATAACCTTGCCCGGCGGATATATATAATCCGTCGGGCTAGATGTTCAATACTAATCTTCATTTTTTCGTTCGATCGAAATGGTAATGAGTGAATTTGAGAAATCCGACCGTTCATATAGCGATAGTGTGTGTACAGACCTCACCTGTCAAAAATGGCAACGTTTGGAGGGTTTAAGGGCCTCCGATCAACGACCGACGATTTTTAACCGTCGATTCATTTTACACGGTAACCTATTGTCGGGACGTCGAAGTTCCGTGAAATTTTACGTACATGACCTCAGAGTCATTCTAATTATTGTGGACGGTTGGATCACTCGAACCATGAATAGAACATAGAGAAAATACTAAAACCATTAAATTCATTAACACTTAGAACTTTTATAGGAATTTTCAATACTAATCTTCATTTTTTCATTCGATCGAAATGGTAACGAGTGAATTTGAGAAATCCGACCGTTCAGATAATGACAGTGTGCGTACAGACCTCGCCTATCGAAAATGGAGACATTTGGAGGGTTTAAGGGCCTCCGATCAACGACCGACGATTTGTTACCGTCGATTCGTTTCGCATGGTAACCTATTGTTGGGACGTCGAAATTCCGTGGAATTTTACGTACAGGATCTCAGAGTCATTGTAATTATTGTGGGCAGTTGGATCACTCGAACCATGAACATAACATAGAGAAAATACTAAAACCATCAAATTCATTAACACTTAGAACTTTTATAGGAATTTTCAATACTAATATTCATTTTTTCGTTCGATCGAAATAGTAACAAGTGAATTTGCGAAATCCGACCGTTCAGATAGTGATAGTGCGTGTACAAACCTCGCCTGTCAAAAATGGTGACGTTTGGAGGGTTTAAGGGCGTCCGATGAACGATCGATGATATGTTACCGTCGATTCGTTTCGCACGGTAACCTATTGTCGGGACGTCGAAATTTCATGAAATTTTACGTACATGATCTCTGAGTCATTCTAATTATTGTGGAAGGTTGGATCACTCGAACCATGAACAGAAACCAGTTGATGCACGGGGTCTTGCACGGCGAATACACTGGATGCGCCGGGCCAACCCACCTAGCCCGGCGGATGTGCGCCGGGCAAGCCCTTGTCATAAAATAAAATATCAAAGTTCCCAACAACTATACTTGAGGTGAATAATTATAGTATAATTAATATATGTTACATATGAAGATATATGTACTCGGTGGAATGTAAACATATATAATCTATGAGTGTATAACCTAGTTATGAGCGTATAAATTACATTGTTGCTTAGTTAATGCCTATTGTCGGGGCAACGAAATTCTGTGAAATTTTCCGGACATGATCTATGAGTGTATACCCTATTTTGAGTTTAATAATTATAGTATATAACTTATCTTATAATTACATATAACTATTAACGTATATTACATATGAATATATATGTACCCAACTATGAACCTATGTAATTAATTAATAAGTAAAATTTCAAAAAAAATACGATCTTGCACGGCGAATACGCCATATGCGCTGGGTAACGTCTGCCTGGCCCAGCGGATATGCGTCGGGCAAGCCCCTGTATATAATCTATGAGTGTATAACCTATCTATGAGTTTATAAATTACATTGTTGCTTAGTTAATGCCTATTTTCGGGGCGTCGAAATTCCGTGAAATTTTTCATACATGCTCTATGAGTGTATAACCTATCTTGTAATTACATATGAGTATTAACGTATATTACATATGAATATATACTAGCCCAACTATGAACCTATGTAATTAATTAATAAGTAAAATTTCAAAAAAATACGATCTTGCACGGTGAATACGCCATATGAGCTGGGCAACGTCTACTTGGCCGAGCGGATGTGCGTTGGGCACGCCCCTGTATATAATCTATGAGTGTATAACCTATCTTGAGTGTATAATCTATGAGTTTATAAATTACATTGTTGCTTAGTTAATGCCTATTGTCGGGGCGTCGAAATTCTGTGAAATTTTCCAGACATGATCTATGAGTGTATGGCCTTTCTTGTAATTACATATGTGTATTAACTTATATTACATATGAATATATACTAGCCCAACTATGAACCTATGTAATTAATTAATAAGTAAAATTTTTAAAAAAAAATACGATCTTGTACGACGAATACGACATATGCGCCGGGCAACGTCTACCTGGCCCGGCGGATGTGGACCGGGAAAGCCCCTGTATATATATTTTTATCTTTTACATATATCTTTTAATTTATATACATTCCATAATAACATATAAATATCATTAATATATGCATTAATTAAGCAACAATGTAATTTATATACATTCCATACTTATGGTGAGTAGACAACATTTAATCAATGTCGGTTTCACTATCCCCCTCCCAATCACCCTCATCATCTGAGCTATGCAGACTACTCGTATCCTCCACGTCACTTTCAATTGGTTCTAAGGTACTGAGATCAATAAAAATATCATCAATCGCAACTGGCGGGGTGAGGTCGTCGGTTTGAACTCCTTCCACGTTTATGGTGTGTGCTGAGGAATCCTCTTGATAAACAAAATCGTCATTTTCCGTTTTCCACCATCTTCATGGTGCTGGTCCTCCAAGTCCCAAATGTTTTTATGTTTCACCGTCTCAACTACTTTCCAACCAACACCAGCTTTTGGATCATCAACGTAGAAAACTTGTTTCGTTGTACTAGCGATGACGTATGGATCACTCTCAAACCACCAGATATTTGTGTTGACAGAGGTAGATAAATGATCTTTGATGATCCTTATTGGGATACTTGGGTCTGTATCAAACCAATGACACTTGAACAAGACAACAATCTGCCGGTTCGCATAAAATATCTTCACCACACTTAATAATTTACCGTAAAAGCTCGTATCAGCATTTAATCCATTCCCCGGCACGAATATCCCATTATTTTGAGTAGAAAACTTGTCATCACGCTCTACGCACATGAACTTAACTCTGTTGATGTAACAACCAGCGTATGTTTCTCCTCTAAATGGGCCAATTGCAAGCTGCATCAATTTTTTGCAGAACTTGGGCGAGTTGTCATCTTTCAACTGTGACATCTAAAAGGAAAACACACACGGTTACACTGTTTCACTTAAAAGTAATTTGATAAAATCTTTGACTTACATGTTTGGAAAACCAAAGTGGAAACAATTGGTTGTCCATTTCCTCCCAATTAGAAGGATATTGGGCCTTCATCAATGCCTCGTGTTCTTCGTGGAAAGGTCAGACTTCGTCAGAATTGTTCAATATGAACCTTATGCGCCACTTCCATGTCACTATCACTAAAAGGCTCTGAAATTGGACCAGTCCCGAACGGTTTTGCGGGTTGGGAAAATACTGATAGGGACTCTTCATGTTGACCACCATCGTCATTTCGCGGGGTCCTATTGAAAGAAGTTTCAACATTTCGAAGGTACATTGCGCAAAATGTAAGTGACTCTTTTGCAATGTATGCCTCCGTTATAGAGCCTTCAGGACGTATCTTGTTGCAGACATACCTCTTGTAGGTATCTAACATTCTGCAACAACATAAACAAAGTGATTCAAATATAAACAGTTTATTAAGGACATAGTCACAATATTAGGAATAGTTTATACTTTTTGATTGGGTACATCGAACAAAATTAAACTGGGTCGGCTAAGATTGCCTCGTCTGGAAAATGTATTAGTAGGTGAACCATTACATCAAAGACAGCTGGTGGAAAATTTGCTCAAGTCGGCACATAATATAGGCAGTGTCCACTTTAATTACTTCAAGGTCTACCTTCGCTAGTGACTTGGCACAGAGTATTTGGAAAAATTGAGACAAGTAAACTACCGTCTCAATAACTTTAGGCTGCAAAAAAGGCTTAATGCCAATAGGAATGAGTCGTTGTAATAAAACATGGTAGTCGTGACTTTTCATGCCAGATAGGGTGCTGCTATCAGTGCTAATATTTCGGGAGATGTTTCTTGCATAACCATCGGGAAATTTCACACTTTACAACCACTTAAGAAATTTTTTCTTATTTTCTGGGGTAAATGTATAACCTGGATAGGACATGCTGTATTTACCGTTCACAACTTTTGGTCACAAATGTGGCCGAATGCCCATCTCTTGCATACCCAGATGAGTTTTTTTGGTGTCTTTTGACTTCCCATCAATAGGCAAAATTGTTCCGATAAGACTCTCAGTAACATTCTTCTCAATATGCATGGGATCCGCGATGTGCCAAATTTTCAATTTCGACCAATACGGTAACCGAAAAAATATACTTTTCTTCGTCCAGTTTTCTTATTCGGCAGGTTTTGGGCCTTTTGTAATGAAAGTGGGAATACTGTTTAAGATGTCCAGTATCTGTTCGCCGGACCTCTCTCTTGGTCATATCCGTAACTCAGTTTTACCATCGAATGAGTCAAACTGCATACGCCATTGATGATCTCAGGGTAAAAATCGTCTCGTGCCTAGATAGCATACCTTTTATGTGTGCTAAAAGGATGTTGTGTCTGGTCCGCATGTCGGACAAGCAAGATAACTTTTGGTGCTCCATCCCGCGAGCATCCCATAAGCATGAAAATCATTAATTGTCCACATTATAGCCGCGTGTAGCGTGAACATTTCTCTCCTAAACTTGTCATAGGTTCGGACACCATTTTCCCATAAATCAATAAGCTCATCAATCAAAGGCCGCAAATAAACGTCGATTGAATTATTCGGTGATTTGGGCCCCGATATTAACGTACTAAGAATTGTGAATTCTTTTTTCATGCATTTCCAAGGTGGCAAGTTATATGGAACTAAAACTACCGGCCAAGTACTATACGGTCTTGTAAAACTTCCAAAAGGATTAAAACCGTCAGTAGCAAGTTCTAATTTGACATTTTTTTTGGATCCGATGCAAAATCAGGATACATCTTATCAAATTCCTTCCACACATCTCCATCGGCTGGATGCTTTAGTGAATCGTCAACAATGCGTTTATCTTTATGCCACCTCATATCACAAGATGTGTGAGCAGACATGAAGAATCTTTGTAATCTTGGTTTCAGTGGAAAATAGCACAACACCTTATTCAGAATCTTATTCGTTCGAAACCTACGCTCATTGCACACATGACATTTGTCGAGTTGCTCGAATTCACCATAAAACAATACACAGTTGTTCGTACATGCTTGAATCTTGACATACCCTAAACCAAGATCCTTCAAAAGCTTTTTCGAGTTATAATGATCTTTAGGGAGACTGTTATCTTCAAGGAGCATTCGGGTGATGATGTCCATCATGTGATCAAAATGATTGTTCGTTTGATTATACTCAACTTTCATGTGCATCAACTCCATAACTGCCCCTAGAACCGAAAAGGATTTACAACCAGGGTATAATTCGCGTTGAGCGTCTTTCAATAACCTTTTGTAATGAAGATCTGATTCTTCGGGTAGAGATCTAGGGGCATCCGCATACATATCATCAGATGGAGGGGGAAAATATCGGTTAATATCTCAACAAATTGAACATTATCACACCGATTATCATCTCGAGGGTTCCCGTGAACTGACGATGTCGATGCAAAAACATTCGGTTCCCCGTGATAAATCCAATTAGTGTAGTTATGTATGATCCCGTTCCGTCCCAAATGCAAATGAACATCACTCAGCGACATTCAACAACAGTTGTTACATTTACGACACGGACATAATATGCTCCTTAGATCACTACATTGAGTCCGTGCAAAAGCGATGAAGCTGTCAATCCTATCCAAATACTGATAAGAAGATCTATCCAACATTTGCATCCAGTCTCTGTCCATTGTGCCTGCTTCCACAAAATAGAATCAATGTAAGTAGATAATTATAATGTTTGAGACTCTACCACTTCATATAAACCCGCTCGTCTCTTAATACCTCTGGTGATTTAGCCTTATCCTATTCGAGAGTGCACGTTTTGTGTTGTATAGTTTGTGACCTACGAGACAAAGTTTAGGCCGAGAGAAATTTCTGCCGCATCACCCTACAGTTCTCCAAATACACGACATAGATATTTCACACTAATATTTAGTATGCATTTAGAGAACAGTAAGTAAGGGGATATAAACCAAATTTCTCATGATCCAAACCTAACCACATAGCCACCAAACTATACAACACATAGTTGTGCACTCCCAAACTGTCCCGATAAATGAACAATTCATGAGTCAGTCAATCAATCCGATTCACTGATTCTCAAACGGGTCTAAGGTTTTCTATCGAATTTCAATATACAAAGTTAATCAGGTTGATTAGTTTTGAATTAATGGATAAACCACAATTCCCTAACACAATAATATTCAGGTTTCTAAATATTTTCCACAATATATCACAATTTTCAAACATAATTAAATACAAGTTTTTGAACAAAAATTAAATTGAGAAGTAAAGCTACACATACCTTTTATAAATAATCCTTCAAATTAACCACAAATTACCGAAAACAAAAAATTATTTTAGCTTATAATAAATATTAAAATCACAAAAAACAAAAAATAAAATCAATAAAATCATTAATTTTACCTTAGGTGAAGTAGTGATGATAAAATAATGATGAAATGATGATGATATTTTGTAGAGGTTGTGAGAGTAAATGAGAGAGAATAAATGAGAGAGTTAATGAGGAATGAGGAAGAAGATGAAGAAATGAATCTGATCTGCACTAAATGCAGATGAGATTTTCCCGGCGCATGGTTCGTCGGACCCGCTTTAATGACCCGCCGAGCAACAAAATAGCGCCAACTCGTCTTCGAGCCAAACTTTTTCCTGCCGCGGGCCTCCGTAAACACTTGGCCCGACGAATCGGATTCGCCGTTACTAATAGCTGACCCGGCGGAGTTTGACCAGCCGCCGAGCAAATGTCTTCCCTTTATGCGCCAGGAGAACCCGTGTTCCCACTTAATGTTTGCTCGGCAAGTCTCTCATCGTTCGTCGGGCAAAGCCCCATTTACCGACGAATCAAGGTAAGACTGGCAAAAGTTAGACGAACAGGGCATATTTTCTTGTAGTGAATTTAAACTTTTCAAATAAACCCGATAAATATATAATAAACTCAAATTGGATGCCTTTCTTAATTTCCATTTTTTGGCTTCTTGTTCGACAATTTAGGAGACGTCGTACTTTCTTGTTTGACGATAGATCGTGAAGGTTTGTTTCTTTTCCGGTTGCTAGTAGACAAGAAGTTCATCAATTAGTAGGGAAAACCACTAATATAATTCACTGGCATCTTACAATAAATATATAGTATTCTTAATTCCCTTTCAATCTATTCTTTTAATTTTATAAAATTGATTAGTTTATGAAATCGTTATGTTTGATGAGCCAAATTCATACACCAGCTAGCATGCTGGGAAGCGTTTGGCAGAAAGGAAAATATGAGAGAATTATAACGCAAGAGAAAATAAATTCTGTTTAATTTTCTATTTAAGATCACCCAGCATGGCGGTCAATCAGGAATCAACCTCGTAGTTTCGTTATGTTACAAATTAGAAACTTGTCGATCTGTGTAAATTAATAAAGGTTTTGGATATATGGTCATGGAAGAACGTACAGGTGATGAGTGTGATCATCAAGACCCCTACCAATATATAATTATATATGATATACTTTTGAAGTGTTCATCAAGTAAACCCAGAGAGAGATTGTGATGGATTGCTACTACATATATATATATATATATATATATATATTAATTATCGCTCGCGATGTGCTTAATTGATGAGGAATTCTCGTAAAGCATTCGACCCCAGTGCTCAATAATTCTGTTCTAAGCCTCTGAATCTTTCCATAATCATAACTAACCTCATCACTAAAACACACAAGCTAGATTTCTGAAGTTCAAATTATGAAATAATATTATATTCCAAATTAAAGGACTCGCTACTCGCTAGGGTTCCTATATTTTCCACTTTCAACCTCTCTTCTTGGTTGCCCAATTTTGTGACTAAATTATATATCTATCATAATAATTTGTGTCAAAGAAGATTAGCCATGATCATGAACAAAGCAGTCGTTAGACGACGCTTGTCGATCAGTGTAGCTATCAACATGTAATTGCTTGTTCAAGGTCAATATCGGAAGAGAAGATTAATTATATATATACTCAACTACCTGTCATCCCCTCCATTCTCCGAGAGATATCGTATATATATAAATATCAGAACTGGTTTCAAGATTAAATTTTTTTTGTTATTCTTTTGCTACGTACTGAAATAGTAAGTACTACTTGATATTTCTTCAAGTTTACTTATCTCCACTAGAAATTAATTAAGATGATGAAAAGATAAATTTCTATACAGATGCAGATTGAAAGCTAGTATGGCTGCAGGATTATTTTGTTAATTCTGAACTGATTTAATCTGTGTTATTGATGGTGATCACATCGATCACATACGTATACTTATCGGTAATTGAAGGAATAATTATCTTGTTATGTAACCATTTAATTATCATATTATAAAATGGAAAAGTTAATTAATTTCTTACGTTCGCGTGCATGGATGAACAAAGTAAAGAAAAGTATGATTTGAGTCGCTTGACGGATATATATATATATATATATATATCATCCGAAAATACGTGTTTGATCGCATTCCCTAGATCAACGACACTTTTGAAATTAATATTATATTAAACTTTTATGATGTAGCTAGGTTTTGTCGACTTTGAAAACATTGAAGTAGTAGTTAACAGGTTTATATCAAAGAAGACTCTCAAGCTAGATCCATTAGAGAACCCTAAAACCCTTAAACCAATCTCATCTCCCATTCATTCTTGACATATATGCTACTTGTGAAGCACTTCAAAGTAAAATATAAAATATAAAAATAAAATCCAGCAGGCTGCTGTTTGATCTCGTACGTGTTACATCCTTCCCCGTAGTGGGAAAAATGATTAAGCAAATTATAAAATTAATTATTGGAGAAAATTACATTTAGGTTGTTGGGAGTACGTGAAAGGGTGCAAGAAAGAGTATACGTACGATGGATGATGAAGAAAGCATAAGGGTGGAATGGTCTCTTGTTCCCAGAGGGTTGCATAATTTCAAAAGAGTAGTTGCATGTACAGATTTCATGAAGCAATCGAGCCAATGTTTTTATCTGCAAAATCTATATCGATGTATCTATCTAATCTTGTTTATTACAATAGATAGTTTGTAGAGCAATATCAGTACTAACGATCGTCTTCTTAATTAACTGGATACGTGACCAGGTCTACGTACGTAATTAAGTTGTCATATTTCTTAAGTGTTTATGAAGTTTGGTTTGAAAGTGTGGATCATGGTGCCATTTTTACTTTGTTGGATTGAAAACTTGAAATATCTCTGCTAATTAATTTGACATGATACAATTCCGAATATCGTAATTAATAATATAGGTGGATTAACCAACTTTGTGTGTGTGTATATATATATATATATAACAAGTTCATTTGTTAAAATAGATCGGGATGTTTATAGATGGTGTACCATAAAAATAGGAATTGAAATCCTAGCTAAGTCCTCCTGGTGCACATTAGATTGGGTAAGAATACCATATTAGACAAGTGATACTAATTACGACAATAACTGCTATACTATTTCAATAAGAGTTGATCATCACATCTTTGGTACATTTCCGTCTTGTCCACATGGCCATACTTGTGAATATTGTACATGAAATAAGGTGACTTTGTCACTAATATCACGGTGTAATTAATGTTATTTCTCTTAGTTTTGTATGTAATAAGTGGTTATTTTGGTATAAATTTTCGTAAAACTAAAGTCGATACTCAATATATATATATATATATATAATTCTCATGATCCAATCAATCTCAATACTAGCTATCATTGATTTTGTACGAATTATTTTGAGTTCGATTTTGCTCATCACTAAAGATTAGTAGTGATGCATACGATCATTCTCATTGCTCGTCACGTGTCTTGCAAGTGGCCTATATCTGATTATTTTGAGTGCGATTATTTTTTCCATATCAATATCGAGCAAATCTTTACACACTAGTAGAATTTATAGCTTTTGCGGCAAAAACTATCCCGGCAAAATCTAAATTTGTCGTGATAGGTTATCTATCACGACAAAGATTACAATTTGTCGTCAAACTTTCAGCAGGACCTTTTTATTATGGCGGGAAACTTTGTGTGACAAACAAGGAGGCTATGACGACAAAGTTTTTCCTCGTGATTTTTTTTTCCAAAAATAATTTATCTGCTTGCAATTCTCTCAGGAAAAAATAGGCGGGATGTGTTCCCGCCATAAAAATTGTGGTCACAGCTGGGGAACTTGGTTTGTCGGCATAGGCATTGTAGTAGTGTCCAAACGGTGTCGTTCTATTTCATTTGTTGAGGAGAAAATTTGTCCTGCGCGACTTCTACTTCATTTTGCTTCTCTGCATCTCAATCTTTAGTCTTTTACATATTTAGTCAGACAGAAGACCCCAATCTCGACCGCTGTAGATCGATCTTCAGGTTTCTCTGCTTTCTCCTTCTTCGATTCTGAGACGAAGACATACAGGTGCGTCGCTCTTTGGTGTGTTTTCTCACAGAAAAATGTTGTGGTGATTTAGGTTTGGAATTTAATAAATCTTAGTCCATAACATGAAATTTTTCACCTGTATAGTTTGTTTCTTTATTTCTGCCTTCACTTGTACTATGGGAGAGATGTCATGTGAGGAGAACCTTTGGGTAGGAGGGTCACACTCGATTTGCAAAGTATTCAAATTATAGAACCAGAGTGAAATAGTCTGATACTTACCTATCCATCGCTATTTCATGGATATTTCAATCATGGGGATGGTGCTATCGAGAGTTGAATGTAAATATGATGTCAATCAGAGCTGACTTGTTAATGGTTTTTTTGCTGTTTCAATCTCAGATAAACAAATTAATAGAATAGATATTTGATTTGAATCAAAGCAGTTATTTAATAATTAATATGATTTGCAAAGGAAAAGAAAAGGAAATAAATTGGGTTTTATCAGATCAAGGCTTAAGCAAAATGCCTTGTGTCAGTGTCAATGTCACCCACCCCCTACAATTTGTGTGCTTCAGTATCTTGCTCTAAAAGTAGAGACTTGAGGAGTTTGCAGTGAAGGCTCACCATAGCTAGTAACTACCTTCTCCGAGAACAAAAACCCCTAAAAAGCTTGCCCTTGAAAGCTCCCTCAGCTTCTTCATATCTTTAACAGTGAGTGAAATTATTTTGAAGTTCTCATGATACATGTGTTGGAATTGGATCTTTAGTTGTGAGGTTAGTACATTTAAGTGTGTTTGGACAGGGAAATTTGAGGTAGAACTTAGGAATGTACAAAACTTATAAAGTTAAAAGAGACCAAGAATTAACATTTTGATGATACAAATTTCAAAATATGTTTAATTTCATATTTACGAGAAACCCCCAATTAAGTTGATGAGGAAAATATATTAGCCAAATAAGTATCCGTACAGTTAAATCTAATAATTGGACTGCCAAGAAACTTCAAAGTTCTAACTTCTATACTACATTTGCAGGTTTATGTAAAAATCTTGGGTGGCAGTTAATCTAGGATATTGAAACTGATATTGTAACTTCATTTTCCTTGTGTCGATTATCAAAGTCTAATATGATTACATATGGGTTGTGTTTGGAATGCAGCCTGGTTATGAACGCCTCTGTTGTTTTAGGTGAACCTCGAGATCATAACTTTGCGACAACCTGTGATTGTTGAATGCCCAAGCATCTGAGGGAGGAAAAGGTCATAGAGTGTGTGCATTGTGGGTGTAAGGGCTGCGCAAGTGGAGATTGATTAGTGGTATGTTTCTTCTAATTTTGCTAGAAAGTTTTTAAAAAAGACTCCAATTATGGTCTCCCTGCTTATATAGACCACTAGTTTAGAAAAACAAAAAATGAGTTGTTATATGAAGAAAGGAGGACAGAGAAGCACATCATCGCCAAAAGATCCAAACCACAAGAAGCAATATTTTCAAAACATATCGGGGAAAGGTGGCAAAAAATCCTAAATTTACAAAAGTATTTAATAGGTAAAATATGTATGCTTTGTCAACATATATACTTTCTAGCTATTATAATTTATAGCTAAGATTTAACAAACAAAAATGGAGATTATTGCTAGATATGTTCTTATGATTATCATTTTAAGTATGCTATATATTCTCAAAATATCAAGTTAATTTCTTATGATTTAGGGATAAGTAGGACTCGATCGAGTTTTTGGATTAGAGACCTATCCCTAAGTCATAAGCTTGACTTCAAATCCTCCAAAGAGACAGTTTTTGTTTTTGTTTTCTAACTCCTTTGGTATATGGATAATTGTTAACTCAATTCCTTGTTTCTGTTTTGAAGTGAATGTGGTGGATCTAGGTTTCATTGGTTTTTGTTTTTTTAGTTGTAATTCAGCTTTGAGTTGTATTTCATTCAATTTTATAAATTGGTCATTATATTGGAGTACCTTTGCTATGTGACATTAGCTGGCTCCATATTTTCATTCTTCAACTCTTGTCAATTTTGAAAGTTATTGTTTCCGTGAGTATGATTTGCCTACAAGGAATTCTGGTGTGTGTAATCTGGTGTGATGTTATTGTAATGCTCTCAGTTTAGGTTTGGTTAAAGGTGCCTGATCATGTGATATGTTAGTTCTAGTTATTAAAGACTAAGATATTGGAAAAGTTGAAAGTTTGCACCTTTATTGCTTATTTTGGTGACACACTCGCTGGGCAGAGTCATGATTCAGGATGGAAAGATCCGCATCCCTTCTATCTTAACATTTTCAATTTCAATTATTAGCACGAATCTGTTGTTTTACACATGTGGAGTGTAACATTTGGTTAGAGTCTGACTACAATGTGTTACATCTGGTTACATTTGGTTTCTGCAATTTGATTTAGACTCATAGCAATTCAAATTCCTCATACCTTGTTCAGTTGAAATTGATGTGGGAAATCCATCATCTAACAGAACTCTCTGGTGTGGATTTGCATGTGGCTCATCTCAAAGCTTTAGAACTTGTATCATCTGTCTAAGATTTCGTCTTAGCCTGGAAACCTGAAGTCTATGATCCTGAAAGTAACCACTGCGATGGCAGAGTGAGGACTTGTAGATCCGTCTTCTTAATCACAGGTATCTCCTAAACTCAAACTTCTTGATGCTCCGATTCAGGTCTGATTATCTTCTCACTTGGGTGCAGCGAAGGTCGAAGACCACTGCGATTGTTGCTCAGGTATCTCCTTTCTTACAACCTCTTAGCTGAAAGAATCGAGACTAGCTCGAATGGTTTAGGAATAGATGATTGTTGTGTTTTTTATTTCGTTGACTCAAAACTAGAATGGATTGATGATTTTTCAATAACAATGAGTCAATTGAAATTCTTCTATTGTGGTCAATAGCTTCACGAGGATCATTTTTCCTATTAAAACAACAGATATTCAATAGCTTCACGAGGATCATTTTTCCTATTAAAACATCAGATATTCAATAATCTAGAGCAAGAGTAAACATAGACAACTACATCAATGATACCAGATTGGAATGCATGACTAACGAGCCAGCCAAATGAGCTGGCAAAATCGGACCTTGTCCCCAAAGGAATAAGCTGTAGAAATCATGAAATAAATTACATCTTCCCTTCAGAAATTACATATAACAATAAGTTACTTGAACAGATTCCTAGACTCTCAAGGTAGTCACTTACTCCGAGTGCAGTTGAATGGGTGGCCTCTCTGTTGTGATTAGTAACAGGTTTTCCTGCCCAAAAGAATCCATTGACGACCTGCTTATCACAAGCCAAAAGGATGTGCCTAATTTTTCCTTCCATAAACCATTTCGATCAAATTGATGCTCCTGACTAAAGGATGAGCGAATATCTTGGTTTCATTGTAATTGTTGTTTCCAGTTATTCTACTTATAGTAAACCACATATCAAACAACTCTTCATTCTCTTTCCAAGTTATACAACTAGCTTACAATGCTATGAATTCCTTTTATTTTTCTAACATAGATATTAAAACTCTTTCGCACTTAATTTGTATGGCAATATATCTTTGCTCTGGGTTTGTCCTTACTTGTATATTTATATACAATAACAAAAAATATTTCACTTTAATTTATGGTTGTATCCTTTCTAATTATAGGATTGTAATCTCATATTCTAAATATGTTTGTGTATATATATATACACATATATTATTTTGCATAAAAATTCTATTCAACACCTTCCACTCACATGTTTAAATCGAAAGTGACTTGGGTTTCTTAAATTTGAATCTTAGATGGTCATGAGATATGAATTTGAAATCTATACTGCATATATGCAGAGGCTAATCTAGTCTTATTTGTGTTTCAATTAATTTCATCACATTATCAATGAAATATTGCTAAATCACATATAATTTGCTACATCATCAATTATTCATTGTGATTAGTGAGTGCATATCATTTATTTTTTTTTTCTTTTGTTCTTTATTACTAGGCATGTGTTTAATTGGAGTAATTTAGATTCATGTCTAAGGTATGACTCTACAATCCTACATGCATGGACTATAACTGGTCTGTTGGCCCTCTTCTAACTCTTCCTTTAATTGTTGGATGAGGAAGGTTTGGACCACTAGCTCGATCACAACCATTAATTATGCATGAATAGTACTCAAGATCGATGAGAAAATTTCAGATATCTATCCATCTACTTATTGTATCAATAATGCATGGTTATTAACAAAAATTTAGATTTGGATTCTAGTGACGAAATCAGAAATTTATGTTAGAATATCCTTCTAAATGAAAGAACAAAACAATATTTATACCAAAAAAATTAGCAAATTTGTGTGTATAAAACACACAATATTAATTGATCTATATATTCACTCTCATATAACACACATAAATATATAAATTATGGAATCGGTTTTAAAAAAAGGAAAATCAGAGGATTAGAAAAGGGAATCGAACAAAATAAAAAGATGAAGCTTTAATTCAGATTGTACTTGACTATGTATAGACCTTAGGTGGCGTATTTGGCTACTCTCTACTAGCTAGATGGTACCATATTTTTAAACTTAACGTTGAAATGATCTCAATATTTAAACAGAAGTATTTGAGATCAGTTTTTTTTTTTTAAGTTTTTACAAGTCAAATAAGTAGAGAACTCTTATGTTGATTTTATGCATGTACCAAATTCTTATTGCTCTGCGCAGATGCTAGTTGATAGCTACATTATGATCAGTAGTTAAGGCTTTGGGCTACATTAAGAATCATTTGGTGCCTAATTTTTCCTTCCATAAAGGTTAATTTTATATTGCTCCGTGAGAACCAAACATTCTAATAAAAAGATTTTTAAACCATTCCTCATAGTTTAATTATATCTGCCGTTAACTAGCATTTGGTCCTATAACAAAAGATTTGGTCACTTATTGAGACCTTGGGAGACAGATTTAGTTCCATTTAACCATTTATTTAATTACATCTATACCAGACAGTTAAAAGACAACTTTAACTGCAGTCATATCATAAATATATATATATATATATATATATATATATATTTATTCCTTTAATTTTGGTATTTGCTTTACTTAGAAGCTTAGCACATGCTATGCTAGCCTCATTGATTTATGTATACATCCTCTTGTAGAATCCTATCACTAACAAGCTTAAGAAGAAAGGTTCATTTCCGAGGAGGGGCAGGCCTAGATTGGCAAGTGGGGAGAAGATTTTCGGGTCAAAGCTGAAGGAAGTCTTCCATGAGAAGTATGTTTTGGACTCATTGTTTGAATAGGCTTTGGTTGTTCCATGGACAAGCAATGGATACAAAGTTCTCAAAAATTGAGTAGGGAATACATGGACGGGATTAAGGCATTTATCGAAGTTGCAAGGAATCATGTCAATAGTCGTAATCAAACTAGATGTCCGTGCCAAACATGTAGTAATAGATATTGGAAGTCAATTGATGAAGTTCGAATGCACTTAATTAGATATGGGATGTCCTATGGTTATACGACATGGATTCACCATGGTGAACAAGTAGGATCTGGTTCAAGCGCATTCACTGCTCAGTCGGTGGTGCCATCTACTGATGACATAGGTAGTGGTAATGATGATGTAATGAGGATAATCAACGATTTGTACCCATACGCATCTCAAAATCATGGCCATGATGGCTTGCAAGAAGATAACGTCTCAGTTAATGATGATAGAGATGATAATTTGGATGATGATCACTCATGCAATATGCAATGGGAGGATTCTTCCAAATATGAAAGATTATTGGAAGAAGCTCAACAGGAACTGTATCCTGGATGTGAAGAATTCTCTGTGTTAACAGCAGTAGTTGAGTTAATGCATTGTAAAGTAATGTACTTGATGTCCAATAGATGTTATGACCACTTGATGGGAATATTGAAAAGGATGCTACCTAAAGGGAATCTTCTACCTTCGACGCATCATCAAGCACAAAAAGTTCTGAAAAATCTAGGGATGGGGTATGAAAAGATTCACGCATGTCAATATGATTGCGTTTTGTACTACAAGAAGAATGAAGGGTTGGATAAATGTCCTGCGTGTAATGAGCCAAGGTATAAATTCAAGGGTGAAGACAAGAAAAAAAAGATTCCTGAGAAGGTATTGTGTTATTTACCACTTAAACCCAGATTGCAGAGGCTGTACATGTCTATGCACACTGCGAGTGATATGAGATGGCACAAGGATGGCCGAGTTGATGATGATATCATGAGGCATCCAGCGGATGGAGAAGCTTGGAAGGAGTTTGATAGAAAGTACCCAGATTTTACAATGGAGTCACGAAATGTTAGGTTAGGGCTTGCCACCGACGGATTTAATCCATTCGGGAATATGACCACATCTTACAGCATGTGGCCTGTTATAGTGATGCCTTACAATCTTCCTCCTTGGAGGTGCATGAGGAAGGAATTCTCAATGCTGACTTTATTAATTCCTGGGCCTCGTGCGCCTGGTAAGGATATTGATGTTTATTTGAGACCGTTAATTGATGAGCTCAAGGAGTTATGGGAATATGGTGTGCAGACATTTGATAGAGCATCTAATTCAATATTTAACCTCCGTGCAGCAGTGATGTGGACCATTAACGACTTCCCAGCATATGGGAATCTATCTGGATGGAGCACGAAAGGTTATAAGGCATGCCCGGTTTGTAACGAGGATGTAAGTTCCCAATGGTTCAGTAGGAAAGTTTGTTACTTGGGACATCGACGATTTTTGCCATGGGATCATCCATGGCGCCAGAACGAAGATGCTTTTGATGGGAATATTGAGGTAAATGCAAGACCTAGAGAATTCTCAGGTGAAAACCTTTTGGATCAGTTGAACAATCTACACTTTAATCAGTTTGGTAAACATCCCAACAACCAGGATAGGAACAAAAAGTGGACACAAGATGCGTTAAATTGGAACAAAAAAAGTATTTTTTTTAGTTAGAGTACTGGTCCAAGCTTAAAATCAGGCATATGCTAGATGTGATGCACGTAGAGAAGAATGTAAGTGATAGTTTGGTAGGGACGATTCTAGGCATAGAGGGAAAATCTAAGGATACAACGAAGGCTCGCCAGGATTTACAAGACCTTGGCATTAGGAAACACCTGTGGTTAGAGCGGACGGGGAGCAAGTATAAAAAGAAATACGCAGCTTATACTGTTAATCCAGATGAGCGGAAAGAATTTTTTCAATTTTTGAAGTCTGTAAAATATCCAGATGGATATGCAGCCAACATATCCAGAAGTATTAAACTTGATAAGGGAAACATTTTAGGCCTGAAAAGCCATGATTGGCATGTGTTATTACAGCGGCTACTTCCTGTGGGAATTAGAAAATATTTGCATGCTGGTGTGGTTGAACCTGTCATTCATCTATCAAGGTTTTTTCAACAGTTATGCTCTAAGACATTGTGCAAATCAGATTTGAATAGGTTGGAAAGTGAGATTGTATACATTCTATGCCAGTTTGAACAATTCCCCCCCCCCCCCCCCCCCCCCCTCATTCTTTGATGTCATGGTTCACTTGATGGTGCATCTTCCTCATGAAGCAAAGCTTGGTGGGCCTGTTGGAGCTCGATGGATGTATCCTATTGAAAGGTACTAACTATTGATCTTTTCAATTAATTCTATTTCATTGTAGTGTACGTTGCTTATAGATTAGCTACATGAAAAACTCACAATAATATTTTTCTTCCAGAATGTTAGGTAAGTATAAAGGCTTTATCCGAAATAGGGCTCGTCGGAAGGGTCATTAATTGAAGCATACATTACAAATGAATCCCTAATGTATTGTTCAATGTACCTTCGTAATGTGGAGACATATTTCAATAAGCCTGATAGAAACAATGACGGTGGTGCACGAGAAGAGAAACTTTCTGTCTTTGCTCAAAATGCACGTCTGTTTATGAGTAAGGCAAGCATTGGATGGACAAATACTGATAACGAAGTAGCTCATTGGTATATATTGAACAATTGCGAAGAGGTATCACCATTCCTAATGTAAGTGAACTATTATGGTTTATTGTTCATAATAGTTGAAGTATGACAACATATGTCCAATGTATAACAAATCCACTAATTAATAATGCAGGGAGCATGAGGAACTGATACGACGTGAGAATGATGAGAACATTGAAGAAAGGCATAAGAAATTATTTCCTGTTTGGTTTCGGGGTCAGGTAAGTAAAGATCGTGAGTTTAAACTGATTTTTGCATTTTTTTTTTCCTGATTGTAGGCTGGTTTCTCTTCAAAATTGTCTAATTAGAAAACAACAAATAACAATTGTTTTCCTTGGCAGATGAGAAATTTACAGAAGGAGAATTCTGCGAAATTTAGTGATGAGTTATTTGAGTTATCGAGGGGCCCTGGTTTTAGAGTTGAAACTTACCAAGGATGTGTTGTAAATGGAGTTAAGTTTGTGGTTGCTGAACGTGATGATAATTTGACTACCCAGAATAGCAGAGTTTTTGTGCCAGGAAGCTATGAGACTTCTGAGATTGATTTTTATGGCAAGGTGACAAGTGTAGTTGAGGTGTTATATAGACAACGCTTATAGCGTCGTGTTGTTTAAATGTCGATGGTTTAACACATACCCGACAAGGGTTGGAAGTCTAAAGCGCAATTATACGCTAATATCCGTGGATACACGTACTCAATGGTATGAACACGATCCTTATATCCTGGCAACTCAAGCCAAAACAAGTGTTTTATTTGGACGATCTTAACGCTGGTGGTGGCTGGAAAGTGGTTGAGCATATTGAACACAGAAATATTTGGAACATTCCAGAAAAGGAGAATTCTGAAGTTGATGACAGTGATGATGATGGGCCATACCAAGAGAATATACCATCAGAGATACATAGCCAGATTCAACTTGATAATGATGATGTCATCATTACACCGTTACATAGAGAAGATGTTGCACCAATAGAGATTGATGCTATACATATTGATCTCGGCCCTCTCAGGCCAATTGATAGAGGGGATTTTATTGTTGAAGATGATAGTTCATTTGATGAGGAATATAGTCTTCAAAGTGATGAGGGTAATAGTATTGATAGTGATGAGGAAGACAGCTATGATAGTGCTAAGGACAACGACTTTGATCACTAAGAAATATGCCAAAAACACTTAGAAATTGATTTATACAAATTGGTAAACGTTTTACATATAATGTTTATATTTAGTTATGATTGATATAGTAAATGATGTCTGTTTTTTTAATTTGCAGATGAGTTTCATTTCAAGGAGAAAACTATTGCTACAGACTCGATCCAATGCTCACAGCCAATCTTCTCCTAAGGCTTCTTCTGCTCAGCCTAAAATAGCTTGTGGGTCTGGGACTCAGACTCAACCTACCAAAAGGTCTTGTACTGCTCTTGTTGATAGTCGTCCTCAACCGACAAGAAGGCCCTCGCCGACTCAACCTCAACCGACCAAAAGGTCTTGTACTTCTCTTGTTGATAGTCAGCCTCAACCTACAAGAAGGCCCTCGCCGACTCAGCCTCAACCGACCAAAAGGTCTTGTAATACTCTTGTTGATAGTCAGCCTCAACCTACAAGACGGCCTCCACCGACTCAGCGTCAACCTCACCCCCCCCCCCCCCCCCCCCCCCCCCCCCCCCCCCCCGCCCCCCCGCCCCCCCCGGACTCAACCTCAACCTACAAGAAGGCCTTCTCCACCTCAAACTGAATGTACAAGGGAGGCTTCTTCTCCACCAATGCAGTCTCCCTCTCAACCTATGAGGGCTAGTTGTCGTTCACGCAACCGTAGGCTGCCTATTACTGCAACCTCCTCATCAGTTGGTAATAAAATCAATTCATGTTTACTTATTATTTGCATTTTTAGAACAATAAAATGACTAATGGTAAAGTTTCAGATGATGAGAGGATTGACTCAACCACGGGTGGAAATGAATCTAATGGTAGGTTGTAGAAAGTGCAACCCAATTTTTTTTGTATTTAGTCTTTTGTAATGATTTTTTTTTTGTTCACTTTAGGAAGGTGTGCTAAGACTAAGTATGATTGTATTTATGTATTCTTATTACACAATGATAGGTTCTGGTCGTCTTCCAACTCAAGCAGATGTAGAGCACCCCAATTCCTAAACCGGGAGTTAGGGGGCATGTGCGGCAATCAAGATAAATCGGATTGTTCGCACCACCTTGCAGAAGATTCATGTTGAATTTGATCCTCTGTTTAATAGACATGTGAGTCAGCGAATTTCGAGCTTGCTGTCCCATGACCTTGGAGCAATTATCCGAAGGAATTGTGCCATGAATAAAGCATACTGGACCGACATTGAGGAAAATGATAGGAGTGCCCTTATGAATGAGATCACTGTGAGTAAATTACTTGTCATCGACTTCATTTTTCATTACTTGTGCAATTAGGTTTTTGAATAATTGGGTTTCCTTACTCTTTATTTAGTTTGTTTCTCTTCAACAAACTTTTTATATTTGAATTAGATTTTATTTTAGTTCACAGTTTTTGCTGATATTTTATGTAGAAAATCTTTTATTTGCACAAAACATATCGTTGACACTTTTTCAAATTAATTGTAGCTCAACTTTGACATAGACTTGAAAGATCCAAAGAGTGAAAAATATGTCAATGATGTCATGGCTAGGAGTTTAGAGACTTCAAGCATGAGTTACACAAGTACTTTCAGCTTTTCCCAACAGCTGGGGAAGCGTTGGCCAACCCACCATTGGAGATGGTACTTAGAGACGCTCAAGACAATGGGCATTTATGTGTGCCCATTTTCAGACACCGAAGTTTTTGGTATTTTATTATTTTGCAAAATTATACAGAAAAATTCTCTCTTATGCTAACGAACTCATTAGTCATACAACTATGCAGAAAGCATCTAAGGCGAATATAGCGAACCGAGCTGAAAAGGAGATAGAGCATCATGCTGGTTCGAAATCTTTCGCACACATAGCAATGGAGTGTGTTAAGGTAAAATAGCAGTTTTGTATTAAAGATATTATTGAGTATTGAGCATTAAAATACATTTATTAATTTTTTATACGCTATTGTTCCACATTAGGAGGGTTCAAAATTTGTGGAGATAGACACTTATGGGAAAGCTTATTCTACGAAAACCAACCAATGGAACAATGATAAGGCCAAAGCTAAATATGTAAGTATTTCTTGAATTATATGTTTGGTCACTAAGTACACTTGCTGGCATTTCGTTTGGCATTTCGTTTCAAGTAAAGTGGGCTTGACAAGTATAGTCAAACAGCCTTTTACAAGTATGTATTGATACTGAAACTGAGTACACTGCTTGGTTTGGTGCATGATTTGTTATCGGTGAGATTTTGCTTGTCTTGATTTGCTATGGGGTTGCCTACTCAAAGTTTTGTTACCGTTCAAATGGATTTTTATTGGTTGTTTGTTAACACTCTTTTTTTCCTTTCAACAAACCCTCATTTTGTGGGTCTTGAATGAGGAAAAGCCTATAAATTTTCATTCGTTAATACAAATGAGTTTGTTTACACTGCTTGGTTTGCTTGTCTTGATGTAGAATGAGTTTGTTCCAGGCTTTGGTTTGATTATTGGATTTCTGTGATTGGTTGTTTGCTAGAGAATTTATTTTTATGCTTTATTTGTTTGGTTGTTAGAGAATTTATCTTTATGCTTTATTTGATTGGTTGTTTCCCAAATCCGGGGTCTTGTTCAATGATTTTATGTTTGATATTATTTTATCATTCATATATTTGATTGTGAAGGATAATATGAATGGTAAAGTTATCATCAGACATTAAGGCAACATGTTTGTATCTTTCTTAGTGTATCTTCATGCGATATGGTAACATATTTTTTATGTTGATTTCATTTGAAGGATGAAATGATGGACAAAAAGAATAATTATCTCCAAGAGGTAGCGAAGGAATATCCCGAGGGTACTCCATTAGATGAGATACCTATATCTGATACTAATGTTGGCCTTAATATTTTGATGGATGTACTTGGAAAGAAGCCTGGAACACAGATACGTGGATTAGGATATGGACGTGTTTGTGAGGTTGGAAGTTCTCGGTCTTCAACATCCACTCATTACTTACAAAAAGAGGTTGATAATTTGAAAGATGAGATGACAGCTGCAAAGGCAGCTCAAGAGGTAGCTACCAAGGAAGTCGATCATTTGAGAGATGAGTTGACGATAGCAAAAAAGACATCTGACAAGAAAATTGAACATATGCAGATGTATCTCCAGCAAATAGTACAAAGTATGTCAAAAGTGTCTGGGTTTAAACTACCACCGATTGATTTGGAAGTACCATCGACTGATGAAGCACACAATGAGGATGATAGTCAACTAGGGTAGTCTTTTTTCGGGTTTATGTATACATTATATATCTAACTTGCACTTGAAAACTTATAACTCTTTTGAATGTATATATTATATTATTATAATGAGTATTAAAATGTTCTACAATTGTTGTATTGTCACTATTTTACAAATATGGTGTATTGTGGCATTTGGAAGTTGAATCTTTGTAATAATTATTATGTATATTTTTGTTGTGAAATAAACCTTAGACGGCAAATATATTTGTCGGCAGAGAGTAACATTGCGACAAAGATAATTTGTCGCGATAGAGAACCTATCGCGACAAACAAAGTTTGCCACCATAGAACATCTGTTCCGACGCATGTATTTGTCGCAATACGCCTTCTTTCGTGACAAATATATTTGCCACCATAGCACATCTGTCCCGGCGCCTTTATTTGTCGCCATAGGCCTTCTTTCGCGACAAATATATTTGCCAGCTCAACTTTTCTTTCCTGGCGAAAGTGTGTTTGACGGCACAAGGTGACAAATGTTTTGCCGCGAAAGATTTGCCGCGAAAAGTCATTCTGTGCCGACAAAAGTTTAAAGTTTGCCGTCATAGAGCTTTCGCGGCGAGGCTTTCCTGACGAATGGGGCGACAAATAATTTCCCCGTGATAGAGTTTAGGCGGCAAATTTTGACTTTTACCGACAAATTTTGTTTGCAGCCTAAGACAACTTTTTTACTAGTGACATAATTAATTTTATATCTGATTAATTATATGTCAAATCAAGTTTGGACTATATCTTACATAATTATAAAAAGATATGAAACACTTAACAAAAATAATAAACTTAAAAAGGAGTACACATGTACAAATAGAAAAAAAAGGAAAAACTATATATGTAGAATGTTATAAATATGTACGTTTTTTTTTTGTAAATTGGAATTGAAGGATCCTTAAATTTATCATATGCCACATGGCATGTGTCAAAGGGTGACAAGTGGCATCAGTCAGGGAGTGTCACGTGGCAGACTATCAGAGCTGTCAATTGTCAGATGTCAGGCTGACGTCATCATTGTTGACTTTCGTTGAACAAACTTTGACTGGCGTGTGTGGGCTCGTGGGCACGCATTTCAAGATCAAACTGATCTTGTTCGAAAGGTTTCGACGATCTAAATTTATTGGTTGTGGTTTCAGGTCAATTGGATATTGTAAGAAATATGACAACATGGCCAACTATGAGAATAGTGGTAAGATTGGTATACGTATGTAGTGAGCAAAATTAATACTCTCTTTTTCCCCACCTTAATTAATAAAGTATTTCTTTTGTCAAAAAATTAGGTTAGAAATTAATTGGCAAGTTTGATTAGGAGGTAGAGCCATTCATGCAGGCAATTAATTAATTTGTTTTCTTTATCAAGAATGAAGAATCTGTACTTGTATAGTTCCACATTTAGCTAGCTTTACTGCTTTAGAGAGAGGAGGACATTTTTGCCTAATTATTCATGCGTACTCAGATTATATTTTACTACAAAGTGATTAATATTATCCTAGTGCATGTATGTATTACGACTACGTGCATGTATGTATGTATGTATGTAATGTTAATTAGGCAAGAAAACTTGGAAATTTAACTGTTGTTTTTGTTTCTGCATTTATATATGGATTATTAATTATTGAATATTGACCTTAATTCTTGAGGTAAATTTCCATTAATATATACCTCTGGAGAGAGAGAGAGAGTTAAGGAGTAACTATTTGCTTGGTCTTTGTAAATTTTAGTTGGATTGAAATGGATTATTTATAGAATTTTAGATCGAGGTTGTTTTTTAATTGGATAATACTTGCACGCACCCTGCTGATATTTCATTGTACAGTTCTTTTGACTTATCAAATTATTTTTGTATATATATATATATATATCATAATCTGAACTATTCATTTTTAAATCATTATGTCAAGATCATCTTGGTAAAAAATTAACAAAATTGAAGATCGTTTAGTCATTATGTATGTAACAAATAAATCAACACTGTTTCGGTAAAAATTAAGATCCTCGTGACAAACTGTCCATTTAATATATATATATATATATATATATGAATTATTAAACAACCTCTAATCATGTTATTTTTTTTTTTACGAAGATGATCTTAACATGAGATTTATAAAATGAACAGTTCCGATTATGATATATGTATGAAAATAATTCGATAAATAAAAAAGATAATAAAAAAATGTACCATTAGAGTGAGATGCAAGTATTGTGTAACGACCCGTCCCGAATTATCTGGATTAATTACGACTTAATGACGAATTAGAAAGGCTAATAGGGGATTAGTCGAGGATTAACGGACGTTCGGGGCAAAATTACGATTTTGCCCCTGAACGGGGTGAAAAGTTGACTTTTGATGACAGGACCCACCCCGATTATCACCTCGATAACCGGGACGAACGCTGCTCCCGTCTGACAACCCAACTTAAAGGACTAAAATAATCACACAAAAACACGAAATACACATTGCCAAATCAGGGAGAAGTTATAATACATCTAGTCAACAGTAGCACAGAGCATAGTAACAGTACAAGATAAGACAAAAATCCTACTAAGAGCTGGCTACACGCGCAATGAGAAAACTCTATGCCTCTGCCTCTGCCTCAACGTTAGCCCCGGCGCTAGCACCACGACCTGGAGGGTGTTAAAAACATTAAAAACGTGAGTGGACTAAAAATAAGAGTTATAAAACCGTTGCGAAATAAACCACGGTTCACCCTCTGTTTTTAAAACATGCATGCATAACCAAGTATCTGAAAACAACCATCTATACGAGGTGAAAATAAGCATGGAAAACACCAGAAATCAAAATCAAAATTCGGGCACTCGGCCCTAAATCCATAAGAACCAAGTTATTCGGGTCATAGCCCAAAATATTTGAAAAACTAGTGAAAAAACATCAATCATACAAGTTTACTAGATCTCAAGTGCGCCCGAGTCTTTAAACTCAAAACCATGCCCAATAACCAGGCCTTCCCGGGATATCAACGAGTCTTTAAACTCAAAACACAATCAACAGGCCTCGGGGGTATCACAATCACCGAGTTTTTAAACTCAAAACATATACCGAGTCTTTAAACTCAAAACATATCAATCCAGGGCCCTCCCTCCGTCATCAATCAACCGTGTCTTTAAACTCAAAACCAAATCCAGCGGGTTTTTCTTTTTTTCCGGGTCTTTAAACCCAAAACCATTTTTCAAGCATAAGAAAAATCCATCGAAATCCGAAAGCCAAAACCAAACTGGAAATCCTCGAAAACCGAAATCACGTTTGATCGAAATGGGACTTCCGCCCGAATTTCACTTCCAAATCTCAAATCATATCCACAAATCTTTAGAAAAACAGAATGCGTATAAACAAAAGTCATCCATCCAAAACCATCCTCAAAAGCTTAACAGAAATCATATTCTCAAAGTACGTGTAAACCCGATAACTCATAATGAAAAAAGGAGCAATCAAGTATAGAAAGAATATAGAAGTCATAAGCATAAAATTATATATCAAAAGCATAAAATAAATAAGTAAAAATAGTTATGCATGCTTGGTTAGAAAACAAAAAGTCCACTCACTAGGTCCGAACGCGTCAATCGCGTCCCGTACGCTCCTCAGCCGTCTCAGGAATATCCTGACCTGTCAAAAATTACCATTTTGGGTCACAAACACTTCCTTTAAGCTACGCGTGGGAGCCACGCGCATGCTACTGTTCATCATCAACCTCCAGCCAACCTGGTTCAGACCAGTCCAGACCGGTCCGGTCCAACCGAACCGTCGAGGCCCATTTTTAAGCCATTTTTAATCCTTTCTACACCCTTAGTTTCTTCCTTGAATTTGGGATTGATTCACTTAACAAAATCACGAAATGAAGCCCTAAACCTTACCTCCCAAGTTCGAACCAAAAACCCAGAAATCCCTGTCTCTGTTCCCGGCCACCTCGATGCTCTCCGATCACGGTTTCGAGTCCTGGGGAACCTTAGTAACTTCTAGGACGATAAAAAATCATCACAGTGATTCAAAAATACTCCAAAACCATCGATTTTATTCCAAACCGTCTCAGGGAAAACAGAGTACTTTAATGACTTACGTGCTATCTGCTCACCGCCGTGATCTCCATCGTGGCCTTGCACGTCCCAGAGTCACTCCTCAGTTCTCTGATCACCACCACAGACCAGACTTTGACTAGTTTGATCGTTGAGGTTTACGGTCGAGCACGGGGTTCTTCTCTGTTTTCTGGGTGTTCTCACCTCTCACACACACTCAACACTCAAACTCCTCTTAAACACGATCAAACAAGGCACCACCAAGACTCTGATTACTCACTCACAAATACAATGAACTCCCACGACTCTCACACAACAGAAGGATAATTTTGCTCACTCTGTCTCTGTTTCTCTCCGTTGATCGATAAACCCAAACGTTTAAAACTTTAAACGTATGACCGACTCGGCTAGAAGCCTCTAAGAATAGGCCAGGTGTCCTCTAACCTGTGGTTCAGCTCTCACAAATATCCAATCCCCTCTGCCCATGTGTCCTTATCCGGTTACACACAAATCCCAAGGTGCTAAAAGACTAATTTGCCTCTAAATGTCGAAATTACCATTTTACCTTTCACTTAACTAGACCCGTAACTTAACCTTCTGACGTCCGATGACAGCATGCCGCCTGTCGTTGTACTCAAGACATCGAGACCTTCCTAACGGTCCTTGAATTACGTGAAGAATACTTGTCGTAGAAAAAGTCAACAAATTCCCCCTTTTTAACCAATTTACGAAAATGCCCTCGATCTTCCGAACATCATAACTTCCTCCTCGGATGTCGGAATCAGACGTGCCACCTATCTACGGACTCGTGACGTCCCGAACTACGTCACGGTCATCGGTCAAAGTCAATTTGACTGCCCGAACTAAAAGTCAATAGTTTTGCCCATTATAGGGGCAAAATTGTCATTTTGCACCGTCCGACCAAAAGTATCCAACTAATCATCGATTATCTTCACTAATCCGTCAATAACCACTAATCTAATCCCGAATTTCGGGACGGGTCGTTACATTTGAGCCGAGAGATCTGATGGCCAAGGGCTGAGGATCATTAAGTAGATCGAGTCGATACGAATCTGTAGATAGGCGGCACGTCGAAATTGGACGTTCGACGGAAAAGTTAAGGTTCACAGAAGTTCAGAGTAACTATTTACGGCGGCACATTTTACGAGGCAAGTGGACCTTTGTCCTTTAGTGTGGGGCCCAGATATTTTTTTACTGGCCATGGGATGAGTGACAAGTGTCACTCATCCATTGCCCATTGTGATTGCATACATGCATTCCCCTTTGTCTGTTCACCCAAACATGCCTGAAACCTTTCCCCCCATCCCCCCAAACTGTGATTCCCACACGACCACACCACCATAACCCCCTGTATTTCGATCATGGGGGAGGGGACTGAAAGAGAGAGACTGAGGCGGTTGATGAGCTGAGGACGGCGAGGAGGCGACTGAGCCGTCGTGCACGGTGGAGAGGAGGTAAGAACTCGGTTTTGATTTTTAAATTAAATATTAGGATTAGAATGTTATGGATGGTTTTGGGTGTTTGGGAGATGGTTATTGAGTTTGTCGGAAGGTTTAGAAGGTAGTTTTCACAGTGGTTAACGGTTGAACATCGAGGGGGATGATCGGAAAAATTAGAACCGTGAAGGGAGTTTTGTACGGATAGGTTTTAGGTCGATTTTCAAGGGTTTAGGGACATAGATAGATAGAAAACTTTGAGATAGGAAGATTGGAATCAAAATGGAAGAAAAAGGACAAAAATTGACCGAGTTATGGGGCTGGACCAGTCACGCCAGTCCAGGCGGACCGGATTACCGTGCTGAACTGGACCAGCCGATCGGCTGGAGGTAGTAGATGAACAGTCGCTTGCACGTGGCTCCCACGCTCAGGGACTTCAGGCGGCGCGTGGGCCAACGTTTGGGGCTGGTTTCAATATGTGAAATCATCTATTCGATGTAACAAACATTTTGG
Organism: Prinsepia uniflora; assembly: GCA_032719365.1. Classification (NCBI taxonomy): domain Eukaryota; kingdom Viridiplantae; phylum Streptophyta; class Magnoliopsida; order Rosales; family Rosaceae; genus Prinsepia; species Prinsepia uniflora. The sequence goes on from CM064862.1 coordinate 65,853,716, forward strand.
GACTGGTTTCGAGTCGATCAGACATTGTTTCGATATAGTTCGGGATGTCTGAAGGTTTAAGATCGACTTTAAAAATAGGTAAAAATTAGGGGCTTTAATGAGGGTTATTTAAGTAGTTAGTAACCCTCTATTACAATTTGGACAGTTTCGGGAGACCCGGTGACGGCGATTAGCCCGGGAAAAGCTTATGGCGCGCATCCAGAGGCGCAGCTTCAGATGGTCTGTGAGTGGACTTGTTTTATGAATTCGATGCATGTATAAATGTTTATAAATGTTTTAAATACATGTTTTATGATTCCATTAGTGGATGTGTTTGTAGTAGCTTAGGATTGACATAATTGCACGCTTTTCGAGGTTTTCGATTTTATGTCGTGGTTATGCGTACCGTGTTTTCAATGATGGTTTGATGAACTAGTTTTGGATTTAGAAACATGAAATCGGGTATGAGACCCATTTGATTTACGAACCCTCGGACTTGGAGTCCATTTGATTTCAGGAGAATTCGGGTTGTACGCCCATTTGAGTTATACGATCGGGCCGAGAGCCCCGTTGGTTTACAAATTTGGGCTTGAGGCCCAGTTGATTCTAGTATCGGGCTGGCTTAAGGCCCAGTTAAGTGTGAAATCGGGCTTGAGGCCCCGTTAGTTTTGATATTGGGCTAGAGGCCTAGTTGATTTTGAAATCTGGCTCGAAGCCTCGTTGACTGTAGTATTGGGCTTGAGGCCCTGTTGGTTGTGAAATCGAGCTTGAGGCTCCGTTGATTTATGGTATCGGGCTTGAGGCCCTGTTGATCGTGAAATCGGGCTTGAGGCCCCGTTGGATTGTGAAATCAGGCTTAAGTCCCAGTTTGGTTTATGAAATGAGAATTCGGGCTTGAGACCCTATTAAACTGTGGATTTAGGCCGAGGCCTGCGAAAGTGGATTTGAATCGGATTTGAGGAATCCCTTTGACATTCGGGTATGAGACCCAGTTGAATTGAGATTTTAAAGAAAGTATTTTAAAAATGTATATACCCTCCGACATGAGTTGATTGGTCTCCTCTAGCCGTCGACCTGAAGAGTCACGATCCACTACCTAGAATGAGTAATCCCCATAAGGAGCACATTCCAGGAGTGGGAGTTATGATATGTATATACCCTCCGACATGAGTTGATTGGTCTCCTCTAGCCGTCGACCTGAAGAGTCACGATCCACTACCTAGAATGAGTAATCCCCATAAGGAGCACATTCCAGGAGTGGGAGTTATGATATGCCAAACGTCGTAGATCCTGGATGTTCGACAGAGCCTCCCATATGTGGAATTACTGGGGGTCGACTTAGTGTGAGACCCCGAGTAGTATGCATACTTTATAGATATAAATGAGGACAGATATCAGGGATTTGTTCCCTAGGGGATGTGTGCTCCAAGTTGGCATCTGAGATGCTGAGGATAGGACATATGTATGTATATACGTTTGAGCTTTTACGGAAAAGTGGTTTGGGGCAGAGACCCCGTGTTCTATGTTTTGGATATGGTTTTGGGTTGAGACCCACGTATATTGATTTGGGCTGAGTCCCTACGGAAACTGGTTTTGGACTGAGTTCCCATATACTTGATTTATGGTTTTGGGCCAAGGCCCTAATAGTTTTGTGAATGTTTTGATGAACGATTTTCGAGTGCATGTATGTTTTTAGTGAAGGGCATAAATGTTGTTTTATGAAATGTTTTTATTAAAAAATGTTTGTTTTGTCCACTCACAACTTTTGATGTTTTGAATGCCCTTCAGATTGATCGCGGATGTGGGCTGTAGCAGAGACCGAGACATCACACTCCTCCTCCAGATCCTGGCGCTCTCTGATAGTCCCGGTTGGGCTAAGGACAGAATTATATCCGGTCTAACACTCCGCGTCAGATGGGAGCAGACATGTCCTACGTTAATCTTAAGGGATTTGGGGCGTGTCCTGTTAAGTGGTATCAGAGCGTGTTTTGCTCTCAGAGTGACGCGCAGGTCGAGGATATGATGTCTCTACAGTGGTAACAGCCCATCATCAACCTGATAGTTAGGGTAATAGGATGAGGATTCGGTGGAATTGAGCCCTGGTTAGGTTACTTTTGGCCCGAGGTACGATGGTTTAGGGTTCGATTGGCATAGAGTCTCGCGTTTTCTGAGAGAGTAGATCCCGAGTAGGACCGATTGGCATAGGATCTAGTGGACCTGTAGACACCGTATGATGACCTAAGAGTCATGATCGTCGAGCGGTCATGTTAAAAATGGAATGGCACAAAGTGAAACCAGTGGAGGTCGGATGTTAGGGTCGTCCACGATAGAACTCTAAGGGTCGGAGATTGTGCTACTAGGAGTAGTCAGGCGCGCGATGACCTTAGTTGAGACTGTTTGGAATAGGAACGCTTGATCTTGTTAGACGTGAGTTGACATGTTTTGGTAGTGCCCCAACCACGAGCTCTGCCAACTCCTCTCCCACTTGTCGTATCTGAAATCGAGGTTGTACTTGGACCCTGCTCAGTAGTGCCCCAACCTGTACCACTACCACTGGCCAAACGTAGGCAGTCCCTCTTGAAGTGGTCCAACTCCTTACAATAAAAGCAAACAAGAGTATTGCCCTGGTTGGGCCCACTACTCTGTCAGCCAGTGGATCTTACTGATGCCTCACTAAACTGTGGAGTCGCTAGAGGCCGAAACCCAAATCTCTGTGAACCCCTCCCACTGCTAAAACTCGAGCGAGCACCACTAAAAGATCCAGGACTGAAACTACCTCTCTTCGGAGTCCTCTGGCTCATATGTCCCTGGTATTGTCGCTCACAGCACCGACCAAAGCCCTGGTGTTGCTATCGTACTAGCAAACTCGTCTCAACGCGAACAGCAGCATCCGACAATTCTCTCAGTGTGCCATAAGATACCACAGTCACAGCAGCCCGTATCTCGCTCCTTAATCCATACTCAAAGCGTCGACATTTATCTTCCTCAGTCGCCATATACAATGGAGCAAAAGTGGATAAGGTCAAAAACTTCTGCTCATAGTCAGCCACCGACATGCTCCCCTGTTGTAGTTGTAAGAACTCAACCTCCTTAGCGTTGCGGAAAGAACGGGGATAAAATTGAGCCAAAAAAGCGGTCTTGAAAACCTTCCTAAGTTAGGGTGAGGGCGTTCAAGCCAGTCATCTGTAATCCACGCCACCATCTATAAGCATTGCTACTCAGCATAAACGTGGCTAACGGAACCATATCCTCCGGAGGGCACTGCATAATGTCGAAGATCCGCTCAAAATGAGTAATCCATTCATAGGCCTCGTCTGGGTCAGTATGGCCAGTAAACCCAATGGCCCCCAATCGTTGAGCTCTCTCCACTTCCGGACCTCCAATCTCATCACTAGGCTGTGCACGGGGCTCATGTCTCGGAGGCATATTGTGATGTTTCTACAAGAGAAACATATCAGTATAGCAACACATGCACACCAATGTGCAAGACTCAGACCGCAACCTAATGCTCTGATACCAATTTGACAAGACCCATCCTAATTATCCCTCGATAGTCGTGATGGATCTTACTCCCGTCTGAAAATAACTCTAAAGTTCCAAAAGTAACCAAACATATATACATAAAAACCACACGAATACACGCCAAACATTGTCAGACAAGGGATAGTTAAGTTTTACAAGACCGTTGACATCAAAAGTTCGACTAGTCAACGACATTACAGAGCATAGGTAATATTACAAGTAGAGATCAAACTCCTACTAGATACGGTGTCCAAGTGCGCAACGATCTACTTAATCTTTTGCCTCGTTTCTAGCCCCTGTACCTGTGCACTGGTATGGAGGGTAAATAAAACATCAAAGGTATGAGTGGACAAAACAAACTTTTATAAATACATTTACCGAAAAACTCAATCATACCCTCCAGTTTTCACAAACATGCATGCCTATCACAAATCATGAGTAAAATACCAATTTTTTATAAATAAATAATCTTGATAAAACCATGGGACTTATTTCCATATTCAATCTCATTAGTCACGTTTATCCATGCTACGTGTGCAAATCAAATAGGCTCAAGGACCGCTCAAAATCCGAGCATCCGTCGCTGTGAAAACCTCACCAGCCGACAATCCAGATCATCGTGAACACATCACTTACCGATCTACATATAATCCAGCACCTCTGGTCTGAGTCGAGCCTCCCTCGGCTGAACGACAACAGACCGTGCTACATGACTTCTTCGGGATAAACACTTCCCTCCCGAAGGCGAGCGTTATCTCCAGGGTGCACTCCGGGGAAACACAAAAAAAAACATATTTCCATCCGAAAGCCCTAAATATCCGCAACACATCACCATTTTGAAAACCAGTGAAAAACAGTTGCATTGAAAACCAAATCATTTATTAACACAAGGTCTCAGCCCTAAAATATAGTTTCCTCAAATCCGGAAAACCAGAAGTCCTGATTTATGTTATAGATCCGAAAATCATCAATATCATTATGTAATCACATGGAAATACAAATCCAATCAAAATCACAATTCCATTGGGTTTCAAGCCCAAAATATCATTTTCACGCAAATCCGTGCAACCGTAAACCGAATTACCATTTTCACGTAAAATCATAAAATATGTCCGGAAAACATCAAATCAATTCCCGACTCATAACCCGAGTCAAAACAACATTTTCAATCTCGGGCTTACGCCCAAAACATCAATTTCACAATTTCTCGAAAATCGTGCCAAAAATAATATAATAATCCAGAAAATCGAGAAATCACCGGATTGAAATATAAATCAAGCAAAATCATATAAAATCATATAATAAAGCAATTAAATCATATATGCATGCATCACGGTTAGAAAACAAAGTCCACTCACACACACAGTCCAGATTGTTCAGCTTCAAGCTATTCGCTCTCTTCTGATATCCCTAGAAGATTCCCGTCTGTCAAACAATGTAATTTAAGATTACTAGACTATTGTATAGTCCCATATATGAATTCCCTAATCATCGGAATTTAATAAGATTATTTAAACATAAACTATACGCTTCGGGTACTCAAAACTACTCCGAATCCATATATGATTGACCCGAAACCAACGCTAATAGGTTTGTATCATCGAGAACATCAAAAAACATGTTGACCACTTTCCCAGAAACTCCCCCACGTGCCCTCACACGCCGCCGCAAGCGGCTGCGCGTGAAAGCCATGCGCCTAGCACAGTACTGCTACAGTGCGTCTTCTTCACCCAAATCCCTGATAAACGGGTTGAAAACCCCCGACATAACCCAAATCGTTCTCCCTCAATTCGTCCTCAATTCTTTCCATTCCTTCACTTGATCCCTTCTAATCTATCTTAATTCAAGTTCTGTAACCTTAATTACTTCAATTATGGTCTTAATCCTCACATCCCATGATCAACCTTCGAATGGGTTTCCTTTCTGGGTTCACCCATTTCGTCTTAGTTTTTCAAATTAATTGACACCAGAAGCATCGTGAGAGTGTAATAAACAGTTTTACATAATCAATTTCATAATTCCTTACCTCTAGCTAGTCGAACTCAAACTCGATTTTGAGCAGCAGTTGGAGCTTCTGTTCTTGCTCTTCGTTTTTGTTGTGGATTCTTTCGAAATGATCTCAGGAAGCTTATTCAAACCTCAATTTTGATCCTCCAAGCTCACAATTTCGAATTCGAATTCACACCATTTTTTCCAAATTTTCGACTCTGAATTTTTCCAGTAGCCTCTCTGTCCCTCGAGTTCTTCTCTCAACTCGGTCTCCTCAATCTCTCATTCACTCAATTGAAGCAGAATCAGTGTTTATTACTGATTGAATGGACAAAAGCATGTCTTTTCCCTAATTAAGGGATTAATGTCCCTAATCATCATTATGTTTCCATGTTATTTGGGGCAAAGGAGAAGACAAAGTGACAGGTGTCACTGTCTGATAGTATGAGGCACCATCCACCGTTCGTTTGTCAAAAAACCGTTTTGCCATTCGCTCGGAAAATTACCATTTTGCCCCTGGACTTCGTAGATCTGTAACTTTTACGTTCGTGTTCCGTTTTCGACATGCCGCCTGTCTACAGACTCACCGTCTCGAGATCTACACAATAGTCCTCACAAAAGTATGAAAAAGTATCCCACATAAAAAGTTAACCTTAGCCACTCCCTTTTCAGGGGTAAAAACGTCATTTACATATTATTTTATAATTTTTACATAATTTGAATTTCCAGGGCGTTACATGTGTGGCATGGTAGGATGTGATTGCGCATGTAGCACTTGTGCTGTGTTTGACACGGAGTATAGCTAAGTCCTTGTGGAGACCAACGGCTCCCAACCGTAGCATTACGAGGGGACGAGATCCTCTGCTTGTGATTGCTGGTTGTTTAGAAACCAGTATCGGGGTACGACATCTTTTGGAGTCAAGAGCGATGGATCACAAGAGATGGACGTGTTGCAGGGAGCAGCCAGGTTCGCGATAGCCCTAGTTGGTGAGTGATCAAACGAGTGACTAGGATATTGGTACTTGTGGATCAGATTCCGAGGTGGACCGATTGGCAGAGATTGTGTGTTGAGCGGTTGGTTCCAGCGGTGAATTGATCGTATAGGTTCGGAGTCTCGGTGGTAATGTGTGTGGGTTGTGTCTACATGAGCTCACGGTAGGCACCACCGTCGAGGCTGGATGTGTTGGTGGTTGTTGAGATTCGAGGGACGTTCGTGAAACGTTCCTTTTCTCATTTAGATGGTCAGAATGGTCGTACCCAGAGTCGTGGGGTACGAGAGAGGTAGAGCCCCTCCAACCTGAGCAGAGATAAGTGGCAATTTCTTGGTACAATCAGGGTTTTCGAATTGGTTTGATTCGCACTCCGCGTGGCGGTGATACGATGGCAATAATGAGGAGAGGCAACGAGCCACGAACTGAGAGTATCTCAGTCGTGATGTGTTCATAGTCAGTTTATACCACTACACAACAAGGAGGATTCGTCGGTTAGTGTACATTCTTAGGGATTATGTCGTGATGACAGGTACGATGGAGATAAGCTAGGTGGAACCCAACAATGGTTGAATTGGACGAGGATTCTGCCTCAATGGTGATTGAGATGACTGAGCGTTGAGTAGAAAACTTGGATAAATGGACGAAAGAGTACTATCGTAAGAATTAGTAACCAGTTGGTCAGGTATGGTGTTAGGCAGAGCTTTGATTGCGGATCACAGAAAGAACCTGTTGTGACTCCTCAGTCGAGCGGTACATAAGATTAGGATGAATTGACATCCTTTTCGATGTGCATATACGGTCACAGATGGATAGGCGAGTTAGATTACTTACCGACATATGGATGATGTCCGAGTGAGTTGAGGGCGTGGTTTGTTACTGAGTTGGAAGACGTGCAACCGAGTTGATAGACGTGCAACCGAGTTGATAGACGTGCCCTATAGGGGTAACCATGTGAGTTCGATGTTCACTGAGTGGGACAAAGAAGATCCCGAGTGGCTCAGTGTGAGGTACGGGGTATACTTGATTTGGTGGGCTGCGGTTGACCATACCCCCTGAGTTGAGGACTTGGCACTAGTTTTCCTATGAGACGTGAATACTTGTGTAGAGTGTAAGCTCAGTAATCGGAAAAGGAGCATGTTTCTAACGTGATCAAAACTTTGGGATCGAGAGGGGTTATGATTGAGACGAAGAGGAAGATACTTGATTCCGAATTTAGTTGGAGATGGGTATTCCTATGTGATAGTTAAAGGGTTCAGGAGGGTGTAAGAACCGAACAACTAGACTACGAGTCAATTTTGATTGACTGAAAAAGCTGAAAGTACTTAGCGTCACCAGATGTGACGAGTGAGTGTCTGAGGTAGCGAACCCATGTTGGTCTTACCGATCATCTTACGTCGACGGAGGAAGCTAATAGTGGATCCTAGGTGGATCAAGTAGTGTGGTGACTATCTAGTCGATCGAGTTGACTGAGATGATTGTGGCGATCGTGAGTTGTAGACCGAGGTCTGGTCGTCATTAAAGTGAATTACCTTGCTGATCATGCTAAGTTAGGGGCGGAGGAGAACTGTATCGTGAGACAGGTAAGGAATCCCTTAGCATAGTCAGTGAGAAGACAAGATAGAAGTTGGTTTCAGGAGTGTATGATCTGTCTTGGGTATGAGAGCAGAGAGTGTGCTGGATTAAGGTGCGCCTAGTGACGGAGGATTAAGGTCTGAGTCATGGTTGGAGAGCGGATAGTAGTGCGTGATTGGACGTTACTAGAGTGCAGGACTAGAGCAGGCCGAGTAGTGCCTTGATGATTGATGTGATGGGGGTGCACTGGTGTGTTATGCACGTTGGACGATGGGATTGACTATGGTCAATCAGTATGTTGGGTTGAGAGTGTCCCGAGAGTATGAGTGTGTTGTAGGTTGGATGGAGATGAGTGGCGATCAGATTAGATCCGATAGTGACAGTTTGGGACTCGAGTGAATCAAGATTTCAGCCTCGGTTTCTAAGTGACACGAGGTATGATGTGAGGACTCGAGAATGAATTGAGATCAAAGTGGTGCAGCGAAAGCGCAGTGGAGCCGGGAATTTCCGACTAGTTACGATGGTTGTGACGCATCGTCGTAATGGAGTTATGCCCTTGAACGGGGTGAAAAGTTGACTTCTGACCCGGGATGTCCGATGGCTGAGGGCTGAGGACCGTTACGTAGATCAAATTGATATGAATCCGTAGACAAGCGGCATGTTAAAATCGGACATTCGACAGAAAAGTTACGGTTCACGGAAGTTCCGAGATATTTACGGCGACACGTTTTATGAGGCAAGTGGACCTTTTCCCTTTAGTGTGGGGCCCAGATATTTTTGTGTTGGCCAAGGGATGAGTGACAAGTGTCACCCATGCATTTCCCATTGTGATTGCATACATGCATTCCCCTTTGTATGTTCACCCAAACAAGCCCGAAACCTTCCCCCTTTCCCTCCCCCCCCCCCCCCCCCCCAAACCGTGATTCCACACGACCACACCACCATAACCCCCTGTATTTCGATCATTGGGGGGAGTGAAAGAGAGAGATTGAGGCGGCTGATGAGCTGAGGACGACGAGGAGGCGGCTGATCCGTCGTGCACAGTGAAGAGAAGGTAAGAACTCGATTTTGAGTTTTAAATTCAATATTTGGATTAGGACGTTATGGATGGTTTTGGGTAATTGAGAGATGGTTATTGAGTTTGTAGGAAGTTTTAGAGGGTAGTTTGAAACGGTGGTTGACAGTTGAACATCGAGGGGGGGGGGGGGGGGGGGGGGGGTTGATCGGAAAAATTGGAACCGTGCAGGGAGTTTTGGACGGATAGGTTTTAGGTTTATTTTCTTCGGTTTAGGGACATAGATAGATAGGCAACTTTGAAATAGTAATATTGGAATCAAAATGGAAGAAAAATGACGAAAATTGACCGAGTTATAGGGCTGGACCAGTCACGCCGGTCCAGGCGGACCAGATTACAGTGCAAAACTGGACTGGCCGGTCGGCTGGAGGTAGGAGAGGAATAGTCGCCAGCGCGTAACTCCCACGCGCAGGGACTTCAGACGGCGCATGCGGGTATGTGGGACATCATTTGGGGGTGATTCCAACATGTGAAATCATCTATTCGATGTAACAAACATTTTGATACTAGTTTCGAGTCGATCGGACACAGTTTCGATATAGTTCGGGATGTCCGAAAGTTTAGGATCGACATTAAAAATAGTTAAAAATTCGGAAAAATTACGGGGCTTTAATGAGGGGTTATTTAAGTAGTTAGTAACCCTATATTACTATTTGGACAAGTTCGGGAGCCCCAGTGATGGTGATTGGCCCGGGAGAGGCTTATGGCGCGCGTATCGAGGCGTGACTTCGGACGGTCTGAGAGTGGACTTGTTTTTTGAATTCGATGCATGTATAAATGTTTATAAATGTTTTAAATACATGTTTTGTGATGCCATTAGTGTATTTGTTTGTAGTAGCTTAGGATTGACATAAATGCACGCTTTTCGAGGTTTTCGGTTTTATGTCGTGCCTATGCGTACTGTGTTTTCAATGATGGTTTGATGAACTGGTTTTGGATTTAGAAAAATAGAATCGGGAATGAGACCCATTTAATTTATGAACCCTGGGACTTGGAGTCCATTTGATTTCAGGAGAATTCGGGTTGGAGGCCCATTTGAGTTATACGATCAGGCCGAGGGCCCGTTGGTTTACGAATTCGGGCTTGAGGCTCAGTTGATTATAGTATGGGGTGGCTTAACGCCCAGTTAAGTGTGAAATTGGGCTTGAGGCCCCGTTAGTTTTGATATCGGGCTAGAGGCCCAGTTGATTTTGAAATCGGGCTCGAGGCCCCGTTGACTGTAATATCGGGCTTGAGGCCTTGTTGGTTGTGAAATCGGGCTTGAGGCCTCGTTGATTTATGGTATTGGGCTTGAGGCCCCGTTGGATTGTGAAATCAGGCTTAAGTCCCAGTTTGGTTTATGAAATGAGAATTCGGGCTTGAGACCCTATTAAACTGTGGATTTAGGCCGAGGCCTGTGAAAGTGGATTTGAATTGAATTCGATGAATCCCGTTGAGATTCGGGTATGAGACCCAGTTGAATTGAGATTTGAAAGAAAGTATTTTAAAAATGTATATACCCTCAGACATGAGGTTATTGGTCTCCTGCAGCCGTCGATCTGGTGAGTCACGATCCACTACCCGGAATCAGTAATCCCCATAGGGAGCACATTTTAGGAGTGGGAGTTATGATATGATCTCGGACTGGGTCCAGAGACAGCCATCCAGACGTCGTATACCTTGTATGTTGGAAAGAGCCTCCCATATGTGGAATTCCTGGGGGTCGACTCGGAGTGAGACCCCGAGTAGTATGCATACTTATAGATATAAATCGTGACAGATATCAGGGATTTGTTCCCTAGGAGATGTGTGCCCCGAGTTGGCATCTGAGATGCCGAGGATGGGATATATGTATGTATATACGTGTGAGGTTTTACGGAAAAGTGGTTTGGGGCGGAGACCCCGTGTTCTATGTTTTGGATATGGTTTTGGGCTGAGACCCACGTATATTGATTTGGGGTGAGTCCCTACGGAAACTGGTTTTGGGCTGAGTTCCCATGTACTTGATTTACGGTTTTGGGCCAAGGCCCTAATGGTTTTGTGAATGTTTTTATGAACGGTTTTCGAATGCATGCATGTTTTTAGTGAAGAGCATAAATGTCGTTTTATGAAATGTTTTTATTAAAAATCTTTGTTTTGTCCACTCACAACTTTTGATATTTTGAATGTCCTTCAGGTTGATCGCGGATGCGGGCTGTAGTAGAAACCGAGACATCACACTCCTCCTCCGGACCCTGGCGCTCTTTGGTAGTTCCGGTTGGGCTAAGGACGGAATTATCTCTAATCTGACACTTCGTGTCAGACGGGAGCAGGCACGTCCCACGTTAATCCCGGGGAATTGGGGACGGGTCCTGTCATATTGTCTTTTCCAAATTTGTCTGTGTTCCCAACTTCTCAAAGACCTAGCCAAGGGAAATGTTGATGCAATAGTAGCGTAGCGTACGTACAACTTGGATGTCACATGATTCTTTATTACAAAATTGTCTACAATTATATATATATATATATTACATAATAAAAAATCTTGAGAATTTGGTTCCATAATAAAAACTAACAATTTGATTAGAGTCAATACACCAAATATTATTACATTATAGCCGTTAATCAATTTTATAGTTAGCTCCTTTTTCAAAGATCATCCTTAAAAATATTCCTTAAAATTGATAATTATTTAATTATCTAACATTACAACCAAATACGTAGATGAACACAATTTTCCGAATAATACAAAGTGAACAGTCAGATTATATAAGTCTAATCGAGTAGTGGATCGTTGTTATGAAAACAACCATTTGGTCTTAAGCGCTCCACATTACAATATACCAAAATAAACTAATAATTAAAAATATTAGAATTGAAGCTTGACTTGAAATTTTGAAGCATCTAATTAAATTAAATAGTGGAAGAATTGAAACCGAAATAATCCAAATTTGACACGATTTATCTAATTTAATTTCGCCAAAAATTGGTTTGTTTTGATTCAATTTAATTACTTTGTTCTATTTTTAGTTTTACACAGCAACCTAAGTTGAAGGGCCTCTCAAATCTTTAGACTACTGAGAAGATAAAGATACTTCCATATACCTAAATACTTTCACAATATAATATGTGGATAATATACCCTTTAAAAAATGTTGTCGTACAATCATATTAAATAACATGGATTAAGAACACTGCGTGACATATATTCTAGGTACATCTAGGTACGTATAAGTATTTCTCCATTTTCAAAGATGGAGAAAGAATAGCCCTGGACATTGGACCAGGCCAGGTAAGCCTGGCGTAATTTTTTTGGTCTTGGGCAGAGCCGGGTAGGATTTGTGTAATAATTTGAAAAGTACCAAGCTGGGGCCGGTTGTGTTTAGTCACATATATAAAAGTCTAAAAACTTTATCAGGTCGAATTTTTATCGGATTTCACAGGTTGGGGCTTAATAAGCCCACTTAGATCGGGCTCAATTGGGCTTTTAGAAATGATTAATTCCACTAATTTTGGAGTTGGAAAAATATATGAAAAAAATAACATTAAAAAAAAAAGACACTCAAGGATACAAAAATATGGCTTCATTAGAACTTTATGTTAAAAACCCTTTAGAGAAAAAATCAGGTAAGGAAAAAAAGTACAGCAAGCACCCTTCAAGATTAAAATTATACTACCTCTTAGTTTAATGACCATATTACATATTTGTTGGTTAAAAGAATATATTACAACTTTATCCTCAAATTGAGTTACTTTCGCTCTCAGCCTCATCATCACTAGCATCCATCCAATCTAGTCTTGATGCTTTGACATTTATTACTTCTTCTGCCCGTTTATCTTGTAGAAGAACAACGTGCATTTTTTAACCAACTAGCATCCATTCCTTCAAGAAAAATAATGCTTCTATTATACTTGTATTCAAACTTGCCCTTTTTTCAGACACAATTCTACCACTTGCACTAATATATGATTATGAAGTTAGAATAGAAGCTGGAACCGTTAGCACATCATGAGCAATAATAGAGAGAATATGATACAATAGTTGATTTGATTTTCACTAACTCAAAAAACTAAAATTATTGTCATCATCAACCTCAATTTTTGGTAAATCAAGATGGAATTGTAAATCTGATCTCATGGTAGAACTAGAATGTGAAACCTTAATTAGCTATTTCCAAACTTTATATAGAGAAATTTTGAATAATAGGAAGAGCTATTGAACTGAGATCTTCATTGTAAGAGTTAGAAATTAGATTCACAGATGACACAATATGGCTCTCACTAATCACAACCCTCATCTTGTAAATATCATATAATTGAAATAATAACTTCTTAATTTTTTGATTCTTTGACCAACAATACATTCATCAATACACATTAACTTTAACCATTCTTCAATTCCAAACAACTTAAACCTGAATAGTTAGCAAAGCAGAAAATTGTAGGAAAATTAGACTAATATTTATCAAAACTTATAATAGGACACAAAGTAGGATGATAAACAAACCAAATTTATTATATACAACAAATTTTTAATGAATATCTACTAAAACATGTAATAGGACACAAATTAGGGTGCTAAACACCAGAAAATATCCTTGTTGAAGAATAAAAAATATAAAAAAACCTACTAAACTCAACAACTATCCAATCATTTTCAATGTGGACAACCAAGTTGGAAGAACTTGTTTCGTTAACCTTATGTATATGTCTATTCAAAGTGCCTTTATATTGTAAAGCTACTTGCAGAAGCTCATAGGTAGAATTCCACCTATGAGGAATATCCTTTTCAATGTTGTTTTTTGGCATACTTAAGTCCTTACACCATGCTACTCACATTTCATGCATTTTATTATAACTATTCATACTACACACAACATCAGCAATTTGATTAATAGATGGGGACATAATTTGTAATCCATCTTGTACAATCAAATTTAAAATGTGACAAGAACAACAAACATGAAATAAATCTTTGAGCAAACCATCAATCATAAGAACATTAAGAAGTTCAAAAGCGGCTTTTTCATTATTTGATGTATTTTCTAATGAACAATTGAATATTTTTTTTATGAATGCGCCAAGATACCAATTCATACAAAATATAACAGCAAGTGATGATTCATTGTGTAGGTACTCAATCATTTTAAAACAGATTATTCTCTTATTCAAATATCAATCTTTATCAATAAAATGTGTTGTGAGAGGCATATAACCCATTTTTTTAACTTGATAACCAAACATCAGAAGTAAAACAAATTTTGGAATCAAGGTTTCCAAAATCAAGTTGCTAATCATTCTTATCTTTAGATTTTTTTTTCATCCCATCCCTTTTACAAGTAGAAGCTGAAATTTCTTTATATTGAGAACAAAATGCAAGTTGAAACATGCCCTTAAGACCATGAATTCAAACAATTGTAAATGGAAATTCTGCTCTAACAGTGAAGTCTACAAATTCTTTACAAGCAACAACAATATCATAAGCAAAAATTTTCAAACGTCCAACATAATACGCATTTAATAACATCTAGGTTAGCAGTAGCTTGTGCTGTAACGACCCGTCCTGAAATTTTGTGATTATCAAGATTTAATCGAGGATTAATCGAGACTAGAAGGTCAAGGTGAAATGACGATTTTGCCTCTAGAAGAAAAAATATTGACTTTTGACCCAGAAGGTCAATTGCGCGTGGACCGAGGTCCATTACGTAGATCGATGGATTACGAGTATGTAGACATGCATCACATTGAATTTGGCCGTCGTAAGGGAAAGTTACAGGTCTAGAAAGGTTTTATTTAGTTTTACGGTGGCACATTTTACGATGAGAGTTGAATTTGATTTGTTTATAGTGGGGCCCAAAATATCTCACTTGGACCAATGGATGTGTCACTCATTCCATTCGCCCATCATCCCACATTCAGGCACCATCTTTCTTCTTTGTTTCACCTACTCAAAACCCCATCCTTATTTCCTTCCCCATTTATTATGGTTTGAGAGAAACAAAGAGTGAGAGGATGTGAGGGTGAGTGGCTGAGAGATGGAGAGTGGCAGAGGAAGGCGGAGCCACGATGGCTGGCCGTGAAACCTAGGTAAACCGTGAAACTTTAAAGGTTAGATTTTCAAGTTTGGTTTTTGGGCTATGAAACCGTGTTCTGGGGCCAACGTCTTGTTCTACGAGGTATTGTGAGTGTGTAGAGGCCAAAATGAACGATGTTGGATGCTAGGAGGTGCTCTAGTGAAGCTCGAAGGATGACCCGTGAGGTTTCGAGTTTGGGCTCTAGGTTTTCGGGTATGGATATCGATTTTGAGCTCAAGGATTTGCTTCTGGGTAGCTTAGGATCATTTTGGTGAAAGAATGGTGAGTTTTGGTGGAGTTTTGAGGGAGAATGGACCGGGTTAACAAAACGGGTTGAACGTCCCGTTGCAGAGCTTTAGGTCAACCCGGCTAGAGGAAGACGATGATAACGTGGCAATTCATGTCATATTGTTAAGCCATGTGGCCAACAAGGTGGTGACACAAGGTAGGGTGTCAAGTCGAGTCAGCATCGACGTGGCAGTGCCACATCAGTGCTGTCAGAACACGTGGACCAGTGAGGTGATGCCACGTCGTAATATGTCAGAAGGTTGTCAGGATTGTGAAGCTGACATGTTAGGTGACGTGGAAAGTCCACGTTAGCACTATTAGACCACGTGGACTAGTCAGGTTGTCCCACGTGGCAACAAGTTAGAGTTGTCAGAGTGACGTGGCAGTACATGTGGTAATGATGACATCATTAGTGACGTCAGCATTACGTTATCATATGACACATGGCATGTGTAAGAGGGTGACAAGTGGAACCAGCCAGGGATTGCTACGTGGCAGGCTATCAGAGTTGTCAGTTGTTAGATGTCAGGATTATGTCAACAGCTGACATCAGCGTTGACATTCGTTGACCAAAATTTGACCAGCGTGTGTGGGCTCGTGGGCATGAATTTCAAGGTCAAATTGGTTTTGTTCAAGAGGTTTTGACGAATTGAATTTAATGGTGGTACTTTCAGGTCGATCGGAGATCGTTTGGTTAGTGTTTTGGAGCTTTTTCTCCTTGGGAAGTGTGTTTGGCACACGTTTACTGCACCGAGGTTTAGAGGGTGTTTACATTTGGACTTGTATAGATTAATAGTGACCCGCGGATGTGATTTGGACAGGCTCGGATGTTCTGAAGGCTTCGGATCAACTTACAGCTCGTGTTTTGAGCGCATAGGATGGACCGTGTGTGAGTGGACTTTGACTTATAAAATGATGCATGCATAAACGTTTTAAATGATCTAATGAACACGGTTTGAAATACAAGTTTGCATATTATGTTGAATAATGAATTGCATAAAGATTTATATATTGGCTTGATCATGGTTTGGAAATGAATGATTTTACGGATTTGCGTGAAAATGACATTTTGGGCTTGAGACACAATTTGATAACGATTTTGACTTAGATTATAGTCAAATGTGCATTTGAGCAGTGATTTGAATAATGAAATGATTTTGAGTATTGTGAAATGAGGACTGGACACCCTTTTTATGATGTTTGTGGAAATCATGTTTTGGGCTGAGACCATGTGTAAAACAACTGATTTGATTTTAGATACAACAGTTCTGAAAATATGTTTCAACTATTTTCAAAATGACCATTATCTATGATTATTGATGTGACTCTGGTAGGAATATGTTTCTCGGAGAGGGCGTCCGGTTATGAATGTGTTTCCTCAGAGAGGATCCTGTGATGTATTGCTCACCTCTGGGATGCGATGTGTTCACGAAGATGTGTTCACGGAGACGTGCCTCGGCTCAGAAGTGCTTATTATATATGTTGAATGTCGGCGGTAGATGTGGTCACTGCGACGTGCTCAGCCGTGAGCTGTCTTGGAGCTTGATTGCACGCGTTACTTGGATATTGTGACTGATGATGATATGATGGTATGAGATGTATGTGGGATATAAGAATGGGTCATGATTTTGATTTATTGCTTTGTGTCCAGAAGTTTTCACATGTATTGGTTTTACGATGAAAGCCTTTGTTTTCATATGTACTGTTTTACTTGAAATAAATTATTTAATTGATAAGCATGCATGCTATATAAAAAGAAGGGTTAAATGATGATTTCGGAACTTGATTTTCCCAATTGTTTATTTTTGTCCACTCACACTTTTTATTGGTTTTTGCACCCTCCAGGTTGATCGCGGATGCTGGCTGTAGTAGAGACCGAGACATCACATGAAGTTGCGTACTCTGGAAACCCCGAGCGGGTCACAGTAATATCGCTGGTCTGATACGTGGTGTGATACGGGAGCAGGTCATCCCACGTTAATTCTGAGGGATTAGAGATGTGTCATGTCAGCTTGGTATCAGAGCACTTAGTTGCTCTTGTGGTGTCGAGCACCTTCGGTGCACGTTAGTTTTGCTTCGGATGTGATGCCTCTATTATAACAGCCCCGTCATCAACAT
This sequence comes from Prinsepia uniflora, assembly GCA_032719365.1. Lineage (NCBI taxonomy): Eukaryota > Viridiplantae > Streptophyta > Magnoliopsida > Rosales > Rosaceae > Prinsepia > Prinsepia uniflora. Next base: position 65,871,283 of record CM064862.1, read on the forward strand.
GATAGTGAGGTTAAGGATAGGAAGGTTAAATGGGAAAGGACCTAGGATTGGTTCTATTAGGCATTAGATGTCGTGTTTTAGCGAGGTTGGATTCCAAGTAGGGTCAATTTTCGTGCGGACCCAGCGGCTGGAGCCGTGGAGTTACTTGTTTTTTGGATCCTAGTATGGTGACCTGTCGGCGTTGTGACCGATGGTCGGTCAGGATGGATGTGATGTTTGGAGCAGCTAGGGTCATTGATGACCTTTATTCAAGATGTGTACTTGCGGATCGGATCCCAGGGTGGCCGATTAGTGGATTATACGCTTTGAGCGGATTGTATGGATGTTGGGTTGCACTCATGAGGGCATGGTTCTATTAGTCTCGAGCGTATGGTTATGATATAAGTGTGCTTCTTGGATTGGTTTGTATAAGGTTAATGGCAGACAGTGCTATCTACGGTTTTGGATGATACTACTGAGAGTTGGGCGACGTTCGAGGAACTTTTCTAATGTTGTTTACACCTTAGTTTTATCGGGATACTGAGAGGTGAAGTTCTTGCATTCGGTGCAGAGGTATTTGATTGTTGCTCGGTATGAGCAGAGATTTCTGGATTTGGCTCGGTTAGCACTGGGTGCGACAACAATTGAGGCAGTGAGAATTTGTCAATTTGTGTCGGATCTTGGGAGAGAGACTCGATTTCTGGTGTGGCATCTCATTTGGAGATGAGTTTAATGGAATTCCAGCAGTGATTAGACGGTTTCGGTTGACGCCGAGTGCGTCTAGATGATGCATTTGCTAGAGAGCTTAGACGAGGAACGCTTCTAGCTTCTATTTGTTGAGTGGAAGTCATACGATTACACTGGTCGATGAGCGGGATAGAGAGGATCCCAAGTGGCTGAGTTAAGATTTCAGTATCCTCCTCGTTCAGTTGGTTTACTAGAGGCACGGGGTATGCCTGAATTGGTGACAGGTACCCTAGTTATCTTTGGATGGAATTCATGAGTGTTGATGGAGTTTCGACTCACACACTATTTTCTTGGGATCAACTTCCCATTGGGTTGGGACATATGAGCCAGTACTCCGACTAGTGCGGTGATGGAATCACCTATTGGATTTGCGTAGAAGGTATGACAAAAGGACTGATTGTATTTCCCTAGAGATTTACGATTTGGATGTGATCTTATGAATGGATTGGTGGACTACCCGTTACTACTCTATTGAGTGTTTGAGGAACCAGTGGTATTTGGTAGTCCCGAATGGTCACGGTTGGTATGTTAGTGGAACCAGAGGATACTTCCTATCGTAGTTACGGCTTGGAGGCCTCAGGCGTGATTCCGGAGGATTTATGGGGTTGTTACCTCAAGATGAGGTTCTGGGTACTCAATCCATTTCGTAACCACCTTGTTGGATGGTACCGACAGAGTAGAGAGAATTGAGGGTTCAGCTGTAAGATTTAGCGGAGTTGGGGTTTGTTTGACTTATGTTGTTCCCGTGGGGAGCCCCAAAGTCGTTTGTTCGAAAGGTGGATCGCACCTTGAGATTTTGGATTGACTACCAGCAGTTGAACGAGGAAATCATGCGGAACAAGTAATCCTTATCGTGGAAGTTCCTAGTGAACTATCTTTATCACCTCTGGAATTCATGGATGTATAAGCTTGTAAAAGTTGAATCGGCTGTGGGAAAAATTTTGAATGAGTTGAGGAGCGAAAGATGCTTGGTGTCACCTAACATTGATGAGTGTAGTTGGGATTATTTTCAACCAACCACAAAAATTGAGATTGGAGTCTCTCAAATTGGTTGAGTAGTATGGGAGTTTAGTAAAGAAATTCCTCGTGATTGCAGCCCGTTGATGCAATTGACTCAGGAGGGAGTCAAATTGATTTGGTTTGAGAGGATTGATGGAGGTAGATGACTATAGAGTTTTGTTGGGTAGTGTTCCATTGAGACCCATATTTCTGAATTAGAGGGTTACAACACATCTTCAGGATCCGACTCTTCACATCATCAGGATCCGACCCTTCGCATCATCAAGATCCGACCCTTTGCATCATCAGGATGAGGGTCGAGGTAGGTAATCTAAAGGACTTTTTAGGTAGGATTTGTACATCTCGGTAGGCGTAAGTCGGTTGAACTTTGGAGTTAATCAAGAAATTGGAATTGTTAGTGAACTGGTTGGATTGCCTCTGGAATTGGTCAGGTGACCACGAGAACTTAAAGAAGACCTTAAGTATTAGTGTACGATCTATCCAGAGCGGAGATCATACATACAAGTATCAATGTTGGATCATGAATGGCTACCATGCCAACCATATGTTAGTCTGATTGGATCCGAGATTGATGTTGTACGATAGACGGATAAGATCTGAGATGGACACGGTATGGTAATCAGACTGGATTCGATGTTGACGTTTCTTGGAGACAGTTGGACCAGATGCCGAGTACTGCGCTATAGAAGTGAGGGACTTTTAGAGGGTTCAGTTATTGTGCAAGCTCGGAGCTCGGTGCCATGGTTGACAAGAGGAACCCTAGTAAAACTGGTATGTAATTATCTCGGCTAGAACAAGTATTTGATGGAGTCCAGATACACTAATGATTGGTGAAATACCAGTTCGAGACTCGAGAGGAGTCAGGATCACAGCGTTGGTCGCTGAGTGATACGAGGTATTGTAAGAGGACTCTAGTGTGAGTTAGATGTGGATAAGGAACTTGGATGGGAAGAATGAAGCCGATGAGTTACCAGCTGGTCACGACGGTGCGTCGGGAGTGTGATTGACAGTTAGAGACCGTCTAGTGACAGAGGACTTATGATTGCTCAATGGTAGCAAAGATTTTAGACTTGGTTCAGAGTGCACCTGCTTGGATGACAGGTGAGATCAACGGACGTCGATGTCTCGAGCGAGACTTTAGATTTGAGCAGTAGAGATTCTAGTGACAATTGGATCACTCACTTGTCGGATGTGGTCACGGAGAATGTGCCGAGTTTTAGCATTGGATCGTAGTTAACGTCGAGTGATGTTTGATTTTGGTATGAGTACTGTGGACAGATGTTGGACTTGTACGTGGACACGTGGGAGCCTCGGGCTGGAGGCAGGATGGTTTTCGTAGCTGGATTGGGTCAATATGAATTTCGAGGACGAAATTCTTTAAGGAGGGTATATTATATCGACCTGATCCAAAATTTCATGATCATCGAGTTTTAATCAAGGACTAATCGAGACTAATTGAGATCAGTCGAGGTGAAATGACAATTTTGCCCTTGAAAAGGGAAAAATATTTATCTTTGACCTGGAAGGACAATTGCACGTGGATCGGGATCCATTAAGCAGATTGAGGGATTACGAATACGTAGACAAGCGGCACATCGAATTTAGGCATCGTACGGAAAAGTTACAGGTCTAGAAAGATTTTAGTCAGTTTTATAGTGGCACGTTTTATGATGCGAGTTGACTTTTGTTTGTTTTTAGTGGGTCCCAAAATTTCTCGCCTAGAGCAATGAATGAGTGACAAGTGTCACTCATCCCATTGGCCCATCATTCCACATTCATGCACCATCTTCCTTCTTTGTTTCATCTACTAGAAACCTCATCCCCATTTCCTTCCTCATTTTATTCTGCTTTGAGAGAAACAGAGAGTGAGAGGATGTGAGGGTGAGTGGTTGAGAGAGGGAGAGTGACGGAGGAAGACGGAGCCACGGTGACTAGCTGGGAAACCCAGGTAAACCGTGAAACTTTAAAGGTTGGATTTTCAAGTTTGGTTTTTGAGTTGTGAAGCCGTGTTCTTAGGCCAAGATCTTGTTCTACGAGGTGTTGCGACTGTGTAGAGGCCAAAATAGATGACATTGGATGTTGGGAGTTGCTCAAGTAAAGCTCGAAGAATGACACGTGAGGTTTCAAGTTTGGGCTCAAGGATTTGCTTCTGGGTAGGTTAGGATCATTTTGGTGAAAAATGGTGAGTTTGGGTGGAGTTTTGAGGGAGAACAGACTGGGTCAGCGAAACGGGTCGAACAACCCGTTCTAGAGCGTCGGGTGGACCCGACTGGAGGAAGACAACGATGACGTGGCAATCCACGTCATCTTGTCAGGCCACGTGGACAACCAGGTGGTGACACGTGGCAGGGTGTCAGGTCGAGTCAGCATTGACGTGGTAGTGCCAGATCAGCACTGTTAGACCACGTGGACCAATGCGGTGGTGCCACGTTGCAATATGTTAGACGGTTGTAAGGTTTTTCAGGCTGACATATTAGGTGATGTGACAAGTCCACGTCAGCACTGTCAGACCACGTGGACCAGTCAGGTGGTGCCACGTGACAATATGTCAGAGTTGTTAGAGTGACGTGGTAGTAATGACGTCATCATGGACGTTAGCATGTGACACGTGGCACATGTCAGAGGATGACATGTGGCACGTGTGAGAGGATGACACATGGCACGTGTTAGAGGGGATGACACGTGGCACTAGTAGGGAGTGCCACATGGCAGGATGTCAGAGCTATCAGTTATCATATGTCAAGGTGACGTCAACAGTCGACGTCAGTTAGGGCTGACGTTAGTAGTGATGTCAGCTAGGGTTGATGTCAGCAGTTGTCATCAGCGTTGACTTTCATTAACCAAAATTTGACCGACGCGTGTGGACGTGTGGGCATGTATTTCAAGTTCAAACCTGTCTTGTTCAAAATGTTTCGACAATCTGAATTTAATGGTGGTGGTTTCAGGTCGATTGGTGAAAGTTTGGTTAGTATTTTGGAGCTTTTCTCCTCGGGAAGTGTGCTCGAGACACATTTACTATACCGGGGTTTAGGGGGTGTTTACATTTAGGCTTGTATAGATTAATAGTGACTCTTGGATGTGATTTGGACAGGCCCAGATGTTCTGAAGGCTTCGGATCAGCTTACAGCTCGTGTTTTGAGCACTAGGAAAGACCGTGTGTGAGTGGACTTTGACTTATAAAATGATGCAAGCATAAACATTTTAAATGATCTAATGAGTATGGTTTGAAATACAAGTTTGCATATTATGTTGAATGATGAATTGCATAAAGATTTATATATTGGCTTGATCATGGTTCAGAAATGAATGATTTTACGGATTAGCGTAAAAATGACATTTTGGGCTTGAGACCTAGTTGGATAACGATTTTGACTTAGATTATAGTCAAATGTGCATTTGAACAGTGATTTGAATAATGAAATGATTTCGAGTATTGTGAAATGAGGACTGTACACCGTTTTTATGATGTTTGTGGAAACCATGTTTTGGGCTGAGACCTTGTGCATAACAACTGATTTGATTTGAGATATAACAGTTATGAAAATATGTTTCCACTGTTTTCCAAATGACCATTATCTGTGATTACTGATGTGAAAGGCTCGGAAAGGTGACGATGCACTACCCGTTGTCGAGCAGCCGTGGGAGGCTCGACTCAGAAGTGCTTATGATATATGTTGAATGTCGGTCGTAGATGTGTTCACAGTGACATGCTCAGGCATGATCTATTCTGGAGCTTGATTGCACGTGTTGCTTGGATATCGTGACTGATGATAATGATATGATGGTATGAGACAGATGTGGGGTATGAGAATGGGTCATGATTTTGATTTATTGCTTTGTGTCTTGAAGTTTTCACATGTGTTGGTTTTACGATGAAATCCTTTGTTTTCATATGTACTGTTTTACTTGAAATAAATGATTTAATTGATATGCATGCATGCTTTATAAAACGGAGGGTAAAATGATGATTTCGAAACTTGATTTTCCAACTGTTTATTTTTGTCCACTCACACTTTTTATTGGTTTTGGCACCCTTCAAGTTGATCGCGGATGTAGGCTGTAGTAGAGACCGAGGCATCACATGAAGCCGCGTACTGACGAAACCCCGAGGTCACGGTAATATCCCTATTCTGACACGTGGTGTCAGACAGGAGCAAGTCATCCCACGTTAATCCTGAGGGATTAGGGATGGGTCCTGTCATGTGCTTTCTTATGTCTTTCTATTTGATTTTTCAAATGACCAGTCTCGTGAGGAGTACCACCCAAAACTGCTTTACAAATATCACATGTAGTTTTAAATCCTGCGACATTGTTTTCACCTACTGGTTCACCATTTTTCATAAGACGCGACCTCTCATACAAAAATATTACTAGTTAATTTATGATCAACATGTGCAGTTTGAGAATTAGAAAAAAACATTTAAAAGTGCATTCATACTTATTTGAGTTGTATTATCCTGTATAAAAATGAAATAAGGCAGATATTACCTTAGCAAATTTAAAAGATCGGAAAATAATTATCTTGATCACTTGAGCACAATATTAAACCAATAACCTTAAACCTTTTATTTATGTGAGTTCTTATTCCTTGCAGATAAACACATAATTTTAATTAGAAAACAAAGCTATTGTGACAGAACAAGAAGCCCGCCTCAATAAATACAAAAACAATAATAATAATTTTACAAGTAGTGGAAGGAATTTCACCAAATTAAGCCTACTTCTTTATATATGCATCTAAATGTGCTAAAGAGCCAATGTGTTTCATAATAAGCACAATGAATAACATACATGGGTTAAATTTCAGATATGCAAGATGAATCCAAACACTTGTATCATCTCAACCATCTTATCAAGTCAATTCCTTCACAAAATTTATGCTGTCAAATAATTGCAGCAATTAGAAATACAAATGAGTAAAATCTACCCGTAAAATTATGCAAGAAAAGTATTGTACTTGTAAAATGTAAAGTGACAAAAGTTTAAGATTTGCATTATTGACTCCACCTCACAACCCAAAATTCAAAGTCATCAAAGTTCATTATCTATGCCATTAATGGATTACCAATAAGATAAAACAAAAACATAAATTTTATAAGAGACCAAGTTTTGCAGACCAGTTGAAAATATACAGTAAATAACCCACATCCTCATAGCTTGATCAATTAAAAATAATCACCTACCACTAACATTTATAATATCAAAACCCCAACATATCAAACAACTTATAATTTCTGCAAGAAATGAACATGAAAAAAGATAGATGAAAAATACCAGAGGTTGATCAAACTCAATGAGAGATAGAGGGGGAGAAAGAAAGATAGATGAAAAATACCAGAGGTTGATCAAAATCAATGAGAGATAGAGGGGGAGAAAGAGAGGGAGAGAGGGAGAGAGAGAGAGAGAGAGAGAGAGACAGCGAGAGAGAGAGAGAGAGAGAGAGAGAGAGAGAGAGACAGCGAGAGAGAGAGAGAGAGAGAGAGAGAAAGAGAGAGAGAGAGAGAGAGAAAGAGAGAGAGAGAGAGAGAGAGAGAGAGAGAGAGAGAGAGAGAATTCTCTAATGTTTTGATTCCAACACACCTTTGTTGTTAAAGGAAAGAATCACAGAATCAGTGAATGTCCTATAATCTTGGGATTGTGGTAGTCTATGAATAGAATCAAGAATTGTTTATCCTTTCCTAGTATAGCTTTACTTACCTTGAACATACCCTTAACTTGTATATTTAACTATGTAACTTCATTAAGGAATATATATTGAAATTTACACCATTCTTTCATGGTATCAGAGCCTCTGATCTAGGTGACTCAACACATATCGATCTGACCACATACATACATCATGAGTGAGGGGAAATTGTCTGAGACAGCAGCACTTCTATCTGATCCTCTAACCCTTCACCACTCAGACTCACCAGGACTTGTCCTGGTTACCAACCTACTTGAGGGGCATAATTATGGGCAATGGAGCCGTTCCATGAGAATAGCTCTCAGCGCAAAGAACAAACACGGCTTTATTGCTGGGATCGTAAAGGTTCCTTCAACAACTGATCATAAATATCACATATGGAAACGATGTAATGACATGGTGATGTCATGGATGCTGCAATCCGTACATCCCAATATTGTAGGCAGTGTTCTTTACTACAAAACAGCAACTGCAGTTTGGATAGACCTTCAAGATCGCTTTTCTCAAGGAAACGATTCACGAATTTACCAACTCAAGCAAGGAATTGCTGAGCACCGACAAGGGCAACAATCAACTTCAGTCTACTACACCAAATTGAAGGCGCTATGGGACAAATTAACATCATATCAAGAACCCCTTCACTGTGAATGTGAGGGATTAAAGATGCTCATCGAAATGGAAGAAAAAGAAAGGGTCATGCAATTCCTTATGGGATTGAATGATTCCTATGCTACGATCTGTGGCTCTATTCTAATGATGAGCCCCTTACCTGACATCCACAAAGCCCACGGCCTAGCGCTACAACATAAGCGACAACTCGAGGTTGCGAGCCATCGCGAGTCTGCAGCAGTGTCGCACGCGATGGTGGCAGGTCGCTCCATCACCACAGGATCATCACACTCTCGTTGTTCCCTGAAGTGCACCTATTGCAATGGAGATGGTCACACAAAGGATAGGTGCCTCTATTTGATTAGGTTTCCTCCTGGTCACAAATGGAATGGGAAATCTATCAAACCTAAGAATCAACGCAGCTTATCTTCCTCACATCAATATGATCACTCCCAGCCATTGGGCTCCTACTCAAAGGCCCACAATGCCATTCATAAGACTGAAACCGAGCAGCCCATCACAACAACTGCTCCCACAGGTCTAGCCTTCACCGCAGAGGAATACTCCGAACATCTGGTGCTTTTTCGCAATAAGAAAATTGTTGATCAACCTCTAGCCCATGCTGTAGGTACTGCTTGTTCCTCTTCTCACACTGCACGAATTCATGCACTGCCACCCACTTATTGGATTATTGATAGTGGGGCTACTGATCATATTGCTCATTCTTTACCCACAAAAAATTACACTAAAGTCTCACATGATTTTGTGGGCTTACCGAATGGAGAAATGGCAAAGGTACGTGAGGTTGGTTCTCTTCAGGTCTCACAGGACTTGGCTCTTGGTGGCATATTACATGTTCCACAATTTCAAGTTAATTTACTATCTATAAGTCAATTAACACGAGCTCTCAATTGCATTATTATGTTCCACCCAACTTTTTGTGTTGTACAAGACGCGGTTATGAAGAGGGCGATTGGTCTGGGAAAGCAATTTGATGGGCTCTAATATCTCAATCCCTCTCAAAATCCTCACCTGGCTACTCATGTCACTCGCAACTCCCACCTTTGGCACCAGCGTCTCGGACTTCCATCCCATGCACCTCTCTAGTGTCTTTCCAAGTGTTTTCCCGATATAATTTTTGATTCGCTTGCAAATATTGATGTTTGCCCTTTGGCTAAACAAACTCTATTATCTTTTAATTCTAGTTCAATTCAAACATTTGCACCTTTTGATCTTATTCACTGTGATATTTGGGGACCCCACCAAACACGTACACATTCTGGGGCACATTATTTTTTAACTATTGTGGATGATTTTACCCGTTTTACTTGGATCCACCTGATGTTTTTTAAGTCATACACTCAATCCATCTTAAAGTCGTTCTTTGCTTGGGTTCGAACCCAATTTAATCGTGAAATTAAAATTTTTTGTTCCGATAATGTTGGTGAGTTCCTATCCTTGCAACCATTTTTCTCTACCCATGGGACTCACTTCCAACACTCGTGTGTCTACACTTCTCAGCAAAATGGCGTGGTGGAACGTAAGCATCGTCATCTTCTCAATGTTGGTCGAGCACTTCATTTTCAAGCCAACCAACCCTTACATTTTTTGGGGGAAAGCATTCAAATTGCATGCTACCTCATTAACCGTCTTCCTACTCCTGTCCTCTCCCACAAAACTCCCTTTGAACTCCTTCACAGCTCCCCCCCCCCCCCACACACACACAATTCCTTCTCTCATCTTTGCGTTTTTGACTGCCTCTGCTTTGCCACCAACCTTAACCCCTCCCATAAATTTGACACGCACGCGCGTCGCTGCTTGTTCCTTGGATATCCCTCTGGCCAAAAGGGATATCGCCTCTATGACCTTACCACCAGTTCTTTGTCTCCAGGGATGTGGTTTTTCATGAGTCTAGCTTCCTATTTTCCTCCCTTCTGCCTGATCACTAACCCGACCTCCCTGTTCTTCCTTTGCCCACTCACTCCCCTGACTTCTTACCTAGTCCCACCTCACTTGAATCTGCACCCAGCCAAGCTCTCTCACCCAGCCTCATTTCGGCCCCCCCTTCTGGTTCCCAGCCCACCCATGTACCCAACTCGTTACCTTCCCCCGCTAATTTTCCCCGACCCAAATTACCCTCGTCTTCCCCTCAACCCCCTTGCTTCCACCTCCCTCGTCTTCCTCTCATCCTCGACCCACATCCCTCTTGCCTATCCTCTTATCACCTCTCCCAGCTTCCATTGAAAATATCCCTCCCCCTCATACTTTTCCTCTTGATATCTCCTCTCCCCCTCCGATCCCCCTTCCCCGTCGGTCAGATCGCCCATCCCTACCTCGTGCCCATTTTTACGATCATCAAACTCATCACGCTCACTTGCTTCTTCCGGCCGTTGTCGCTTCGGCTTCGTCCTGCACTCGCCACCCCTTACACAGGTATGTTTCCTCGAGCTCCTTATCCCCTGCATATGGTCACTTCCTCTCCAACATTTCTCGGCTTGTTGAGCCGACCTCTTACGAACAGGCCCGCCATGACCTCGGAGCTTCAGGCACTTGACGCCAACCGCACCTAGACCATCGTCCCTCTACCCAGCGGTCATCGTCCCATTGGCAGCAAATGAATTTTCCGCATCAAATATCATTTTGATGGTAGTGTGGACCGTTACAAAGCCCGCCTGGTTGCCCAAGGCTTCAATCAACGCGAGGGCATTGATTACAAAGACACTTTCGCTCCCGTTGCCAAATTAATCACCGTTCACTGCTTATTGTCCATTGCTGCTGTTCGTCGCTGGCCACTCCATCAAATGGATGTCCAGAATGCCTTCCTCCATGGTGACTTGTAAGATGAGGTGTACATGTCTCTACCACCTGGCATGCGTCGACCTGGGGAGTCACTAGTGTGTCGCCTGCACAAATCTCTATATGGACTCAAACAAGCTCCCCGCAGCTGGTTTCGGAAATTCTCCTCTGCCATCTTCAACATTGGCTTCCAGCAATCAAAAGCGGACTACTCATTATTCACTCATGCTCAAGGAAATTCCCTAACTATTATACTGATTTATGTGCATGATATGATCATTACAGGGAACAATGACACTGCAATCCAGAATCTGAAGCACTTTCTTGGCACTCAGTTCAAACTTAAGGATCTAGGCCATCTCAAATACATCCTAGGAGTTGAAGTAGTTCAGTCCAAACAAGGCATCACTATTTCCCAACGCAAATACACTCTGGACATCCTCGAAGAGGCTGGTCTTCTTGGAGCTAAACCTGCCACCGTGCCTATGGATCCTGATATGGTGCTTGCATCTTCAACCAGTGCACCACTCCATGACCCCACACGATATAGATGGTTAGTGGGGAAACTGATCTATCTCACAATCACACGTCCATAAATCACATATGCAGTGAACACACTCAGCCAGTTTATGCAAGCACCCACTTGACATCACCTAGCAGCAGCTCTTCGGTTACTCCATTACCTCAAAGGTGCACCGGGCCAAGGCGTACTGTTACCTGATCAGAACAAGCTGCATTTGATTGGATATTGTGATGCTGATTGGGCTCAATGCCCCCTCACACGTAGATCAGTTACAGGGTACTGTATTTTCCTAGGAAATGCTCTTATCTCCTAGAAAAATAAGAAACAAGTTACCGTCTCAAGGTCTTCTGCTGAATCTTAATATCGCTCTATGGCAGCTGCTACCTGTGAGCTTACTTTGCTTCACTATCTGCTGAAAGACCTCCATGTACCTCACAATCAACCTGCCAAGCTGGTTTGTGACAATCAAGCCGCACTACACATTACCGCAAACCCTGTGTACCATGAGCGAACCAAACATATCGAGATTGACTGTCATACGGTTCGTGAAAGAATCGAACGTGGTGAAATCCGAACAGGGTATGTGCCTACAGAAGCTCAACTTGCAGACTTGTTCACCAAACCTCTGCGTCCATCAGTCTTCTCTTCCCTACTTTCCAAGTTAGGAGCCATCAACATCCATGCTCCAACTTGAAGGGGCGTGTTAAAGGAAAGAATCACAGAATCAGTGAATGTCCTATAATATTGGGATTGTGGTAGTCTATTAATAGAATCAGGAATTGTTTATCCTTTCCTAGTATAGCTTTACTTACCTTGAACATACCCTTAACTTGTATATTTAACTCTGTAACTTCAGCAAGGAATATATATTGAAATTTACACCATTCTTTCATTTGTTGTTGTTCTGTCACCCAATGTCCCAATACCTACAATTGAAAACTCAGAAATTAAAATAATTAAAAATCTAGCAATGGCAAATAATTGAAAACGCAAAAATTGCAAATAATTGAAAACTCAGATCACGTGTTTGTGCGTGAGATAGTGAGAGAGACGGATGGTGGCTGGTAGTGCTGTCATGCGAGGCAACAAAACTACATGAGAGCAAAGGAAGAGAGGATATATAGGGTTGGTGGCTAGTGGCTCATGGCGCTGTCGTGCAAAGCAGCTTCAGAGACTAAAGGGCCCAAAATAATATAGGGTCCAAAATTAAGCCTATATTTATTAATATCTTTTATATATAAAATAAATTAATTAATAAAGAACTAAAGTATGCGGATAAATAAATAATATATGAGTGTAAGTTTGATATTGGTTCAAGTTCTTTAAATGGTGAAGCTCTTATTTGAAGACTAAGTGCTTATATCGAATATGAAAGTTATATTTTACTAGTCTTGAATGTTGATATTTTCATCCATATACAAGTTAAAAATATATGATTTGTCTTTTTTTTGTCTGAACTGAATGTAATGTTTTGGACATAAGATCCTTTTTTTTCCTTTGTTAGGGTTTTCTCCCGATAAGTTTTCCAAACAAGATTTAACGAGGCCTCATAATAAAAAAAATTAAATAATCCATTCATAAAAAAATTACATTTTAATGGTAGATGTACATATTGAGGGCAAAATTTATATTTTTCCTTAAACCTTCAAATGTTTAGATTGGCCCTTGAGAGAGGAGAGAGGGTTCGTCGAATTTGCAGATAGAGAGAGGAGAAGGTTGGATAAAGTTGGTGTTGGTCATTGGATCGTGCTTGTACTATTGTGCGGCTGCAAGCAAAGAGAGACAGAGACTGAGTGTGAGTGTAAGAGAGATAAAGAGTGATATTGTTTGTGACTTTGTTGCTTGTACTTGTGCAGCTGCAAAGTCCTAACTACAACTCGTTTTAAATGGGTTTGTGCATTAGAGTTAGGGTTAGGATTTGGAGTCTTAGGACTTTGGGATTTGGGAGTTAGCGTTTGGACATTTAAATGAGTGGGCATTGGGTTTAGACATATAAATTTGTTTTGAGACTTTGGTCGGGGTATATTAAAAAAAATGGGCACGAATTTATTTTTTAAATTAATAATAGTTTATATATTCGGACTTCTGGATTGGACTAATATGGACATGCCGAGTTAAAACTTATTAAACCGAGTCTATCAGATATATCGGGTTTAAACACCTAATTACAAATTCAGCCTACTAATTTTCGGACAGAGTCAGCCCATAGTTCATAACGAGTAGGGCTGAAACTTTATCCACTGAGCCAAGTGGGCCTCCGCAAGCCTGTGAACTTCTGGCCGAATGATGAGGGCTAAGAAAGAGAAAAGAAAATTTCTCAAGTTTCCCTCTTAACAAAATACGCCGAGGATCTAATTCCCCTAACAAAGTGGGTTGAATTTTAACAAGCCCAAAAATAGCTGAGCAGGGCCCAGCCCTGAATGAGCCCAGCTGTAATCTCCTCTTTACCGTTTCACTCCGACTCCGGGTGGTGTTAACGTAATTTCAGTCGCCGAGTACTTTTCTCTCCAGCCCCAACACTTGATATTGTAGGAGAAATAACTTGGCCTCGCTCCTCCATCCTCCATCCGAAAGGCTTCCGAATCTTGTTGGGTTTCACCTCCATTTGAGTACCGAGGTTCGTGTCCCGTCTCATTTAGCATTCTTTTTTCTGTTTATCTGTTGTTTTTGTGATTTACGGCCATTCGATGCTTGGTAGGTCTATTGATTCGGTAAAACTTCATTCTCACAATTCAAAAGGTTTACTTTATTTGGTTTGTCTGGTTCTCTGCTAGACGTTTAGACGTTGTAGACTCTTCTTCTTGATTGGAATTGATGCCTATTGGACATGCCCGCCATCTGTTTGTAATAATGCCTCTTTACAATTTTTATTGTGAGCTCACAGAATTTAAGGAATGTACCCGTCCAAATTAAAGAAGAAAATTAGCCCTGTTTCTTTCCATAGTAATGATTCAGATTATTGACTGCCATTGAACCAAAATGCCGCCTAACTATTTGTTTTCTAATTATAATGCAAGGGAGTTGAACTTTCGTCTACGGTATTGTAGGCATTAACCACACTCAAAATTTTAGAACCCTCTTAGTTAAAAGTATGAATTATTCCAAGTTTCTTTGTACCAATCTTGTCGCAAAATTCTTTTATTTTGTTATTGACAATGGTAATTGATTGCATTTTGCTTTACCATCTTTTGTAGAAGACCTTTTATTGTGCAGTTAGCTGGAAACCATGTCGGGAAAGGATGCAAACCTGACATTCAGCAAGTCAACTGGCCTGCCTAGGAAGCGTTTTTACCGCGCAAGAGCACACAGCAACCCTCTGAGTGACTCCCATTTTCCAGTACCCGTGTCCCCAAGTCATGTCGATTACTCTCTTCATTACCCGCAACACTTCCTCTCATCTGACCAAGCTGGTAGCTGTAAAAAGATCCAGTTTGCAGATATTGGCTGTGGCTTTGGGGGGCTCCTGATAAGTCTTTCAACCCTTTTCCCCGAGACGCTGATGATTGGCATGGAGCTTCGGGATAAGGTGACAGAGTATGTCAAGGAAAGGATCTTGGCTTTGAGGGAGACAAACCCTGGTCAATACCAAAATATCTCAGTGGTTCGGACCAATTCCATGAAATACATCCCAAATTACTTTGAGAAAGGGCAGCTTTCGAAGATGTTTTTCCTCTTCCCAGATCCTCACTTCAAGGAGAAAAATCATCGCCGCAGGGTGATTAGTCCGTTCTTGCTGGATGAGTATGCTTACGTGCTTGAAGTTGGCGGGATTATATACACAATCACGGACGTTGAAGAACTCGGGGACTGGATGAAGACTTGCTTGGAGAATCATCCCATGTTCGAAGCTCTCACCGACGAAGAGCTTAAAGCAGATCCAGTTACGAAGCTCTTGAGTTCTGCAACCGAGGAAGGCCAGAAGGTTGACAGAAATGGCGGACAAACTTTCCAATCAGTTTTCAGACGCATTGCACCATCTCTATGACTATGAATGTTCTGTCTTTGTCGACAATGGTTTTGATTGCAGTGGATATTTTTTTTCTTGATTCATTTTGCATCTGTAAAAGTAATCTTGAAACGGAGCATCTGGTTTTTGAAATCTTTGATTTGCTAATTTTTTTTTAAACTAAATAGTGGTTTTCGTTTTCACGTCTCACATTTCATCACTTTCTACATGTTCAAATTCAGAATTTACGAAAATTATGGTTCGAGTACTGAACACATGATCAGAAGATACATATTTGGTTTGCGCGTTTCGTAGCTCGACGATCCAATCTTGAAAGTTATATAGGATGACTCACTTGTATTTTCTGTATGTGCTAACTGAGGCAATCACTCTATTACTTTGTTTAGTTACATGTTCAGGCCATTAGGGTCGGTTCTCTACGCCAACTCCAACGGAACTTCGGCAACTTTTTTCTCATTCTGAATAGTCCGAGCCCACTTGGCGTTAATCTGCCCACTTTGGTTTGCTTCGAGGTTCTTGTTATTGAGTCGTATTCAAAACGCTCTCTGTAGAAACGCTATTACCTCTCTGTTCTCACGAACCCAACCAGTCCTAGAATTGGGGTGGGAGTCTTCAAACTTAAAATTTCCACTTTTGGTGGTGAATCAGAGTTAATCCCTTGTAAAATATTCAGGCCCAAAGTATAATAAGCATTTGGGCTTCCCTATTGTTGGACTTTATTTAGAACATATTTGTGGTTCTAGATTAAAGTGCATGAACCCAAGATATGTGTAGAAAATTTATGAAAGAAATAAATGGAAGATTCATAAATGAGGTAGGTGGGTGGATAAAGCTTTAATAAAAGGATTTAGAGATTTCCTTAAACACTATATAAGGACGAGATCTTGACCACCCCCTCATAAGTGAGTGAGCGAGAACAACTCTAACAGTTTTCATGTATAGAAGTAAGGTGAGTTGTGAGTGTTTCAAGAGTGTGCATAGCTCTTGAAGTAGAATGATCTTCTAAGTTGAGAGAAGGTATACAAGGGGTATCCTATTGGATATAAGGACTCGGGTTGGATATAAACTTGAGTGGTGTAATCTTGTACTTTGTATTCTCTCATAGTGAAGGTGAAAACTCTCCAAGGACGTAGGCAAGTTATTTGGCCAAACCTTGTTAAATCTGTTGTGTTCTTGGCTTCTTTATTTCTTTTCTTCCATCTTTATTCTTAGTACTTGCGTGTTGGATGATTAATTTATTAACAAGTGGTATCATTGCTACAGTTTATCTATCATGGGCGGTTTATCATGGCAAGTTCTAGTGTCTCACATTTCAAGGTGGAGCAGTTTCATGGAAAAAGAAATTTCACTCTTTCAACAAGGCTTTGCAAGACCGTTGAAGGGAAATAATGCGAAGTCGAGAAGATGTTAGATGAAGATTGAGACGAGTTGCAGCCCATGTGTGTTAGCACTATTAGGCTTTATATTGCAGACAATATTATAAATAATGTTCATGATGTAGAATCTGCGCCTGAGCTTTGCGAGAAAATTGAGAAGTTTTATCTTGGGAAAAGCTTGCAGACGAAGCTGAATTTAAAACGGGATCTCTACAAGCTCAAGATGGGAGAAAGTGTGAATTTCATGGAGCACATGAAGGTGTTCAAGAGATTGATAAATCAACTATCAAGAGTTAAAGTTAAAATTGAGGAAGAAGATCAAGCCTTTTTACTTCTTATCTCGCTTCTTGATTCATATGACAATATTGTTATTACAACTGTGTATGGTAAGAATACACTGAAGATGGAAGAGGTAGAATCGATTCTCTTATCACATGAGAAGAGAAGGAAAGCCGATGATTATTAGATAGCGGTTGTTCTTATAAACTTTGCTCTAGGAGGAAATATTTTGATACGTTCTTAGAAGTTAAAGGGTTTGTGACTTAGGATGATGGCACAAGACGTCGTGTCATGGGTACACGAATTGTGAAGATTAAGTTGTTCGATGGAGTAGTTCGCACATTGGGTGATGTGGTGTATGTCCCAAAGTTCCAAAGAAATATAATATTCTTGAGCCAACTAGACTCCAAGGGCTGCAAGGTTTCATTAGTAAGGGGCGTTATGAAGGTGTCATGTGGCTACATGGTCCTAATGAAGGGAGAAAAGTGTAAGAGGAAGTTCTGTCTGATAGGAAAAACTCAAACCTTGAAGGTTGTTGGGAAACAACGTGCACGAGAGAACAGGTACCTGAACCGGGTCTCGTTTGTTGGCATAGTAGAGTCGTTATCCACATGTTTCCAGATTTCAGACGATGGTGCGAAGGAAAATCCTGCTAGGGAAGAGGTAAAGTCAAGGTCCCTCTTCGAAGCCAACTGGTGATTGTTGACTCAGAGCAGCTGCTCATAGCACTGGCCATTTTGAATCAAGGGGAACTACGACCGTATGCAACTGATTCAAGGTATGTGTAGCTGGTAAACCAATAAGGTTAATGGAATGTTTATGGGTTTATCAAGCGATATCTCAATTTGAGACGGACTTCAGGGATTGAAGTGACGGGTTGATCTTCACAAGACCATTGGCCGAACCTCGTTAAATCTGTTATGTTCTTGACTTCTTTATTTCCTTTCTTCCATCTTTATTCCTAGTACTTACGTGGCGGAGGATTAATTTCCTAACACCCTTATCCCCAAGACCATTGCTTGCTCACCTTCCCTTGTCCTTCATTTCCCGTCCCTTATTTTTCATATCTCTTTACTCGTTCCCACCATCTTTGCTGATTATGGTGGCCTCTTCACCAGGTGTGATGGGTTGTGCTTAAGCATCTTTCTGTAGATGAAGATGGAGGCTCCAAATCTTGGTTTTGAAGTGATTGGAGCTTGAATTGAAGGACTTGGTGGCGCTACTACTTTGTGGGTCGCAGGGACAGGGCTACACCTTGGATTGAGTGTGTTATAGCCCATCCAAGTTTCAAGAAAAATATAATTAGTATTTAAAATTATAGTAAAATTTATAATTTTAATGTTTAAACTTACAAATTAATATATTACACTCAGTAAAATGCGTGAAAAGAAATATTTTGCTTTCTATTCTTCAAAATATACTGACAATATCAATAATGAAGTTTAATGGAGAATTTTAGACCCCTCATGACTTGTAACCTAATGGTATTCATCTCCACTTGTTATATAGGAGATCTCGGGTGCGACTCTTCTCGAATGTGGTCGATACCCAATATTTTTATAATTTACTGTCCCTCGTCCAATATTCTTGTATCAAAATGACTTGTGGGGTACAATATAAAATTAGATAATGATATTCTGTATATACATTGAATATTTAATTACTTATTTTATTTGTTGTATTCCTTTCAATATTTTATTTATATTTAATAGTATATTTTGTTAGCTGTTATTTTTTTAAGGTCCGTATGTATGTTTAGCCCATCTGTGACAAGATCCATCCCAATACCCCTGGATTATCGTGGGATGTGTCTGCTCCCGTCTGACACTACGTGCCAGAAAAGGGATAAAACCTTAACTCACATGGGGTTATTTAGAGTACGCAAGGATCTGTGGGGTTACACATCGGCATGTGATGTCTCAATCTCTACTACAGCTCGCATCTGTGATCAACCTGAAGGGTATCAAAAATCATAAAAGTTGTGAGTCGACAATAACACCAGTTTATCAAAACACTTTATCGAAAATACATTTATACCCTTCACATAAAAGCATGCATGCATAAAAAAAAAACAAGTATTCAACTACTTTTCTCAAAAGCAAATCATATTGCTTTTCAAAACAAAACACAGTGAAAAATATTTCTCAATCAAAGCCATTTTCTCAATAGGGACTAAGCCCAAAACCAAGTCATATAGGGTCTCATCCCAAAACCAAATCATGTGGGACCTTAGCCCAAATATCAAACCATGTGGGATCTCAGCCCATCATCATCAGTCACGATTCTAATCCCAACAACGCGTGCCCATAAGCTCAAGGACTGCTCTTATCATGAGCATGTCGCAGTGAACACATCACCAACTGACAATCTCCATATCGTCGTAAACATATCATCGATCGATCTCATATACCACACTTCTAAGTCGAGCCTCCCTCGCCTGCTCGACAGCAGGCGCATCGTGACCTCTCCATACTTCGGAGGCAAGCATTATCTCCAGGGTGTCTTCCGGGGAAACATATTCACAACTGGACCCTTTCATAATCCGAGTCTTTAAACTCCCGAGTCTTTAAACTCAAAATCATAATCATCATTTTGAAAACAGTGGAAACATTTTCATAACTGTTGTAACTCAAATCAAACAGGTATTCCTCATAAATAATCTCAACACGGTCCACGCCCGGAACATAGTTTCAACAAATCCATTTCCATAAAACCATCATTGAAAACAGTATCTATCAACACTTCATAAACTCAGGATTCCTCGAATCCTATAAAATCCACAACTAGGTCTCATGCCCGAAATGTCTTTCATAAATCTCATAACTGGGTCACAACTCGATATATTTCACGTTTGACTATACTCTAAGTCAAACCATAAATCAACTGGGTCATATGCCCGAAAGACATTTCTAAATTCAAAAATCATTTCATTGTTCAAATCATTTTACAAATCCTAATAATCAAAGAGGATTTCCAACTCGGACTCATGCCCGAATCTCGATTTCACGCATCTCCGTGAAATCCTTCAAAACTGTAAATCCAATCCTCGATTTCACGCCTCTTCATGAAACCATTAAATCATATAATCACATGCACGTAGTATACTTGGCCTAAGCCCAAAAATCATATAAAATGTGACAACCCGTCTCAAATTTACGGGATTAATTAAGGGTAATTAATGATTAATTAAGAGTAATTAATGATTAATTAAGGATTATCGTGACTAATTGAGAATTAGTCGAGAGAATTCGAACGAACAGTGTAAAATGATGATTTTGCCCTTGGGAATGGGAAAAAAGTTGACTTTTGACCCGGGTGGTCAAATGCACGAGGACCGAGGACCGAGGACTGTGGACTGTTACGTAGATTTGGATGTAGACATGCAGCACGTCGAAATGGGACATTCTTCAGAAAATTACGGTTCACAGAAGGATAACGGTACTATTCACGTAAACCGAGAAAAGTGGACAAATGGCATTTTTGGATGAGGTTGAAAATCTGGGTTGACCAATCAGTGAGTGACACTTGTCCCTCATTTGATTGGCCCAAAACCCCCAAATTGTGGGATATTTGTTCTTCATTCCTTTTTTTTCTTCCATTGCCCGAAACACACACAACGCCACAACCCACCCTAACCATCACAAACCTTAATCTTCTGCTGATTGTGTGAACGGAAGAGTGTGAGAGGGAAATGAGACGAGCACGACGGTGCTGATGGTGCACGGTGGCCGGAAACCCGCAGGTAAGCCATTTCGGGTTTAAATTTTGAGTTTTAGATGGATGTTTCTTCGATGATTTCATTGATTGGGATAGCTTCCTAGGGCACAGATGATCTAAATGACCGTTTTGGAAAGAACTTGGTGGTTAGAACGGGCTGGAAATAGACGTTACATGTAACGACCCGTCCCGAATTAGCGGGATTAATTAAGGATTAATGACGAATTATCGAGACTAATCGGGGATTAATCGAGGATTAACGGACGTTCAGGGCGAAATGACGATTTTACCCCTAGAATGGGTGAAACATTGACTTTTCGTTCAGGCGATCAAATGGACTTTGGACGATGACGATGACGTAGTTTGGGACGTCACGAGTTCATAGACATATGGCACGCTCGTTTCTGACATCCTAGGAAGAAGTTATGACGATCGGAACTTCGGGGGCATTTTGGTAATTTGGTTGAATATGGGCTAATAGTTGACTTTTGACCCAAGAGGTCAAATGGCCGAGGGCTAAGGACCGTTACGTAGATGAGGACGATACGAATCCGTAGACAGGCGGCACGTCGAATTTGGACGTTCGACGGTGAAGTTACGGTTCACAGAAGTTAGAGCGTAGTATTGCACGTTTTACGAGACGAGAGACTTTTGGCACCAAGTGGGCCCCAGCTTTTTGGACAGGCCCCATGGATGAGTGACAAGTGTCACCCATCCATTTCCCAGCCCATACAACTTATGCATATCCATCCATTTCCTTCATCGATCATTTTCCCATTTCCAAACCCAAACCCGATCAACCATTTCCAATCCAATCCAAACCCTTGACCCCTATGATCATTTGTGAGACCCAAGAGAGTGAGACGAGGACAGAGGAAGATGGTGGCTGGCCAAGGCAGCGCCGTCGTGAAAGGCGGAGGACACCTCGAACCCAAGTTATCCGTTTTAACCGATTTTCTCCATTTTTCGATTTCAATCATTATGGCCTGTTTTTAATTATTAGGATGGATTTATTGGGTTAGTAGGAGTGTGTTAAAATGATTTTGAGGGAGGTTAGAGGTTGAGGAACCTCTGGGGAAGCTTTAGAAAAACCGAACCGTAGAGGAAGATTTGAACCGATGGATTTTAGTAGGTTTTAGATGTTTTAAATTATATAGTTAGGTTTCTAGGATAAAATTAGGAGGATTGGAATTGATTAGGAGAAGAACGGACGAAAACGGGACCGTGTAGGAGCCTGAACCGGTCATGCCGGTCCAAGTTGCAGTGGAGAACCGAACCGGCCGGTCAGACCAGTCGGCTAAAGGAAGAAAACAACCCTGTGTAGTGGCGCATGAGGCCCACGCGCAGGGCCATCCCAGAGCGCATGACGGTGGGTGATGAGGAATTTGAGGGTGGTTTCAACATGTGAAATCATCTATTCGACGTAATGAACATTTTGGGACTGGTTTCGAGTCGATCGGACATCGTCTCGATATAGTTCGGGTTGTCCGAAGGTTTCGGTGAGCGTTTAAAAATAGTTAAAAATCCCAAAAAATTAGGGGGATTTAGTGAGGGGTTAATTAAGTAGTTAGTAATCCTCTAAAGTGATTTGGACAGGTTTGGAAGTCCCGGTGACGACGATGGACCTGGGAGAGCCGTATTGCACGCGTATCGAGGCGGCAACGCTGACGGTCTGTGAGTGGACTTTCTTTCTGAAATCGATGCATGCATAAATGTTTTATATGTGTTTTAATATGTTTTTTGTGATGCCTTGAGTGCATTTTGGTGTGTGTTACGTATGGGCACGTACTTCGAGTTTTTTGAGTTTTATACTCGCTTATGCTTTCGGTTTTAATGAAATGGTTTTGAAAAAAGTAAAACCGGGCATGAGACCCATTTGGATTTTGTTGACTCGGGCATGAGACCCTTTTGATGACCTATGGGTCTGAGTCGTGGTCGCGACGGGTGCTGTGTGCACGGTGACGGATGACGTGACGCTCACCTCCGGATTGGGATGCGTTCCTTTCAGAGAGGTCACGATGCACGTCTCATTGTTTAGCAGCCACTGAAGGCTCGACTTCGGAGTGCTGACGGTTTAGAGGATTGATTGGCGATGTGTGCACCATGGTCTCGATATGGTCGCGACAGTGATGTATTCACGGTGACATGCCAGGATTGTGAGCGGTCTTGGATTGATGGTTGCATGCATCGCTATGATTGGGATCGTGACTGACCCTGAGATATCGGGCTCGATGCACAGTTGATTTACGAGTTGGGGCTCGATGCCCAGTTATTGTGAAATCGGGCAAGAGGCCCTATTGAGTCATATGTTCGGGCTGGAGGCCCAGTTGCTTTGTGTTATCGGGCGTGTGTCCCGTATTATGGTTTTTGCTATACTAGTATATATATAGCCTCCTTATGAGCTTATTGATTGGTCTCCTCCAGACGTCGACCTGGAGAGTCACGATCCACGGACTAGAGTGGGTATTCCCATAGGGATCCCATTCCAGGAGTGGGCGTTATGATGTGGTCCCAGACTAGATTCCAAAGAGATGATCGGACTAGGTCCGATGATAGAGCCTCCCAGATGGCGAATTCTTGGGAGAAGACCCGGAGTGAGACCCCGAGTAGCACACATACTTATATATATAGAGACATCGTGACTATATCGGGGATGTGTTCCCTAGGGGCTGTGTGCCCCGAGTTGGCATCTTTTCTGGAAGTGCCTAGGATGGGTTATATATGTATATATGTATATGTGTATGAGTTTTCACTGAGATGGTGTTGGGCTGAGATCCACGCGTATTGGTTTTGGGCTGAGACCCATATGAGATGGCTTTGGGAGGAGTTCCCACGTGTTTTTGGTTTAGGCGAAGGTCCCAGATATTGATTTAAGGATTTCAAGCCAAGGCCCAATTGGTTTTATGGTTCATGAGGGTTTATGGGGACCGGGCTTGAACCCTAGAAATGGTTTCGCATGCATGCATATGTTTTTAACGAAGGGCATAAAAGTCTTTTATGAAATATTTTTATAAAATAATTGTTTTGTCCACTCACAGCTTTTGTGTTTTGAATGCCCTTTAGGTTGATCACGGATGCGGCTGTAGCAGAGACGAGACATCACATTCGTCCTTCGAATCCTGACGCCCTCTGATAGCGCTAGTTGGGCAAATGACGGAAATATCCCTGGTCTGACACTTCGTGTCAGACGGGAGAATGCATGTCCCACGTTAATCCCTTTGGATTTGGGACGGGTCTTGTCAAGTTGGTATCAGAGTGTGGTTGGCTCATTTGATACCCATGGTACTCTGATACCAGTTGGTATGAGAGCGTGTTTTACTCTCAGAGTGTGCGCAGATCGAGAATGTGATGTCTCTCTAGTTGTAACAGCCCGTCATCAACCTGATAGTTAGGGTAAGAGTAGGAAGCACTTCTGGCTGAACGAAACTCGGTGTGATTGTTAGGATTCGTTCGTCATCCTGTGTCGCGTGTTTCGAGGAGGTTGGATCCCAAGTAAGATCATTATTAGTGTGAATCCGAGAGCTTAGAGTCGCATAATTATTGGGATAGGATCCAGTGGATCAGTAGACGCAGTAGAACGACCTGAGAGTTGGGACCGTCGAGAGGTCAAGACGACGTGGATTGGAGCCACATGGAATTAGTAGAGGTCGGACGTTGGGATCGTTCACGATAGAATAGCAAGGATCGAGCTTGTGCTGCCCGAAGCAGTCAAACACGCGAGGACTTTCGTTGAGGCTGGTTGGAATATGACCGTTGATCCTATGTGGCATGAGATGCCATGTTTAGAGGTGTCGAATCCTGGAGGGATGTCGACTGGCAAGAGATGCCCGGAGTAGTTGTGGTGTGACGCGATAGGATACGATTACGACATCTAGCCATTGTGCAGTGTTAGGCACGAAGTATGGCCAAGTTCTTGTGGAGGCCAGCAGCTGAGAGTCGTAGAGTTACGAGAGGACGAGGTCCTTAGGTTTTGGTTACTGGCAGTTGGGATACCAGTATCGGAGTACGACAATCCTTCAGAGTCGAGGCGAGGGATCTCTCGAGACGGGCTTGCTATAGTGAGCAGCCGGGTTGTAGTAACCCTAGTTGGCGATTAGTTGGACGAGTGACCAGGAGAGCGGTGCTTGTCGATTGGATTCCGAGGTGGACCGATCTGTAGATGTTGTGTTGAGCGGTTAGTACCGGCGGTGAGTTGACAGCGTAGTTTTGGAGTCTCGATAGAAAAGTGCTTTTGAGATCGGTCTGCACGAGGTTGTGGCAGACGCCGCTATCAATGGACGTGGTCAAGTCATATCGAGTTGGATAGACTTAAGTTGTCATGTCGAGGATACAAGGGTGCGTGGGTGACGCACAGTACGAGCAGTGGTTTGGGAGTTGGCTCGATCACAACCGAGTGCGATTACTGAAGAAGATGAGCTTCATGCGGTTTCCAGTGTGCCACGCTACCATTGTGAGGTAACAAAAAGAAGTGGTGATTGCTCAGCTTGAGCAGAGTCATCGGATTGGTTTGATTTGCACGCCATGTGGCGGTGATGCGATGACTTTAACGAGAGGTGACGATGAGCCACGAGCTGAGGGTAGTTCAGTCGTGATGTGCTGATGTTTGGTTTCTACCACTATGCGACAAGAAGGATTCGTCAGATAATATAGATTAGTCTTGGAAATTGTGTGAAGATGGTTGGTTGACTACGGTTGACCATAACTCCAGAGTTTCGTGTACGCTGTTTGAGGAGAATTTGATACCGAGAAATAGAATGGGTCACTATAGTAGTTTTCGACAGTTGTCGTTGGTCGGAAAGAATGGACAACGTGAGGATTTTCATGAGGATTAGTTACCGGAGGATTGGGCAGTACACAAAGAGTGTCTGCAGATCACAACAAGAGCTTGTTGTGACTCTGTAGTTGGGTGGCACATCGGATTAGGATGAATTGACATCCTTTTGGATGTGCATAAATGGTCATAAACGGATAGGCGAAGTGGAGTGTGTGCGGACATGCGGATGATGTCCGAGTGAGTTGATGTGACCAAGTTGGTAGACGTGCCCTAGCGTGCTAGTCGCACGAGTTCGGTGGGCACTGAGCGGGACATAGAGAATCCCGAGTGGCTTGGTGCGGGATATACGCTTTACATGGAGAGGTGACAGGTACCCGAGATCGTTGTGGACGAATAGTACGAGTGTTAGGTGTTGGATTTGGATCCCATAAGGTTTGGGATAAGGTTTGATGTAAGGTCGAATTCATTTTGATTTTGGGATGATTATTTCTCATGTAACAACGAACTGTGGACGAGCCAAGGCTTATACTGATTCTTGGGTTTCTTTGATTTTTCGTTTTCGAGCGATCAATTTGATTGAAGGTTGAATCTTTAGGTCATTTATGGGCCAAACATTCAGGTTGTGGGACAAATTTGAATGAGTTGAGGAGGAGATAGTGTTTAGTGTTGCATGGCGTTGATGAGTACGACATGTATTCTCATCCACATCTGACTTTGATGTCATCATCTTCAACTTTCCTCATGTGGATTGATGAGGAAGGAGACGACATCGATGTCAAATTGGATTGACTTGGAGATCGGATAATTCTTGGTGTCACGTCTAGTGACGTGACAGGTGAGTATCCAAGACGAGACATATCGAGTAACGTGAGGATGATCGTGATGACGGAAGTGATTGTGACGACCGTGGGGTGTTCAGACCAAGGTCTGGTTGTCATTGGAATGAATTGCCTTGCTAATTATGCTAAGCTAGGAACAGAAGAGAATCGTATGGTCGGACAGTTGACGAATCTCTTAGCATAGTTGGTGAGATGACAAGACATAGATTTGATATGGGGATACATAGGGAATGAGGACGATACATGGATATCGATCAGGAAAAGATGAATAGCCAATGCCTCGAGATAGAATTGAGAATAGAGATTGTGTTGGATTGAGGCTGGCTCGTGACACACGATTGAACGTCGGACCGATGAGTAATATGATCGGATGTGTTCCAACATAGTGGTATATTGATTAGACGTCAAATTTTGTGTGCTTGAGCAGAGTTGACAGAGAGGGTTCAGATAGTTGGTGAGCCGAGAGCTCATGGGCCGCACGCTAGAGAAACCCTAGTGGGTCGGTGGAACCCTAGTGCCTTTTTATGTTTTCTGCTCAGACAAGTATTCGATTGGAGTTTCGTGTACAACCGAATGGGTGAGACGTCGACCCACAATCGACAGGATAAGTAGTACGATGGTTGAGACTCGAGGTTAGTCTAGATGTCAGCGGAGATGACTGAGTGATTTGAGTTGCGATACGGTACGAGGACTCGAGAGCGAGTCAAGATCAGAGTGTGCAGCGGGAGCACAGTGGAGCCGAGCGTACTAGTGGACTTGGTGACACTAACTGGTAGGTCGGAACGTGTCAGGAAGTTATACTATAAGGATCAGAAATCAACTTAGTATAACTGACCTGTCAAAGTGGCTTCGCGAGAGTTGAGATGGAGCTTGGGAGCTTCGGTGGCAGTACGGACCGGCGAGTACAGCGTAGTGACAGAAGTGTACGTGTACATGAGAGTGGCCGTGTGCGGGGACACGATTGATGTTCCATAGTTGGTTGTGGAAATCGGGTCGATTTGAATTTCGAGGACGAAATTGTTAAAGGAGGGAAGATTATAACGACCCGTCCTAAATTAGCTTGATTAATTAAGGATTAATGACAGATTAGCGAGACTAATCGAGGATTAATCGAGGATTAACGGACGTTCAAGGTGAAATGTCGATTTTGCCCCTAGAATGGGCGAAATGTTGACTTTTTGTACAGGCAGTCAAATGGACTTTGGCCGATGACTATGACGTAGTTTGGGACATCACGAGTTCATAGACACATGGCATGCTGGTTTCCGACATCCGAGGAAGAAGTTATGACGATCGGAAGTTCAGGGGGATTTTGGTAATTTGGTTGAATAGGGGCCAACATTTGACTTTTGACCCGGGAGGTCAGATGGCCGAGGGATAAGGACCGTTACATAGATCAGGACGATACAAATCCGTAGACAGGTGGTACGTCGAATTCAAACGTTCGACGACGAAGTTACGGTTCACAAAAGTTAGAGCGTACTATTGCACGTTTTACGAGATGGGAGACTTTTGGCAGTAAGTGGGGCCCAGGTTTTTGGACAGACCCAATGGATGAGTGACAAGTGTCACTCATCCATTGCCCAACCCAAACAACTCATGCATATCCATCAATTTCCTTCATCGATAATTTTCCCTTTTCCAAACCCAAACCCGATCAACCATTTCCAATCCAATCCAAACCCTTGACCCCTATGATCATTTGTGAGACCCAAAAGAGTGAGAGGAGGACTGAGGAAGATGGTGGCTGGCCAAGGCAGCGCCGCTGTGAACGGCGGAGGACACCTCAAACCCAAGGTATCGGTTTTAACCGATTTTCTCCATTTTTCGATTTCAATCATTATGGCCTATTTTTAATGATTAGGATGGCTTTATTGGGTTAGTAGGAGTGTGTTAAGGTGATTTTGAAGGAGGTTAGAGGTTGAGGAACCCCTGGGGAAACTTTAAAAAAACCGAACCATAGAGGAAGATTTGAACAGGTGGAATTTTAGTAGGTTTTAGATGTTTTAAATTATATAGTTAGGTTTCTAGGATCAAATTAGGAGGATTGGAATTGATTAGGAGAAGAACAGACGAAAACTGGACCGTGTAGGAGCCTGGACCAGTCACGTCGATCGAAGTTGCAGGGGAGAGTCGAACCAGCCAGTTGGACCGGTCGGCTGAAGCAAGAAGACGACCATGTGCAGTGCCGCGTGAGGCCCACACGCAGAGCCATCCCAGGGCGCGTGACGGTGGGTGATGAGGAATTTGAGGGTGGTTCTAACATGTGAAATCATCTATTCGATGTAACGAACATTTTGGGATTGGTTTCGAGTCGATCGGACATCGTCTCAATATAGTTCGGGCTGTCCGAAGGATTCGGTGCGCGTTTAAAAATAGTTAAAAATCCCAAAAAATTTGGGGGATTTAGTGAGGGGTTAATTAAGTAGTTAGTAACCCTCTAAAGTGATTTGGACAGGTTTGGAAGTCCCGGTGACGACGATTGACCCAGGAGAGCCGTATTGCATACGTATCAAGGGCAGCGTAGACGGTCTGTGAGTGGACTTTCTTTCTGAAATCGATGCATGCATAAATGTTTTATATGTGTTTTGTGATGCCTTGAGTGCATTTTGGTGTGTGTTACGTATGGGCACGTACTTCGAGGTTTCGGGTTTTATACGTGCTTATACGCGCTTATGCTTTCGGTTTTAATGAAATGGTTTTGAAAAGGTAACACCGGACATGATACCCATTTGGATTTGGTTTTGACTCGGGCATGAGACCCTATTGATGACCCACGGGTCTGAGTCGTGGTCGCGACTGGTGCTGTGTGAAAGATGACGGAGGACGTGACGCTCACCTCCAGATTGGGATGCGTTCCTTCCGTAGAGGTCACGATGCATGTTGAGCAGCCACTAGAGGCTCGACTTCGGAGTGCTGACGGTTTAGAGGATCGATCGGTGACGTGTGCACCATGGTCTCGAGATGATAGCAGCAGTGATGTGTTCACGACGACATACTAGGATTGTGACCGGTCCTGGATTGATGGTTGCACGCATCGCTATGATCGGGATCGTGACTGACCCTGACATATCGGGATCGATGCCCAATTGATTTACGAGTTCGGGCTCGATGCCCAGTTATTGCGAAATCGGGCTAGAGGCCCTATTGAGTCATATGTTCGGGCTGGAGGCCCAGTTGCTTTGTGTTATCAGGTGTGAGTCCCGTATTATGGTTTTTGCTATACTAGTATGTATATACCCTCCTTATGAGCTTATTGATTGGTCTCCTCCAGACGTCGACCTGGAGAGTCACGATCCACGGACTAGAGTGGGTATCCCCATAGGGATCCCATTCCAGGAGTGGGTATCCCCATAGGGATCCCATTCCAGGAGTGGGAGTTATGATGTGGTCTTGGACCATATTCCGAAGAGATGATCGGACTAGGTCCGAAGATAGAGCCTCCCAGAAGGAGAATTTCTGGGAGAATACCCGGTGTGATATCTCGAGTAGTATGCATACTAATATATATAGAGACATCGTGACTATATCAGGGATGTGTTCCCTAGGGGTTGTGTGCCCCGAGTTGGCATCTTCTCTAGAAGTGCCTAGGATCGGTTATATGTGTATATATGTATATGTGTATGAGTTTTCACTGAGATGGCGTTGGGTTGAGATCCACGCGTATTGGTTTTGGGCTAAGACCCATATGAGATGGCTTTAGGACGAGTTCCCACGTGTTTTTGGTTTGGGCAGAGGTCCCAGATATTGATTTAAGGATTTCGAGCCAAGGCCCAATTCGTTTTATGCTTCATGACAGTTTATGGGGACCAGGCTTGAACCCTAGAAATGGTTTTCGCATGCATGCATATGTTTTTAATGAAGGGCATAAAGGTCTTTTATTAAATGTTTTTATAAAATAATTATTTTGTCCACTCATAGCTTTTGTATTTTGAATGCCCTTCAGGTTGATCGCGGATGCGGCTGTAGCAGAGACGAGACATCACATTCCTCCTTCGGATCCTGGCGCCCTCTGATAGCCCTGGTTAGGCAAATGACAGAAATATCCCTGGTCTGACACTTCGTATCAGACGGGAGCAGGCATGTCCCACGTTAATCCCTAGAGATTTGGGACGGGTCCTGTCATTGCAGGACACCCGAATTTCTTCAAGCTCAAAAGGTAATTTCTCGTACGTTCTTGGTGTTTTTGATTAGGTAGAACTGTTTCTAGGGATTAGGCGATCGCATAAGGACAACAATGGATCAAAACGGCGTAGAAATGAGGCTTTTAGAGCTTGGTCAAGTTGCAAGTCTACACGACCCATATCAGTGAACCAAGTTTGACCTGGCGGGTGGTTAAAGTCGATGACATCAGCATGCTTACGTCATCACATGTCAGATGTTGGGCCAGGTGGCCCACTCAGGAGTCGACATGTGTCATGTCAGTGCCAAGTCAACATTGACATGTCAATGACGTGGACCAATCAGAGGGTGCCACATGTTATTGACATGTCAGTGACGTGCACTACCAAGCTGCTAACACGTGGCACTTGTTTGTTCTAACACATGTCAGACTTGGCACCTATTAGGATGACGTCATGCTAACATCAGCGTTGATTGTTGACTAGCTGACATCAGCGTTGACTTTGAATTTAACTCGCGCTTGGGGGCACGTGGGCATGCATTTCGAGGTGGGACCAGGACCATTTTAAAGATTTCAACAATATGAATCCAATGGCGGATGTTTCTAGTCGATCAGAGATCGTTAGTTTGGTCAAATTGAGGTTTTTAGCCTAGGAAAGCTTGTTCGGGACACATTAACTTTTCTGGGTGTTTTGGGGTTTATGATTAGGACTTATGTAGATGGTTAGTGACATTTGAGTGTGACAGTTATTGAGGCGCAACAATGATGGTCTGTGAGTGGACATTGTTTTCTAAATATGATGCATGCATAACTGTTTTATATGTTTTAAATACATGATTTGAAATTCCTTGAGTGCATATGATTGTGGTATTTGGTATTTACGTATTTGCATGTATTTTGAGGTTTATGATTTTATAATGGATTTATACATACTTGTGCTTTCAATAATGGATTAATGGTATGATTTCGAATGTGGGAATGTGAACTATCAAACCTGAAGTCCATTTGATTTAATGAAGTATCTGGAGAACCATTTGGTTTATACTATCGGGCTTAAGGCCCAGTTGGTTATGATATTGGACATGAGTCTCATTTGTAGTTTATGAAATGTGATTTCGGGTTTGAGGCCATAATGAGATTTGGATTTGGATTTGGATTTGGATTTGGGCTGAGTCCCTAATTGGATTTGCAAATTATACCTCGGGTTGAGACCCTATTGAAAGGCTTAAACTGGATTTGAGATATAAATGGTTTTACGATGGTTTCCACTAGTTGGATTTCGGTTTTTAAACATACCATCCTATGTGTGGATTTTCTCTTAAGGTTCCAGGGACACTGGAGTAGTCACAGAGTATTGCCTGAGAGGGGCTGCTCTACGTGAAAGACCGTAGGGAAGCTCAGGATCAGGATTGCTAGTAAAACCTCTGCCCCCTAAGAAGGGTCATTGACTGGGGTAGACCTTAGGGAGACTCAGGCTAGAAACAGAGGGCCACGCGTAGTCTTAGACCGTGACATTATGACATCTGACATGTCAGGCATCTGGGATGCCAAGGAATATTTTATTGAACTGGTTATACTGTATTTTGTGGATTTGGGCAGAGACCTATGTGTTTTGGTTTTGGGGTAGACAACCCTTATGTTTTACTGGTTTTGGGCTGAGTTCCCACTTGGAGTATGGTTTTACAATTTTGGACTAAGGCCCTAATGATTTGAGGAAGGAAATGGCTTGGATTGATAAATGATTTTATTAACTTTTATTTGATTTGAGGAATGATTGAGTTAATTGGTTTTCAAATGCATTCATGCTTTTAAAAATAGTTATGCATGCATCATATTTCATTAAACAAAGTCCACTCACAGACCATCTGTGCTGTGTGCTCCGAAGTCTTAGGCCACTTTGGGGCTAATCCGCAGTCTCCGAGACGTCCGGACTTGTCAAATCATGCTCAAAGGTCACTATCAACCTATAAAAGTTCATATAAAAAACTCTCACAAATTCCGGAACGGTCAACTTGTCCCGAACACACTTCCCAAAGCTAAAAACCTCTAAATGACCTATCAAATGACCTCCGATCGACCTGAAACCACTACCATTGGATTCAGAACATTGAAATATTTTGAACAAGACCAATTTCACCTCAAAAATTGTGCCCACACGCCCCATGCACGTGTCAAATTTAGGTCAACCAAAAAGTCAATAGTCAACTCTGACGTCATCGGTCAACAATCAATGGGACAACAGGTCGGGTCAATGGCTGGCAGGAGACGACGACTGGAATCAACGTGGCCCGCCGTCTGGTTCGGCCACCGGTGGCTGAAAAACCTCCATTTTTGTCCAATTTTCTAAACTTTCATAACTCTCTCATTTCTCAACCAAATCCTACATTTTATATATGGAAATCATGCTACTTGAGCCAAGGAATCCAAATCTGAACCTAGAATTGCGAGAAAATACCTTGTTTTGAAGATATGGCCTCCCAAAATTTCGGCCAAAATTTGAATCGATGTTCCGGCCACTACCGTCGTCCAAAACCTTCCATTCTTGCACCTACAAGCTTGTATGAGCGCCAAAAACATAACCATGGGTTTAGAATTGATCCAAAACTTCAAAAACAAAACCCAAAATCAAAGCCCATGGGTTACCTTTTGTTTCGCGGGTTTCCAGTCATCCATGCGGCTGCTCCGCCATCCCTGGTCATCCTCTCAACCCCTCTGTCTCACTCCCTCACTCTTTGTCTCTCTCTCAAGCCAAAAAATGAAGAAGATGATGGTTGTGGGGGTGGGTACAATTTTGGGTGTGAAGAAATGAAGATGATGATGATGGTTGCATGTATGTGTATGGGTATGGATAAATGGATAAGTAACACTTGTCCTTCATCTATTGATCCACAAAAGATATTTTGGGTCCCACTAAAGACAAACCCATTTGAAATCCGTTCAACCGTGAATAGTTCTCAGAACCTTTCTTGACCCATAAATTTCCAGTACGATATCCGATTTTGACGTGTTATCTGTCTACAGACTTATATCGTCTCTATCTACGTAACGACCTCGATCTACGTGTATTTAACCTCCCAGGTCAAAAGTCAAATTTTTACCCTTTCTAGGGGTAAAATCATCATTTTACCCAAATCTACCGATAATCCTCAACTAATCTTGATTAGTCCTTAATTAATTCCCGATAATCTGTTATTATCGTTAATTGAATTCGTAAGTTCATGACAGGTCCTTACAATCTCCCCCCCCCCTTAAAGAATTTCGTCCTCGAAATTCACACTAACCCAATCCACTGTGGAAATCCTGAGGTACATGCCCAACATCCGTCCACAGTGCTCAACCATAACCAAGCGTCACTCGATGTCAACCACAATCCAATGGTCAATGCTGAACTCAGCACATCCTCCATGGTCCTATCCAAGATTGACATGTCGTCACTAGAAACCTCCAATGCTCAATATCAAGTCTCAAATGAGACATCAACACTCTTCGATCTCACCTGTCACCTACGCAGGTGTGCTCAGAATCCAAACTGACAAGTCAATCTTATCGTCCAGCTCGGTTGACAATCTAGGCCAACAATCCTGATATACCAAGCTAACTTCCTATTCAGGATTCAACCTGACAATCCTTCTCAACTGACAATCTAAGCTGACATTCTGCTCAATCCGGTTCAGTCATGCTCCTCATCCTACTCAACATTCAATCTGTCGATCATGCTCAATACTCAATCTCTAATACTAAACTAACAATTCCGTTCAACAGGAGCATCACAAGTCCTCTGTCTCACCAGATAGCTCCCAACGTCCAACACATTCACAATACTGAATACATCGACGACACACCATCGTGCCCAGTCGGTAACTCACGGCTCCGCTACACTTTCATTGCGCAACTCTGACCTTGTAACGACCCATCCCGAAAATTAGGATTAAGACAGCGATTAGTGAAGGATTAGTGAGCTTAAGTAGTACTTCATTGGGTACTTTTGGACCGATAGGGTAGAATGACGATTTTGTCCCTAGTTCGGGCAAAATGTTGACTTTTAGTTCGGATGGTCAATTAGGTTTTGATCGATGACCAGGACGTAGTTTAGGACGTCACGAATCCATAGACAGGTGGTACGCTCGATTCCGACATCCGAGGAGGAAGTTATGATGTTCGGAAGGTTGAGGGCATAACCGTAATTTGGGTAAAATAGGGGGAAAAGTTGACTTTTTGTACGATCGGGTTTTGACACGTTGACCTAGGGCTGTTAGATAGATGGAGGTGTGAGTTACGGGTCTAGAAAGGTAGTGGCAAAATCGTAAATTTGACTTAAAAGGAAGGGCATTTTGGTCTTTTTGCACCTTGGGATTTGTGAAACAGAGAGGGAAGATGGAGGGCTGTGATTGAGCCACTTGTGAGAGGAAGAGGGAGGATTGTGACACGTGTTGGAGGGCTAGAGGCTTCTAGGAAGCACGGTCCAATTATTTGGGGCTTTGTGATCGTGTAACTGTGTGTGTGTTGTGTTCGAAGAACAGAAAACAGAGGCTGAGGAATTGGGAGATTGGATCGGTGATTTTGTGAGTTTGTGTAATTGGTGAAGGGGTGAGTGATCAGAGATCCAGAGGGAGACAAAGAGGAGGTTTGGAGGTACGGTGGCAGTGTGTGGGTGAGTTGTGAGCCACGGGAAAACCAGGGAGGAAAACAGAGTGAACAGAGAGATCATGGTGGTGGTTGTGCCGTGTTCAACCAATCGAGGCCAGAGGAGGTGTCCAGAGGCTGGAGGTGGACGGGAGGAGCCGTGTCCTAGCGGCTGAGCTCACGACGGCGACAGGACGGCAGGTAATTTCTGTTTTTCCTTTATGTGCTCTGTTTTTATGTCTAGATTCAGACGCTAAGTCGAAGCCTTAGGGGTTGAATCGAGAAGTCCCGTGAGGTCTAGGGGATTCAGTGGAGTCCTAGGTAACTGCTGGTTGTGCAGCCGTGACGGGGAGTGCACGGTGGAGGCTGGACGACGGAGAGTACTTTGTGTCCTCTGTTTTTTCGTTTTGCTTCAGACGTTAAGTCGTGGGGTTTGAGTGTGCGTCGACGGTTTTGGTGAGTGAGGTGAGGTTCAGGGAGGTTCTAGGAACCGTCTACGGTGGTTACCGTGACGGGGGGTGACCGGGTTGGACGTAGAAGGAAACAGGGGACAGTACGGGTTTCTGTTCGAGCTTGAGTCGACGAGTTGTAGTTCGAGTTGAGGTGTCTGAGCAAGGGGGGAAAGGGTAGTCTAGAACGGGACGAAGATGATGGTGAAGAGAGGAGGTGTTTTGGTGGCAGAACAGTGGAGAACCGTCCACGCCGGTTCGATTTGCAGGTACTGTGTTGAACCGGGTCGACGCGTGGAAGACGATGCACTGTAGCTGGCGCGTGAGGGCCACGCGCAGCCACTTTGGGCGGCGCGTGGGGGCACGTGCGGCGGCGGCTGGGAAATCGGTCAACATAGTTTTTGGTCTAGGTGTGGTGACGAGTCCGTTGGAATTGGTTTCGAGTTGATCGGACGTCGTTTGAGGTTAGTTCCGCGAGGGTGAAGGTTTAGGGTTTCGGTTCGTTACGGTTAGGACTCGGGGATTTTCGGGGAAAATTTGGAGAGTCTTAGTAAATGTGTTAGTAACGTACTTCGCTGGTTGTTGACAGGATCAGGAGTTCCTGAGGAGGCTGAGGAACGTACGAGACGTTCGGGACGCGATTGAGGGCTCGGTACTGTGAGTGGACCCCTTCCCTAAACTCGAGCATGCATAACTGCTTTTAATTACCCCCTTTATGATTTTAATCATGATTTTATATTCGTTGAATATGTAATGTGGTTTTGCATAAATTGTACGGTTTTTGAGAAATACCGTATTTGACACGTTTTACGAGGAAAATGTGGTTTCTGAATATTGAAGCTATGGTTTTGGGATTTCAAATGATAAATGGTTTTCCATGATTGTAAGTGGATTTTGATACGTGATTTCGATGATCAGGGCTTTCAGTTTTAGAATCGGATTTCGGAAAGCGGAATTTGGTTTTAAAGTTGGGAAGTGGAATTCCGGATTTGGGTTCGAAATGACGGTTCGGGATGCCGAAAGGGCATCAGAGCAGTGATTTCGGATTCGAGTTTGGATATGGATTTCGAAATGGTTTCAAACGGTTTTGATTGGATTTGCTGGATCTGGTTATTGGGTTTAAAGACCCGGATTGAATTTAAAGACTCGGGAGTTTAAAGACTCGGATATATTGATATTTCCCCCGTAGGCCTATTGAGTTTAAAGACTCGGGAGTTTAAAGACTCGGATATTATTGAGGCTTGGATTGAGTTTAAAGACTCGGGAGTTTAAAGACTCGGATAGATCCAGCAGGTTTGATCGGCAAATGATTGGTTGAACTTTATTTTTTACGTTACGGTTTTATGACGCTTATGATATGATTTCTATAACCGTTTTTATAGTGTCTAGTTTCTTATGATGTTTTATAGCGATTGGTTTATAACTGTTTTTATAACTGGGTTATGCATGTGGTTTCAAAACAGAGGGCTAAACCCAGTTTTCTTATGAAATGGTTTTTGGAAATTCTTTTTCTTTTATTATGGTCCACTCACACTTTCTGTTTTAAATTGCCCTCCAGGTCGTGGAGATAGAGCAGGGTTTCGGCGTCGAGGCAGTGTCTGAGGTATAGAAGTCGCGAGAGGGATCCCGGAGTGTTTTAAACTTGTCCGTGTGCGTGTATCTAGTTTATTGGTTTTCTTTCTTTTGTATTTAGTACTACGCTCTGTAAACTTTAACTTCGGGATGTTTTGTATAGTTTCTCCTGAGTGAGACGATGTAGTTTAGTAGTTTACTTCGGTTTGTGTCGGGGTGTCAGACGGGAGCAGGATTTACCTCGGTATTTGGGGTGAAACCGGGGTGGGTCCTGACAGACCTCGACTCGCTCTAGAGTCCCAACATCGTATCTCGTATCACTCCGCGACCAACGCTGTGATCCTGACTCGCCACGAGCCTTAATTGTCATCTCACTCATCATCTCGGTACACAAACCAACATCTCACTCATCCTCTCGGTACACAAATCGACCTCTCAATCATCCTGTCGATACACTCGGGATGTATCTGGACCTCATCGAATACTTGCTCTAGTAGAGATAATCATACATATAATCGCTAGGGTTCCTCTAGCCCACATGGCCCTAAGCTCCATGCTCACTCAATCATTTAACTCTCTAAAGCCACTCTAAACTAGAGCACAGTATTCGATGTCCAGTCCTCGTACTCAACGTACAATCAACATCGGACCCCGTCCGATTACCATCTCACGCCCATCCCAGACTCAATATGATGATCATACCATCCATCAGATGATCAATACTCATCAATCTTGCTGTCCAATATGCACTACTCACAGGTGCATCCACATCACATCAATCATATCGGCACTACTTAGGCCTACTCAAGGACTGCACTCACGCAACATCCGAACTCCGTCTAGGGACTGCACACGTACCAACCGGACACGTACCAATATCCACATCCAATCCACACGCCATATCAACCTCGGACTTAATCTGTCTATCATCTGGTTGACTTTCCAATCACACTTCAACATTAGAACATGTCTGTCTGATCTCTACTTGGACAGATCATATACTAACGTCCTCTTTGAGCCTTCATGGTAACCAGACCAACTTTAGAGATAGCCAACCAGTTCACTAACCAATCTCATTCCTTGGTTTCCTCCAAAGGGTAACCGTTATATGACAGAAAGACGTACTAGTCCTGAACATGTCAGTAGCCCCCCTCGACCATCACCTTGATGATGCAAAAGGTCGGATCCTAAAATCATGATGTAAACCGTTGATTCAGCCTATATGTCTAGCTAGAACACTGTCCAGCAACACTCCATGGTCATCTACCACCAGCACAATCTCTCCATCTAGAGCCATAACAAGCCTTCAAAATCCTACTCGAGGCATTTTCTATTCATATTTTCCTAAATGATACTCAAAGTATCCTCAACGTCTGTTAATCAGCTTAATTTGTCTCCTCTGTCTCGAGTTTCACTCTGAAGGAGTACCAACCCGAAGGCTCCGTGATCTCTAAGATCTTGCAGTGTGTTGTAACTACTAACCCAACAATGTCCCGAGTCCATCATGTCAACGGTTGCAATCACGGGGATAGCCTCCAGCCGACAATCAATGACACTTATCCAGTCCGAGTGAATCCAATCTCAACTTTCATGGTTTTCTGATGCCAATCCAACACAATCTTTATTCTCAACCAATTCATTCCATAGCCCAAATTGGTCCAAAATGTCTTGACGCATAAGCATCTAGATTATCTTGATCCACCATCATTTGTGATATTCGATCGCCTTAATCTGTACTCAAATTGTTCCTCAACAATCTCAATCCTCGATGGATCCATACTAGCTCTTTCAGCCATCAAAACATGACCCAAAACACCAACATAGGTCCACCAAATCTGATACCCACTCATCACGTCCGGTGATGGTGTCACCTTCTATTTTTCAACTCATTTAAATCTGGCCCCCATCCTGGGTGTCAAGTTCTTACACTCTCTTTGAACCAAAGAGAAAGTGCAACCATGTTGCAAGCATAGAAGCAGAAAATGAGAAGTCTCCTTTACCAACCAATAATATATGTTGGTAGGTACTGTCGTGATCCTCCCACGATCGCATCACTCCTCAAATCAGCTCGACCTTTACAAGCTTATACACCCCTAAATGATGAGAAGTTCACTAAGAACTTTCAAGAGAAGGATGTCTATTTACATTACCCAGCTGTCTTGTCATAGCTAACTCTCGAAGTTCCCTCGAATTCCGACAAGGAACATTGGGTCTCCAATCAGTGACAATCTAAGTCAACTGAATCCTAAATCTACTAACTCCACTATGTCTAGTAACAAAACTTCCAATGCTCTCGACTCTGTCGGTACCTTCCGATATTATGGTTGCAACTTGGGTTACGTACCCGGGAAATTATCTCTAGTGGTGGCAACCATGTAAACCTTCCGATGACGTATCGGGAAACTCGGCACAGCCGAAATCAATCCGAGCACACTAAGCTAACTAGGGACATCATAACACGTGACCCATGTCCCTAGCAACCGTACGACAGGATGATCCTGGCCTCTACGCCGTATCTAGTTTGGACATCGATCCACGTGTCGTGGAAATCACTCTATCTTTAGGTCAAAACCTTCTATGCAAGTCCAATCGGTAGTCCCACCATCGTCCAGTCAGAGTACTATCTCGCACGTCCCACTCTATGGGCTCAACTCCTGTTGTACACATCACTCGTACAATCCTTCCAAAGAGAACTAGGGTAACTGGTACCACTCCAGGCATACTGCCTCTAGTAATCCAAGCATACCCCATCTCACTGAGCCACTTGGGATCCTCTCTGTTCCGCTCAACGATTACTGAACCTTACACATTTGCCAATCAAGGGTTCGGTGACAGGACCGCCCCCAAAAGGGGCATTGATAACTATGCCCGGTCCTGCTCCCGTCTCGCAAGACGACTGAAGTTCCTAATTTAGCCTCAGTACTTGCCAAACCAGGGATAGCCACACCTGTACTCACTCATGCCTCTACCTTTCGATCAGCCTCGATCATCGCGCCACGACCTAGAGCGTCAATAAAACATAAAAGGTGTGAGTGGACGAAAATAAATCAGTTTATAAAACAGTTACAGAAGACGTTTCTACCCTCCACGTAAAACCAATGCATGCATTCGAAAATCATTTCGCAATCCATTTCATTTCCAACATAAGAAAAACCGTGTATGAAAATCAAAATCATTTTCCTTTCCTTAAGCTTCGGGTCTTAAACGTTAGTTAAAAACGTAAACCTTCGGACCCTCGAAACAACATCGAAACGGTGTCCGATTAATTCGAAATCAACGTTAAAATGTTCGTTACATTGTATAGGACAAAAGTCGTGTTGAACTTACCTCGAGAATAGGGCTCACGCGCCGCCGTGAGTGGCTGCGCGTGAAACTCACGCGCCTGCTACAGTGTTGCTACAGTTCATCTTCCCTACCCGATCGTCTGCTAA
Organism: Prinsepia uniflora; assembly: GCA_032719365.1. Lineage (NCBI taxonomy): Eukaryota > Viridiplantae > Streptophyta > Magnoliopsida > Rosales > Rosaceae > Prinsepia > Prinsepia uniflora. The sequence goes on from CM064862.1 coordinate 65,911,793, forward strand.
ACGGGCCATTTAACCCGCGCCTTGACCCGTTCCAATCCCTGCAAATCTCGACTTGTATTCTTCAATTGACTCATTCAAAAGCATTTTTATGAATCTAATTACGAGTCTATAACTTTAATTTCAACAAACCTTACCTTAATCCGTCCATCCCAGCTCTATTTTTCGATGAAGATCTGACCACTGTTTATCCCTGGAAGGCATCAGTCCTCATCGTTTTCTTCAATTGATCCAGCTAAAAGCTTCGTAAGGTTATCCTAAACTAGTTTTCAAGCCCAATTGCATCTTCTAACCCCTCCAATTACACGACTCAATCCTTGATTTTTCTGAAACTCCCTGGTGTCTGTTCTTAGCTCAACGGGCTTCGAACCTTGCAATACTTGATTTGGATCTACTAAGTGTGGTGCCAAAAGGGTCTTTCGAGCCTCAATTTGGCTTGGGCTGGCCTACATTTCAACTTCGGTTTTGAATTTGTCCAAACATGAGTTTCGGGTTCCAGTGCATAATTTCTACTCAGTCTCCCTGTTTCTCCTCTCTAACTCCTCTCTCTGTTCCTCTCCATCCCTTAACTCCTTTCTAGTGCTCACTTTCCCTCAATTTTCTCTTGGGAAGATCGATCACGCCCTGCTCCTCTGCCTCTGTTTTTCAATTTCAAAGGCACCAATGCTACACATTCAACCGTGCACTGTCCTCCCAGTGCAGACAGCATGCCAATGTTTCCACTCAAATGCATAAAAAAAAACTCATTAACACTCAGTCCAACCAATTTGTTCCATAAACAAATCCATGCCCGTGCCCTGTTTTGAAGAATTCCCTCAGAATCCCTTACACGGTTGTCTCAAAATGCAGCAGCCAAATTACCATTTTGCCCTTACTTGACAAATTACCAAAATGCCCCTCCTCGTTCTAGACTCGTAACTTGTCCGTCCGACGTCCGTTTTCAGTGTGCCGCATGTCGTTGTACTCAGGGCATCGAGACCTACCTAACGGTCCTCGAGTTGTGTGAAAATCAGTGGTCAATAAAAAAGTCAACATTTTCCCCCTTTTCGTCCAAATTACGAGAATGCCCTTGAACTTCCGAACGTCATAACTTCCTCCTCGAATTTCGGAATCGGGCGTGCCACCTGTCTATGAACTCGTGACGTCCCGAACTACGTCAGAACCATTGGTCAAAGTCCGTTTGACCTTTCGAGCAAAAAGTCAACCGTTCGCCCACTACCTAGGGGCAAAATCATCCTTTTCTTCAAATTTTCCGAATTTCCCTTCTTCTGAACGTCCGGGTCGTTACAATCTACCCCCCTTAAAGAATTTCGTCCTCGAAATTCCAGTTGGTGGAAACGATAAAATTTTCTGAGGAAACATGCATACGCTAATCCCGAATCATAATCACTCTCAACCGGGTATAAGTCATACCCAACTTATATACATCATACAACTAGTCTCATCCTCTGTATAAAACCCTGCCCCATGGGCAGTCATAACACATACCTGCTCGAAGTACGTAGCCTAGCTCACGTTCGAGTCCACACAATCCAAGAAACACAAAATCTGTCATCTCTTCTCGTTTGCATGTCATCCACTCGTGACATGATCCCATGGCTAAATCCGCACACGTGTCATCAGGCCACCAGGCCAATAAACTCATAAGGTCCAATAACTCGGAAACACATTCCCCTTACTAGGTCAATCACGCCATATCCCTTCCCAGGGTCACAACGTATAACGGTTTTAACCCTTCCTCCTGATTCCTTTCCTCTTTCCGATAAGCACTCAGTACAATCTTAGTCGTGCTATGTCGCAAATCACACCCTTCTCTTATCCTCGACTTCACCATACACCAAGTATGGTCTTGTAGTCGGACGTCAACCATCCAAGTCATCAGAATCAGGTGTTACTCCAATCCTATGGAGTTCTATAACTAACAGGATTTCACCTATCCTTATATTATCAAACATGACAATCCTCTCCCCAAATAGCACCTAATCCGCCAAAGTGGTTGTAATCTCAAAATATTCTGACCATCACCTCAACACATTTTAGACCCTTCATTTTATCCATTATTACTAATCCTGATGGTCGATGTAGTACTCGTACATTCCTTTCCAAAGGTATATGACCTCTGCATTCTCAACCTCGTGGGTCGATTTTAACTCAAACAAGGAAGGTAAACTTCTGAGGGTTTAACTAGCATCAACGCCCGACTCACCGAATCCCAAAGCTCATAGTGAGTGGTCGAACATAAGTCACCGTCTCTCCACTTGTAACCATATGTTTCGCCCTTAGGCAACTGCTACATCTGTCCGGTATCTCACACACTCCCTAGTACATAGGAGGACACCAACCAATCAACTCTCGGTTCTCAGTTCCAATAACTCTGGCCTCTTTCCGAGTCAATCACCATAACTAGAAAACATGTAGAGAACCCCCCTACAATTTCCTGTGGTCTCCAACAAGTCTCAGACCAAATCACGTTCCCCAAACCTACTCTGGTCTACCACTCCTACACTTATTCAATTATTTTTTCTGAGGGCATAATCAACTCACCTATTCAGTACATCACACGCCCCTCGGTACATGTAAGTACTCCAACCAATCATCCATCATGGTACCTTACATCTCCTAAATGGGGTCAGACTACCTGACTCCTCATCTCTCATCTATGACTAGCCCACATGGCTGTCTAAGGGTATCATCGTCAACTAACCTTGGCCATACCAAATCTGGCCATTATCCTTCTCTCTCTTTTACTCATAATCAACCATCAGCATCAGGTTGGCCTCTCTTAATAAGGTCACTAACCACAAATTTCCCAAGAAACCACAATTCCTTAACTCGTGATACAGAATCCTTATTCCATCCTGTTACCTTATTAAGTCGTCCATAACCAACATGTAACCTCAAATCATCTTAAACTCAATTTCTCATCTTGGCAAACCTCAGGAATATGTTGAGAAATCGGGGCATCCTCAGCCCTCACTAAGCGCCTCATACCCGAAGCTCACACACCACACGTGTGACCAACAAACTTGAATGGCTCATACCAACCATCTATTGGTTGTGAAGAACAAAATCATCCTAAAGGGTAACACCCTCGAGTCTCCCTGATACATAACCTCTGGAATCCTAGATTCCACATATCACTCTCTAATCAACATACTCGATAGGGGTCTCATGGGTCATCAACCAATCCAAACCAAGGATGACATCCAATTCATCCAAGTCTAAGTCAGCCGCTAGGCAAACGACACCAGCCATCCTGGGTAACCTCACATCGATAGGTCTACCCCCCTTATATCTCACCAATTTTACCATATATAATTATCAAGGTTACCGTATATCTATCATCAAGGTATCACATCAGTAACTCGGGTCGGTTCAACAACTTCCATACCAAAACCAATCACAAATAACACTATACCCCGCCAATAGCCAATCTCAAGACATGGAAGAGTGGATAGCCCGGGACCTACCAAACACATACATCCTGGTTACTCACATCGTGACCTTCTGGCCCCTCTCGAGCCTTGATACATTAACATGGCCCATCTCAAGTCTCTAACCATTGTCCTCACTTATATGAGTCTCGCATCCAGATCTCGACTCCTCCCGAGTCCAATCTCACCAGTCAATCATGTCATCACTGACATACCCAGTCGCCGAGAAAATACTAATGCTCAACCATATCTTATACGACCGATAAGGCCTAAGAGATAGTGAAACTTGCCCAATTATGCAGCCCTTCCAGCCACTGGGCTCATTCGTCCTTGCGACCCACGCCATTCTATGTCTAGCAAATAGTAGTTCACGGTGTACACTACATAGCACCTGACCCTCAACCCAAGGTCAATCTCATCCGAGATCTATTGCGGGGTCTCCTACTCCCTCGTCTACTCGTCTCACTACCAGGTTGCGCACGAGGCTTACGCTTCGGAGGCATGATGTGGCAACATAATCAACAACCTAGTGCTCTGATACCAAGTTGACAGGACCGCCACCGAAAGGGGCATTGATAACTGTGCACGATCTTGCTCCTGTCTGGCAAGACGACTGAAGTTCCCAATTTACCCTCAATACTTGCCAAACCAGGGATAGCCACACCCGTACTCACTCATGCCTCTGCCTTTCGATCAGCCTCGATCACCGCGCCACGACCAAGAGGGTCAATAAAACACAAAAGGTGTGAGTGGACGAAAATAAATCAGTTTATAAAACAGTTACAGAAGACGTTTCTACCCTCCATGTCAAACCAATGCATGCATTCGAAAATCATTTCGCAATCCATTTTAGCTCGACCTTTACAAGCTTATACATCCCTAAATTATGAGAAGTTCACTAAGAACTTTCAGGAGAAGGATGTCTATTTACATTCCCAGCTGTCTTGTCATAGCTAACACTCGAAGTTCCCTCGAATTCCGACAAGGAACATTGGGTCTCCAATCAGTGACATTCTAAGTCAACTGAATCCCAAATCTACTAACTCCACTATCTCTAGTCACAAAACTTCCAATGCTCTCAACTCTATCGGTACCTTCCGACAATATGGTTGCAACTTGGGTTACGTACCCGGGAAATTCTCTCTAATGGTGGCAACCATGTAAACCTTCCGATGACGTATCGGGAAACTCGGAACAGCCGAAATCAATCCGAGCTCACTAAGCTAACTAGGGACATCATAACACGTGTCCCACGTCCCTAGCAACCATACGACAGGATGATCCTAGCCTCTACGCCGTATCTAGTTCGGACATCGATCCACGTGTCGTGGAAACCACTCTATCTTTAGGTCAAAACCTTCTACGCAATTCCAATCGGTAGTCCCACCGTCGTCCAGTAGGAGTACTATCTCGCACGTCCCACTCTATGGGCTCAACTCCTATTGTACACATCACTCGTACAATCCTTCCAAAGAGAACTAGGGTAACTGGTACCACTCCAGACATACTGCCTCTAGTAATCCAAGCATACCCCATCTCACTGAGCCACTTGGGATCCTCTATGTCCCGCTCAACGATTACTGAACCTTACACATTTTCCAATCAAGGGTTCGGTGACAGGACCTCCCCCGAAAGGGGCATTGATAACCGTGCTTGGTCCTGCTCCCGTCTGGCAAGACGACTGATATTCCCAATTTACCCTCAGTACTTGCCAAACCAGGAATAGCCACACCCGTACTCACTCATGCCTCCACCTCTCGATCAGCCTCGATCACCGCGCCACGACTTGGAGGGTCAATAAAACATAAAAGGTGTGAGTGGACGAAAATAAATCAGTTTATAAAACAGTTACAGAAGACGTTTCTACCCTTCACGTAAAACCAATTCATGCATTCGAAAATCATTTCTCAATCCATTTCATTTCCAACATAAGAAAAACCGTGTATGAAAATCAAAATCATTTTCCTTTCCTTAACCTTCGGGTCTTAGCCCGCAATCATAAACACAGGGCCTCCGCCCAAAATCATGAATCAATCCAAGTTCGTGACATAATCCAAAACCACATAAACCGGGCCACTTCTGAACACATCCGAAACATCATAAATCGACAATAATTCACAAATTAATCAATCTGCTGGATCTCAAGTGCCCCCGAGCCTTTAAACTCAAAATCATATGCATAATCAGGCCTTCTTGGGATATCAACGAGTCTTTAAACTCAGAACATAATCAGTAGGCCTCGGGGGATATCACAATAACCGAGTCTTTAAACTCAAAACCATTTGTAAATCTCAATAATCCAGGATCCATCGTGATCCAAATTTCAAATCCAATCCGAAATCACATTTTTTCATAACAGGACTTGTGTCCGAATTCACATTCAAATCCCCAATCATATCCGTCTTCCATTCCCAAAATCGAATTCGCAATAACGATTCCATAAGCCGGCATCCGGAACCGTCATTCCGAACCCAAAGCAAAAATCCATTTTCAAACTTCCGAAAATCGAAATCTCGTTCATCAAAATTTCTTTTATGCCCTGGGCATCAAGCCCGAAATCATCTTTTTCAAAATCCGTTTTAAATCTCTGAAATCACATCATATTTCAAATCCCAAGGTCAAAACATCAAAACCATAATCAAATCACCAAAATCACGGTCAAACCACAACATACTCGAAATCTCGTAAAACGTGCAAATCTGTGTCATTCTCGAAATACTTGTCAAAACCGTAAATCATAATCACAATCATAATCGAAACATCATTAAAACATGAAACGCACAAATCATATAAAATCATTCATTAAACCATCATCGAAGCATAAGAGAAACCATAGTCTCGAAATACGTGCAATTTCGTATGCATATCAAAAATACGTATAAATACGGAATCGAAATTATCACAAGTCATAATCATAATCATAGAAATCATAGAAATATTTATGCATGCATTAAATTTTGAAAGCAAAGTCCACTCACACACCGTTCATAATGCTCGTTTTCGCGCTGCACGCGTTTTCGTAATTTTCGACATTTTCCAGAAATCTCGAATCCTGTCCGAAATCATTCTTTAGTGTCACTAAGGGCTCAAATAACAGCATACTAATTTCCCATAATTTTCCAGGAATTAAACGTTAGTTAAAAACGTAACGTAAACCTTCGGACCCTCGAAACAACATCGAAACGGTGTCCGATTAATTCGAAATCAACGTTAAAATGTTCGTTACATTGTATAGGACAAAAGTCGTGTTGAACTTACCTCGAGAATAGGGCTCACGCGCCCTCACGCGCTGCTGTGAGTGGCTGCGCGTGAAACTCACGTGCCTGCTACAATGTTGCTACAGTTCGTCTTCCCTACCCGACCGTCTGCTAAACGGATCATTTAACCCGCGTCTTGACCCGTTCCAATCCCTGGGAATCTCGACTTGTATTCTTCAATTGACTCATTCAAAAGAATTTTTATGAATCTAATTACGGGTCTGTAACTTTAATTTCAACAAACCTTACCTTAATCCGTCCATCCCAGCTCGATTTTTCGATGAACATCCGACCACTGTTTATCCCTGGAAGTGTATCAGTCCTCATCATTTTCTTCAATTGATCCAGCTAAAAGCTTCGTAAGGTTATCCTAAACTAGTTTCCAAGCCCAATTGCATCTTCTAACCCCTCCAATTACATGACTCAATCCTTGATTTTTCTGAAACTCCGTCGTGTCTGTTCTTAGCTCAACGGGCTTCGAACCTTGCACTACTTGATTTGGATCGACTAAGTGAGGTCCCAGAAGGGTGTTTCGAGCCTCAATTTGGTTTGGGCTGGCCTACATTTCAACTTCGGTTTTGAATTTGTCCAAACATGAGTTTCAGGTTCCAGTGCATAATTTCTACTCAGTCTCCCCGTTTCTCCTCTCTAACTCCTCTCTCTGTTCCTCTCCATCCCTTAACTCCTTTCCAGTGCTCACTTTCCCTCAATACCAATTGTAAGACCCGTGTCCTGGAAGGAACGGTGAACAATCCGACATTCCTGCGAGGGGGAATGGTCTGGGAGAAGATGGTGGTGTGCCTTAAAGGTATAGGCACACACCTATCTAGCACTAGGCCTTTTGGGATCACAAGTGGCTTTGCGGGGGATTGGAACCCCAAAGTTAAGCAAGTTGAGACTGGTGCAATTCCATGATGGGTGACCCACTGGAAAGTTGCACCATGAGCTCCCAAAAACAAAACCGTGAGGGCGAGGTCCAAAGCAGACAATATGGTGCTAGATGATTTGGTTCCTGACCGAGGAGGGTCTTGGGTCCTGACAATTTGGTATCAGAGCAAGACATCGACCGGGAAGTGTGCCAGGGAGGACGCTGGGCCCTAAGGGGGGTGGATTGTAAGACCCGTGTCCTGGAGGGAACGGTGAACAATCCTACATTCCTGCGAGGGGGAATGGTCTGGGAGAGGATGATGGTGTGCCTTAAAGGTGTAGGCACACACCTATCTAGCACTAGGATTTTTGGGAGCTCAAGTGGCTTTGAGGGGGATTGGAACCCCAAAGTTAAGCAAGTTGAGACTGGTGCAATTCCATGATGGGTGACCCCCTGGGAAGTTGCACCATGAGCTCCCAAAAACAAAACCGTGAGGGCGAGGCCCAAAGCGGATAATGTGGTGCTAGATGAGTTGGGTCTTGACCGAGGAGGGTCGGGTCCTAACATTCGGAGCTTGAGGCAACCCTCGTCTAAGCTCCCCGAGTAATCACATCCCCTCGATGCATTAGGCGTCATCCAGAATCATCCTATCACTGTTGGATTCCATCTAGCTCATCTCAGTCATCTCGATCATTACTGAGACTCCATCCAAAGCTCATCGTCTCCTATCATCGACTCCATCATCGTCTCTTGTGTGCGATGATAGTCTCACATACCTCTCCCTCAAATGTAGGAATCTCACCTCTCGGCATCCGATACGACTGGCGAATCCCCATCGTCTCAGTCGTCACTATAAAAAGAGCATATCAAGATCGATAAGACTCATCCACGTCCATCGATAGCAATGTCTACCACAACCCTCGTGCAGACCCAACTAAGAAACACTCTGCTATCGGGACTCAGCAATCGAAACCCCGCATGAGTGCGGACCACTCACCACCTGTACTCCCCATTCATAATGTCACCCCATCACTTACTTGGCATCGAGGTTAAGTACACGGGTTATCACCCGTACAATCCACTCAAAAGCGTATAGCCTACCAATCGGGGATATACCAATCCATAAGTACCACTCCCCTAGTAACTTTTCCAACTAATCCCAACTCGGGTTACCCACGACCTCGGCTGCTCACTACAACACATCTTTCCTAACCTTCCATCGGTCTCAACTTTGAAAAGTCGCCATACTCAGCCCCCCTCGGGGTCTAACACGCTAAAACACGGCATCTAATGCCAAATAGAATCTATTCGGGGTTCATTCCCACTTGGACTTCCTACTTTTACCCTAACTATCAGGTTGATGACAGGCTGTTCTTATCGTAGAGACATCACATTCGGCACATGCGCAACATCACAAGAGTAACCTAGTACTCTAATGCCAAACTGACAGGACTCATCCCAATCCCCCTGGATTATCGTGGGTGTGCCTAATCCCGTCTGATACCACGTGCCAAACAAGGGATAAAACCTTAACTTACTCAAGGTTATCTAGTGTACGCAAGGATCTGTGGGGTTACGCATCGGCATGTGATTTCTCGATCTCTACTACAGCGTCCATCCACGATCATCCTAAAGGGTATCAAAAACCACAAAAGCTGTGAGTGAATAAAAACAACAGTTTATCAAAACAGTTTATCGAAAATACATTTATACCCTTCACGTAAAAGCATGCATTCATCATAAAACAAGTATTCATTTACTTTTCTCAAAAGTAATTCATATTGCTTTTCAAAACAAAACACAATGAAAAATGCTTCTCAATCAAAGCCATTTCCACAATTGGGACTCAGCCCAAAACCAAATCACATAGGGTTTCAGCCTAAAACCAAATCACGTGAGACCTCCGCCCAAATATCAAACCATGTGGGATCTCAGCCCATCATCACCAGTCACGATTCCATTCACAGCAACACGTGTCTATAAGCTCAAGGACTGCTCTGATCCTGAGCATGTTGTCGTGAACACATCACCGCCCGATAATATCCAAATCACATGGGACCTCATATACTGCACTCCTGAGTCGAGCCTCCCTCAGATGCTCAATAGTAGGCGTATCGTGACCTCTTCGTACCTCAGAGACGAGCATTATCTCCAGGGTGTCTTCCAAAGAAACATATTCACAACTGGACCCTCTCATAATCCGAGTCTTTAAACCCAAAATAATAATCATCAGTTTGAAAACAGTGGAAACATTTTCATAACTGTTGTAACTCAAATCAAACAGGTATTCCTCATAAATCATTTCAACACGGTCTACACCCGGAATATAGTTTCAAAAATTCTGTTTCCACAAAACCATCATTGAAAAAAGTGTCTATCAACACTTCATAAACCCAGGATTCCTCGAATCCTATCAAATTCACAATTCGGTCTCATGCCCGAAATATCTTTCATAAATCTCATAACTAGGTCACAGCCCGATATATTTCACGTTTGACTATACTCTAAGTCAAACCATAAATCAACTGGGTCATATGCCCGAAAGATATTTCTAAATTCGAAAACCATTTCATTGTTCAAATCATTTTCCAAATCCCAATAATCGAAGGTGATTTCCAACTGGGACTCATGCACGAATCTCGATTTCACACATCTTCGTCAAATCCTTCAAAATCATAAATCTAATCCTCGGTTTCATGCCTCTCCGTGAAATCGTCAAATTATATAATCAAATGCATGTAGTATACTTGGCTTATGCCCAAATACCATATAAAACATAAATCTTGAACTACGTGCAATATCGTAGAAAATGCGATACAAAACATATTTAAATCATATGCACTCAAGGCATCTCAAATCATGTTCATAAGACATATAAAACAGTTATGCATGCATCATATTTCATAGAACAAAGTCCACTCACATACTGTCCGCACTGCGCGCTCCGAACCCTCGCCGTAAGCCACTCCGGGGCTAATCCGCAGTCTTCGGGACATCCTGATCTGTCCAAATCATACTCAAAGGTCACTATCAACCTATAAAAGTCCATATAAAAGACCCTCACAAATCCTAGAACGGTCAATGTGTTCCGAACATGCTTCCTGAAGCTAAAAACCTCTAAATGACCTATTAAACGACCTTCGATAGACCTGGAACCACCACCATTGGATTCACAACGTCGAGACTTTATGAACAAGATCAATTTCACCTTGAAACTCGTACCAATGCACCCCCACGTGCGGGTCAAAATTTGGTTAACGAAAAAGTCAACGGTCAACGCTAAACTTTGAATCATGCTACTCGAGCCAAGGAATCCAAATCTGAACCTAGAATTGAGAGAAAATACCTGGTTTTGAAGATACGGCCTCCCAAAATTTCGGCCAAAATTTGAATCGATGTTTCAACCACTGCCGTCGTCCAAAACCTTCCATTCTTGCACCTACAAGCTCGTATGAGCTCCAAGAATATAACCATCGGCTTAGAATCGATCCAAAAGTTGAAAAACAAAACCCAAAACCAAAGCCCACGGGTTACCTTTTGTTTCACGGGTTTCCAGCCACCCCCGCGGCGGCTCCGCCGTCCCTGGCCGTCCTCTCAGCCCCTCTGTCTCACTCCCTCACTCTATGTCTCTCTTCCAAGCCAAAACATGAAGAAGAAGATGGTTGTGGGGGTGGGTACGCTTTTGAGTGTGAAGAAATGAAGATGAATGAAAATAAAGATGATGATGATGGTTGCATGTATGTGCATGGGTGTGGATCAATGGATTATGAGTGCCACTTGTCACTGATCCATTGGTCCACAAAAGATATTTTGGGTCCCACTAAAGACAAACTCATTTGAAAGTCGTACAATCGTGAATAGTTCTTAGAACCTTTCTTGACCCATAACTTTCTTGTACGATATCTGATTTCGACGTGTCGCCTGTCTACATACTCGTATTGTCTCGATCTACGTAACGGTCCTCGATCCACGTGCAATTGACCTCCCGAGTCAAAAGTCAATTTTTTACCCTTTATAGGGGCAAAATTGTCATTTTACCCAAATCATCTGATAATCCTCGACTAATCTCTATTAGTCCTTAATTAATTCTCGATAATCTGTTATTAATCCTTAATTTAATTCGTAAGTTCGGGATGGGTCCTTACAATTTGTTTCTCCGATAGGCTTGGGTAGTGTAACTGGATTAGTCCACCTATATTTTAGGTGCAGGTATCGTCACTGGTGGGTCATGAGGCGATCGAATACAGTTTCTCCGATATCCTTCCTTTTATCAGTGTCTCGATCTCGCGATAAGGCAAAATTCTGTTTACTGCTTGTGTTTAACTTTTGATGGAATCTTAATTGTAGAAATAAGTGTCAAAATGATGTTGTTTGGATTGAGTAAGCTCCATTTTGGCTAGAGTCCATCCTCGCCAAAAGTGTTATCGATTCTATTTCTAGTTGATGCAATGTTTCTTTCGTGATAAAAAAATAAAATAAAAGGTTCTTGTTATTGAAGGGTTAGGATGGACTTTGAAGAACTCGTCAGTTGGTTCACCTTCTAAATGAAGCAAATTGAAAAGGCCACAAAAAGCTGAAAGAAATGAAATTTAAGATCCAATTATACAAAATATGATGGTCGAAGACAACGAAACAGTTGGATTGACAAAGCGAAGCAGATATCCAGAGCCCATGTCTTTGAGATGTGCCCTCAGTTATCCTATATTTAGAATGGTCGAAATGACAAAACAAATAATATTAACAAAGCCATGAATGTGAATAAGTACAAAATACAAATGTACAGTACAATTCATATTACACTCATGAAAGAGCGCCCTGTTCCTTGTTGAAGGGAAGCACCCATTAGGTAATGATTGAAGAAAAAGACTACTAGCAAGCCATCGAAAGGGAAAATGAGTCATCCAAAATTCCCATTGACGGGAACAAAATAATAAAAACCAAATACTACCAGTTTTCACTATCAAAGATGACCAAGTGCTGCAACGAAAAGATGATTACGGTTTGTAGACAAGAGTTTCTTTTCTATAGCATATCTATGTGCAGTTGAAAGTTGGTCCTCTGTAAAAACCAATCTAGTCCACATTGACTTTTATCCAATTGCGTAATGAATTGTTCTTATTGCTTGCTCTTCTATAACCAGTCTCTGCCATGGAGTAGGAAACTCTTGCCTACATCATATGAGCCACAGCATAATGTTATCGGCACAATCAATTTGACAGACAACATTTCCAAAACTATCCTTTATTCTAACTAATGAACATTGAGAAATGGAAATTGTTGATCTAACTAATGAACATTACTTTTCCCAAAGTTTTAACTTTGACCACCTCAAAAGTTTTCCTTCATTTATCAAAACTGGTGTATGAAGTTATGAAAGAATGGAAATGGAATAAATATCTAGATTGGGGAATTACTTTTCCCAAAGTTTTAACTTTGGCCACATCAAAAAATTTCCTTAATTTATCAAAACCATGGTATATGAAGTTGTGAAAGTTTTTAAATGGAATAAATATCTCACGTTATTCATATCAAGCATATTGAGTTGGAGAGAAAGGGAACGTTTCTATCAACCGTACCAAATTACCAAATTTTGGTTTTTAACAAAACCAATTAATATGGACGTTTCAGGAGAACCAATGCATGAAATAAAGCAAATTGCACTTCAAATCAATCCGGTAACACAATGGACTGAAAGCATAACCCATGTTTATGAAGTTGCAAGACATATTCGTCAATTCTAAAAACTTAGTCAAATCAATTAAGGGGCGAAGAACTTTTCACAATAAATTTACAAACTATATTAATTTTTTTTGAAAAACTGAAAAAAGAAGCAAAAGATTTGTCGTTAAAGATAGCGAAAAGAACAAGCAAATTGGACCTTCCTATAGCCCTAAAACTTGAGTCTAAGGAAAGCCAAGAAAAAAAAACCCAAAAGAAACATGAACCATCGTACAATAATATGTTTTTTGGAATTTTATAATTATGTATTTGGATGACAGCTAAAAAAAAATTTGAAGATGGTAAAAGAAATGAGAGATGGAAAGAAAGGAAAAGAAGATAGTGAAAAAGAAATAGAAAAAAAAAATGAGAGAGAAAAAAGAAGGGAAACGCATATTGTAATATTGTATTTTAGCTATTTGGAATAATAATGGTCTTATATTTTGTTTTTGGTGAAAATTAAGATATTCCTTGCACGTAGGCGAAGATTAATTCCTCAAGCCGCGTAATACCCCGATACGGCAGGAGCTTTCCCATGGTCTTGTCTTTTAACTTTGGAAGTGACGTAGCATAATTCCACATATATAGGTGGCATTGTATTGTAAGTGTACATGCACTGATAGGCCACCCTGTCCATGTGCGACCACATCCAGAGGAAGCTTGTAACTCAACGACTCAGCATATCAGTGGTGCCACTCAACACCACCACTTTATAAATACAACAGAAAGCCTATGTTATTTCATCACAATATCATTTTAAATTTCTTTCTTTATACATGAAAAAATCCCATTTTGGGATGAAGAAGAGATAATTTAAATGCCCAATTCACATAGTCTAGCCCAAAATGCCCACTTGAAGCTTGGAAACGTGCAGAAGGAGAGAAGTCGGTCCTAAAGCACCAAATATGTCAGAGGGCAAAGAGGAAGCTTGAGACAAGAAATCGTAGCGTGGGTTCCACGAAGATCTACTTGGCAAGCCAAATCAGCACTTCAATTGCTTACAAAAAGAGAAGAATACCTATTCTCAAAAAACAACCAATCAATCAAACAAATAAATAAATTGATCAACCTAATCAATTACCAAAAAAAAATGAAAACCCTCAAAAGTTTCTTTGTTCAAATGATTGTCTCTTTAAACACAACTATTTTCTTCGATTTATGAACAAGATTCAATCTCTTATCTCAATCCTTTCTTAGTTCCCGACTAGGAATACAAGCTTTTCTCTCATCCCAACTATTTCTCAAAATAGTCTTGAAGGAACCCCAAACATTACCTCATCTTGACTACTACTTACTCTAGTCTTTGAGGTCCCCATACATTCATTGACAGGACCCGTCCCAATCCCACTGGGACCACCTGGGGACGTGCCCCGCTCCCGTCTGACAATGACTCTAAACATGCCAAAATTACCCTTAAATAAAAACCGAAGACTTAAATAGATAGATAACGTACAACCACAGTGTTTAAAGCGATACTGTCAGACAAGGGAAAGTAAAATACAACACGTGAGCACAATAGTCAGAGTACATTTATTCGGTGCTCAACCTACCCACAAGTGGGTGTACAGGTGCACAGCTAAGCAAACTAAACCTCTGCCTCCTCCTCCGGGTCCTCCTCCTCTATTTCCGTGTCAGGGTCTGGAGGGGTCAGTAAAACAAGGGTGAGTGGGCCAAAAATAACAGTTTATAATCAATTTAATAAGAAAATAATCATAAGGTTTTACCCCTCCGTTTTCCAAATCTTGCATGCAGTGAAAATATAATATTATAATGAAATCATAACCATAAAACTACAATAATAATCGAAAGGAGAAACTAACATATCAGTGCATTGTAAAACCCAACCCAAATGATGTCACGGTTCTAAGGTTACGCGTTGCCACTCAAGGTCTCACACCCGAGACTCTCTAGGTACATCAGCTCCCGGTATCCCGGTCACTGCCCGAGGTATACGAACATGCCTTCCTGAGAGTAAGCAGCCCATCGGGGGTCAAATCCACTCAGTCAGGGCCCCGTGACTACTCCAGGGTCCACCCAGGCCAACGACCCTCCCTGGAGGAGACAATATACACAGGTAAGAAAGTACAGTACAATAACAGTATAGTTTACCCTATGTCCCCCGGACATCCCAAAAAAAATCCACATATAATCCAGACGGGTCTCATGCCCAAAACATTATAATAATATATATAAACAGTT
The DNA here is from genome assembly GCA_032719365.1 of Prinsepia uniflora. Classification (NCBI taxonomy): domain Eukaryota; kingdom Viridiplantae; phylum Streptophyta; class Magnoliopsida; order Rosales; family Rosaceae; genus Prinsepia; species Prinsepia uniflora. The sequence continues at coordinate 65,927,266 of CM064862.1, forward strand.
CATAAGACTCATCGAAATCATAAGTGGAAATAGTAAAACAGTTTATGCATGCAAGCCTTTTATAAATCAAACAGCCCACTCACACTCGGTCCTTGCTGCTCAACGATCTCTAAAACCTGTATTTTTATACCTGAGGGTTACTTAAGGACCCTACAACATCAATACCAAGACCCTAGAACAGATCCGCCTCAAAATCGCATCCCGGGCACTATTCCCGGTGCTTCAAACCCCATTTTGACTAATATAACGATCTCTGATCGACACGAAACCACCTCCATTGGATCCGTATCGTCAAAACCTTGAAAATGGTACCGGCCCCACCAAAATCACTGTTCACACGCGCCCCCACGCGCCTGGTCAACGAGTGGGTCAACGCTGCTACAGTACTGCTGACGTCAGCAGTGACGTCATGCTGACGTCAACATGACGTCATCACTGACACTTGTCAGGTGACACGTGGCCTGTTCTGATTGGTCCCTGGTCTGACAACATCTGACAGGATGACGCCATCATGACGTCAGAAGTGACGTCAGCATGATGACGTCATCAAGCTACAGTACTGGGTTAGACCCGTTTGACTGGAACCGGGTCGCCGTCGACCCACGGCTTGACCCGATTCCACTGTACGATTCCGGCCACCATTTTCGACGGGGTTCATCCCTATAGGGTCGTCTAGGTCTGTTCTATGGTTCTACAACCTCAAAATAGAAAGAAAACGGGAAGAAACTCACCAGTTCGTCACTGAAACTCACGGCCAAAGTCCGATCGTCGTCTCCGTCGATCCACGCCGTCTCCGTCGTCCAAACTGGTTCCAATCAACTCGTATCTAACCCTAGGACATGTCTATAACTAATTAATCGATTCCTAAGCATCACAACACGTTGGTTCGAAACAGAGAATCAAAACGGGGCTTTCGGGTTTTGGGTCTTACCGCCGCCGTGTCGCCGCCGCAGGCTTCGCCGTCGTCCAGTTACGCTCCTGGGGTCCTCACGGTGCAGACTGGAGCTTCCCCTGCGTCGAGGTGGTGTGGCTGTCACGGTTTGCTTCTTGGACCCGATTCCTCTGTGTTTCGGGTCTGAGTTTGCACGGGGTTTTCAGACGGGGAAAACGGGCCGGTGGTCGCCGGTGATGCATGGTGATGATGAGTAGATGATGGTGGTGCTGCTGGTGGTCACCTGGTGCGATGAGGGTG